>CAUYUJ010009801.1:0-12500 GCA_963575745.1 Prorocentrum cordatum
TCGGGCGGGCGGACCCTAACGGGCGAGTCGGGTCGGGTCGGGCGGGCCCTAACGGGCGGGTCGGGTCGGGCGGGCGGGACATTAAAATATGGTGCGTGTACACTTGACACGCGTGAACCCTCACGGGCGGGTCGGGTCGGGTCGGGCGGGCGGACCCTAACGGGCGGGTCAGGCCGGGCGGACCCTAACGGGCGGGTCGGGTCGGGCGGGCCCTAACGGGCGGGTCGGGTCGGGCGGGGGGGACATTCAAGTATGGTGCGTGTGCACTTGGCACGCGTGAACCCTAACGGGCGGGTAGGCCTCGGGTAGGCCTAGGGGGTAGGCCTAGGGGGTAGGCCTCGGGTAGGCTAGGCCTAGGGGGTAGGCCTAGCCTAGAGGTAGGCCTGGGGTAGGCCTAGGGGTAGGGCCTAGGGGGTAGGCCTAGGGGTAGGCCTAGGGTAGGCCTAGGGGGTAGGCCTAGGGGTAGGCCTAGGGGTAGGCCTAGGGGTAGGCCTAGGGTAGGCCTAGGGGGTAGGCCTAGGGGTAAGCCTGGGGTAGGCCTAGGGGGTAGGCCTAGGGGTAGGCCTAGGGTAGGCCTAGGGGGTAGGCCTAGGGTAGGCCTAGGGGGTAGGCCTAGGGTAGGCCTAGGGGGTAGGCCTATGGGTAGGCCTAGGGTAGGCCTACCCACCGGGTTCTATATGTTCACCTCCTCCTCCTCCTCCTCCTCCTCCTCCTCCTCCTCCTCCTCCTCCTCCTCCTCCTCCCCCATGGTGGGCCCGCCGAGGAGGCGCGGGTGCGCCCCCGGAGGCCGTGGCGCGCTGCTGGCTGCGAGGAGGCGCGGGTGCGCCCCCGGAGCTCCCAGGGTCGAGGGGCAGGGCGAGAGCGGGAGGAGGCGGGGAGCAGGTGGGGCGAGGGGAGGGAAGGAGGGAGGAGTGAGGCGAGAGAGGGGGGGGAGAGAGAGAGAGAGAGACGACGTGGTATGTACACCGTGAATACCTCACACAGAGAATGGGAGGACTTGTGGGAGAGACAGAGAGAAAGAGAGAGATAGAGAACAACAAAAACGATATAGAGAACGCACACTTGGCAGCGAGGGGGAGAAAGAGACAGAGAGAAGAGAGAGAGAGAGGCAGAGAGAGAGGGCCAGAGACACGATAGACAGAACAACACAAGATAGAGAGAGAGAGAGAGAGAGAGAGAAAAAAAAAAGAGATGCATAGACAGAGGAAGGAGGAGGATGGGGGAGGGAGGGTGTGACTTACATGTCAATGACACGTGCATGGCGATCGCCACTAGGAGTTAGGAAAGCCTCCACGCCACTCTAATGGGAGGCCTCTTTGGAAACATTGACCTGCACAGGCTACTCGGGATGCTCGCTTTCGCGCTTTCCACCCTTTTCCCCCTCGTGCTCCTCCTCCTCTTCACCCTTTCCATCCTCCTCCCCCTCATCCTCCCACTCACCCGTGGCTTCTGGACAGGCTTCGGGATCCTCAAAAGATGTTCGGCGATCAAAGACCTGCGTCAGGACCTGGAAGACGTGATTGATCTGCTTCCTGTAGATCCTGTGACGGGTGGAGACGTGGACATGAACTCCATTATCGGGGAGACGTAAGACTCAAGCTAGGGGATTCGAATTCTCTTGACAGAGCCTTCCAGAGAATGACGGGGCCTAAACTGAACTTGGCGCGAGCTCTCCTTGCAAACATCCCACTAAAACTGGACCGCCAAAATGCATGCCGGGACCGTCAAGAGGCGGCGGCACACCCGGCTTCTGGCAAACTCGATCCTTACGTCTCCCCGACCTCATCCCGCTCCTCATATGCAGAGGGCGGCAAGCAAGGGCATGGGCAGGAAGGGAGACCGGCAGGCAGGGAAACCTGCGGGGAGAGAAAGAGAGGAAGACAGAGATAGAGACGAGAGAGAGAGAGAGAGAGACAGAGCGGGCGGGATGGAGGAGCCGAGAACTCGCGATCTGCCCTAGCTGGATACCACCCTCCTCTTCCAGCTCGCCCGCCCCCTTCTTTCCACATCTCCGCCCGCTTCTTCCACATCTCCCTTGCGTGCCTAGTACACCCGCATCGATCCCATCTCCTCGCCTACAATATTGTTTCCTTTCTCTCGGCATCCCCCCTCGATCCATCCACGGAATCACTTAAAAAACGAACACAGCCTCGATCAATCCTGTCGCACACTGTCCGTGTCCTACTTGGGCATCCTTCAAGACACGACCTCGCCAGACCAGACGGATTGCACCGACTGATGTGTAGCCACATGAAGTATGGTTGACGACGGCACAACAAAAACTGCCGATGGCTGCATGTTTAGTGATAAGCAGGAGGCGTCCAATTTGGCACATGTCTTCGAGCACAGCAAGGGACAAACACAACAAGGACACTATAGCTGAACGTGAAGCGTACAAAACACATGGCGTCTGTAGACGGTAACCCACGCCTACCGAAACACCTCTTCCCCTCGAGGCGGTTGGCATCAGGCCGGTCCTCTTCTGCTGGTGCAGGCCGACAAGGAAGGCGAGCGTATTCACCTTCCATGCGGCGAGACCGCATCTCCCGCCCCATCTGCCGCAAGCCTCACACTGATGGTACCTCATGTATGATGCCGGGAGGGGGAGGAGAAGCAAACGTAGGAGGGCAGGGGATGGGGTGAGCGAGAAAAAAAAGGAGCGGGAGGGACAGGAATCCAGAGGAGAGCAAAAGACGGGAGACATAATGTGGAAACGAGGGGGACATGTGGAGGCGAGGGCGGAGGGGGACAAAGCGCAGAGTCATCACCAGGTCGCCGGGATAGCTGCGGGTCGGGGGGCCCTTGTCAATACCTTTCTGGGATATCCCCACCTTGCGCCGAGAGATTAAGCAGCAGGGGGAGCGCAAGAGACACGGACACGCCTTCGGCTCCAAGTCGTCGAGGATCTCCTCCAAGCTCTCGCTGCCAGACGCGACGTGATTTACGCTTGTCTTGAGGACATTGAAAAGGCTCGTCGAGGCGGCGAACTTGTCGGGAGAGAGCTGCCTTGTCTGGAGCATTCATTCACCGACCCAGACATCACACGTACCAGATCCAGAAACTGGCACAGGGGCGAGTTGAGTGTCTGCTTCTGCATCTTATCCTGGCATTTCCCGTGTAGTTGATCGAAACAGGCCCCAGAATCCCGTTCCCTGGGCTTCTGAAGCGAGTTTGAAAAACTGCCCCGACCCGAACAAATGGTCCGAGGATACGCCGTTCGGATCCAGTCGAGGCTGAACGGCCATCGGGGCCAGTGACAGGGCCGCGTAGGCGGAGTAAGGAGGCCGACATCGCGCAGACGGATCGCCACCGATTAAACCTTCTGAAACGGCGGAGGTCGCGCTTCGATTGTTGATCCTACGTATGGCGTCGGCCCTAGCAACCCTGGCCAGCCCGCCCCAGAACTTTCAACCGGCCTGCCCTATCTTGCAGATGGTGTCCGCCAGCTCCCTGCGGACGACGGCCGCTGGAGGGGGCATCGCCGCCAGCCGCGCGCGCTCGGCAAACGAGAGGCGCCAGCCGAAGCAAAATGGCTACGGTTCCCTCCTAAGAGGCTGGAGGCGGATTAGGAGGGTGCACGGGGAAAGGGAGAGGACAAGACAGGGTAGGAGGACTGACTAGAGAGGTTAGCCACAGGAAGCTGGATAGCACTCAGTGAGTAGTTGTGGAAGGTGCAGAAGTGGCAGGCCCCAGGGCGAGAGAAACCTTTGGAGCGAAGAACGAAAACGCTCCAAGTGAGATGTCACGGCCAAGCGAGGGTCCCTCGTCTGCGATTTCTCTTCCCATTGCGTGCTGCGGCCTGGCCCTGACCCACGAACACAACGCGACGCGCCCTGGGACAGCACGCCCGCCTGAGCTTCTCGCTCAGGCCACGCAGCTGGTGAGGGCGCGCCAGGCGCCCGGGCCCGGCGCGCTCGTGCGCGTGCGCGCCGATGCGCGCGGACTACAAAGTACAAGTGGCTACAAATACTACTACTTCTACGTTCACTACTGAGACGACGACGACGACGACGACGACGACGACGACGACGACGACGACGACGACGACGACGACGACGACGACGACGACGACTACTACTACTACTACTACTGCGACTACGACTACGACTACGACTACGACTACGACTACGACTACGACTACGATTACGACGACTACGACTACGACTACTACTACTACTACTACTACAACTACTACTCCTACTACTACTACGGCTATTAGAACTGATACTACTACTACTACTACTACTACTACTACTACTACTACTACTACTACTACTACTACTACTACTACTACTACTACTACTACTACTGCTACTACTACTACTACTACTACTACTACTACTACTACTACTACTACGACTACTACTTCTACTACTTCTACTACTACTACTACTACTACTACTACTACTACTACTACTACTACTACTACTACTACTACTACTACTACTACTACTACTACTACTACTACTACTACTACTACTACTACTACTACTACTACTACTACTACTACTACTACTACTACTACTACTACTACTACTACTACTACTACTACTACTACTACTACTACTACTACTACTACTACTACTACTACTACTACTACTACTACTACTACTACTACTACTACTACTACTACTACTACTACTACTGGCGGTCTCGTGCACCACATCACCACGGCTCAACCACCTAGGGAAGAGCGTCCTTGTGGCTGCCTCATGCCAGTATGTAGCGCGCACCTCTTCTGGGTGAAAGGGCGGGTCTGACATGCTTGCAACGTCAGGCGCTCGCACCGTGGGCAGTTGGGCCAACAGCCCAAGGTGAAGCGCCAGCAACGGCACAGCAGCACACGGGGCGACCCCAGTACCGCCACCCAGGCCGACTAGCGCGGGAAGACGCGAGGCTAGGCCTGGGTGGCAAGCCAAGGGCGGACCTGACGTGCATGCAGCAACTGGCGCCTGGCCGAGGGCAGCTGGTCCCTTCAGCAAAAAGTAAGGCGCAGGCGGCAGCATAGCAGCACACGGGGCGACCCCAGTACCGCCACCCGAGCCTACAAGCGCAAGAAGGCGCGAGATGATGCCAGGATGGCAGGCCAAAATGGCCAGGCGCCCGACGGCGACGCTGCAGTACACGGGGCTGCCCCAGCACCGCCAGCGAGGCCAACGAGCGCAAGTGAACGTGAGGAGGCCGAGATGGCAAGCCAGTTGGCGAGCCAAGGTGGCAGAGTGCACAGGTAGCCATTCGCCTAGCCGAGGCACAGGCTACAGGTGACGCCACGCGAGTGGGGGCGCCGCTATGGGCCCGCCGCACTACAGAAAGCAGCAAGTAGACAATTTGGCATGTACTCACGCGGCCTGTTAAGGCCCTGGAACCTGCTGGGCATTATCCCTCAGGCCTGCTGGCCTGTTCCCTGCGCGATGGCGGCGAAGACCTGCGATGGCAGCGCCCGCGCCTCCCCGCCGAGGTCGCCACTGCCCCCCGCCTGCCCTGTGGGCCCAAAGATCTGGCGCTCGAGGTCTTCACCGAGGGCCACGTTCATGGCTGCAGCGCTTGTGACCTGCTGCGGGGGCGCGTCCGTCTGCGGCGGCGGGTGGGTCGGCGGCGGCGGCGGCGCATCAGGGGGCGCCGTCGGCGGCGGCGGCGGGGGGCCCATGATGGCCACGGCCTCTGGCGGGACTCCCGCTGGCGGTGGTGGCGGGTCCTCGCTGCCGCGGGCCCCGCTCGCTGGTGGGGCACTGGCGTTGCGAGCGGGGGTGGCGCGCGGGGCGAACCCTGTGCCACCCCCGCCGCCCGAGAGGCTGCCCGCCTTCAGGTTGTGGCGGCGCTCGTAGAGCGCCAACTCCCTGTGCGCCATCTCCAGGCGCTCCCTCTTGGCTTTTTTCCGCGTCTTCTTGCTGTGCCCCGCCCATTCAGGGTCGTTCAGCCCCCAGGCGACCTGCGCGTAGAGGCCGGTCCACTCGAACGTGGGCAAGCTTTCCCAGGTGAGCCCCTCCATCACCACATAGTGGCCCTCCCACTGCGCCTGGTGTGGAGCATAGCGCTTGAAGACGGTGCCAACCGCCAGCGGCTCAACCTTGGGCAGGTACTTCAGGAGGTCCACCGCGTTGATCACTGAGATCCCCTCCTTCTTGAGCTTGTCGTAGCGCAGAAGGCCCTTCAGGTCGCGGATGTCCTCCTCGGGATGCTCCGCGTGCATGTAGTACGCGCGTGGCGGTTTCGCCTCCTCCTCTATGAACTCGACGCAGACTCCGTAGGAGGTCGAGTAGCGCGCCCCGCAGTGGCAGTACCAGCGCTGGCCCGTCTCTCCCGCTGCCTCCTGGGCGCATGAGAGCAGCTGTGACCAGCGATCCGATCGGATCACCGAACAGCATCCCCTGGGATTATCCCAGGTCTTGTTGGCCGCGCACTTGTAGTACATGTTGAACGTGAAGCCCTTATCACGGTAAAACTGGTCCGTGTAGTCGCCCATGCGGCGGTAGGCCTCCTGCGCCGCGGTGTTACCCTGGCACTCCTCCTTCCAGGCACGGTTGTGTCCCAGGCGGGCGTCTGCAATCCCCGAGGCTTCCAGGACACCCCTCTTCGGCCTTCCCACATCCTCCTCCGCCTCCTCGTCCAGCGCGTCGAGCCGCTTCTGGACTCCGTCCTGCGCCTCGGCGCCCCTCACCATGTCCTCCTTCTTCTCCAGGATGGCCCCCAGGCCGCCCAGCATGTGGGTGCGCATGGTCTCGAATTTGAGGGCGCCATAGGCCCGCGCCACGCGCTTCAGCGACTTCTTGGATAGGCCGAGCCGCAGCAAGGGCTCGATGTCCATTACCTCCTTCACGGTCTGGGCCTCGGTCAGCTGGGGCCCCTGGTCTTCCGCGTCCACGTCGGGCTGAGGGTCGTTCTCCTCATCACTGGGAGGTTCTTCCTCGAGGGGCGGGGGTGGCGCACGGGGCGGCCCTGGCACCGCCCCCGCCTCCCTCGCCATTGGGCGGCCCACCTCCCTCGCCACTTCTTCCGTGGCTGGGGGGGGCGCCTGTGCTCTCAGGGTCGATGCCCACCCCCGCGCCTTCCGTTGACCTCCGCAGGGCAAGCAAGCCTTCCTCTGAGAGCGCGAACCCCACCAGGACGTCCATGCCCTCCTCGATGTAGCCAAAGCTCGCACGGAACTTCGCCACCCGCTTGGCGGCATGGTCGATGGAGCCTGGGCCCTTGTTCGCGCGCGCAGCGCCCGTCACGGCCTCGCGCTCGGAGATGCCCTCCGACGTCGCCACGCAGTTCGAGCACATGTACAGCTTGTACTGCCCCTCTTTGTCCCTCCTAAGTTCGGGGTATTTCTCGTTGTCCTCCTTGGCCATCGCATAGTGGCGCATCTCCGCACAGCTGAGCTCGTCCACGTACTCCACCGCCATAATCTTCCAGTCGTCCAGCGCCGTGCAGCTCCGACACCAGCCCAGGCGGTGCGGCGGTGCCCAATATGCGCCCATGCAGTGGACGTAGCCCGCCTCAGCGTAGTTCTCCTCCTTCATCACCTCTACGTCTTCGAGCGCGGCTGGCGTGCCGTCGCTCGACTGGGGGACCTGGCCGTAGACGGCTTTGTTGCTGCGTCGGCGGTGGCGCTTGCCCCCACGGCCGCTGAGGGCTCCCGTGGTCGCAGCACTCGGGGCCTCGCTGGCGGTCCCGTCGTCCACGGCGCGCTCGCCGTCTGCCGCGCTGCGCGCCCCACGGCCGCCACGGCCACCCACAGCATGATCCCTCAGCTGAAGGTTGTGGAGCGCGAGGGTGAGCGCGTCCAGCCCGCGCCGCTGCTCTGTGGTGAAGTCGGCATACGTGGCTGCCGCCGCCAGGGCGGCTGGCGTCACTGGCACCACCGCCGATGCAGGCATCGCCGAGGCGCCATCGGAGGCGGCGGCACTGGGGGCGGCCCCCGTGCCGCCACCTCCATCGGCGTCCTCAGCGGGGGTCGCTGATCCCGTGTGCACCGCCGGTGCCGTCCGAAAGGTCGCCGCCTCGGACACCATGTCGCACTCCTCGCCTTCGCTCTCCGACAAGCTTACCTGCTGGACAGGGCGCTGCGTCGGCCTTGCTTTGGAGGTTGGTGCCTCCCCCGCGGCGCGCATCTTTGCGGGCCACGGCGTCGGCGCAGGCTTCGAGAACTTGGGCGCCATCACTTGGTCGGGTGGATGGCGCGGGAGGTGCAGCTCGAGAGAATGTGCGAGGCAGGTACTCACGAGCCAAACAGCTGACGGGGGGGAGAGGGGGGGGGGAGAGGCTGTGCACCGAACCACAATGGGGCGGCCAACTGCCAGGGCGGGACAAAGGTGACACAGGAAGACTAGGGGCTGAAGCCAACGGTTCCAGGTGCGTGGGACCCGTTCATTATGCTGGCGGAAAACGGCCTGACCCCCGTTCGGGGCCCTGGACGGACAGGAGAGGGGGGAGGGGGGCGAGGAAACCACGTCGCGGGCGGGCGACAAAGCGGGCGTCGGGCTGCCGACGGCCCCATGACCCGCGGGGAGGCCCCGATCTTCAACGCCTCTCGACGCCTCTTTAGCCAGCGGCCTTGGACAGGTGCTATTGGTTGCATGAAGGCTCATCCCAGATGGGCTGCGAAACCACCGCATGCCAGAGATACCGAGCATCAAAGATGTGGCATGCCGAGACCACAACATGCACAAAGCGAGGAGGCAACACACCCTGGCGTGCAGACCAAACATGACACTACAGTAGCGCGCTGTGTGCGCGACAAGGAGACTGAGCGAAACCTTGCACACGGCAGATGTGGCTATTTTTTTATGACCACTCAGGGCTGCGGGAAAGGGAGAGGGGAGAGGAGGGTCAGTACTCACACGCAAGTGGGGCGGGGCCACAGCTAGTCAAGACTGGACGCTCGGGGCGGCCCCTGCATCCAGTCTCGCTGCGTCCTCCGTCGCCAGAGCGACCTGCTCCGCAATTTGGCCCTGCAGGGCGTTGGCTACTGCCGATCGCAGGGCTGCGCGAGCCGCGGGCCGTTCGGCTTCAGCCAATTCCCCTGCGGCACGGCGCAGCCACGTCTCAGCCTCTGCGCCCCAGCGGCCGTTGACATCTAGGACAAAGGGCACCAGGCCCGAAAATGGGAACCTACGGTGCTTCACTTTCTCTCTGCGCTGCAGGGCTGCCTGGCGCGGCCGCCCCGTCTGAGCCACTGCCGCCTCGCCCACCAAGCTGATGCCGAGGCCAACTCGACCATGGATGCCTCGATGGTAGACCGCGTCCAATGTGGCCGCGCCTTGCTCCTCCGTGCACCACTCTGGGATGACCTGCCCCGGCAGGGCATGGTGGCCCACCCCGCGCAGCCAGAGCGCCACGGCGTCGCGAATGGCATTGTGGCGGCGCGTCGGGCCGCCTCCCCTGGGACAATTGAGCGCGTTAGCGCCCCAAACGTCCACCGTGCGGCCGCGCGTCGGGCCGTGCTGCGCCATCGTGCGGGTGGGCGCTGCTGGTCGGTTCAGGCGCGTGCACTCGGACTGCAGCAGCGGCAGGTGCATGCGCCTCTTGGCAGCAATGCAGAACGCGTGGTCGGCGAGGGGCGAGACCCCCTCGAAATTATCCAACCAGGCGCCCGCTGAGCTGCCCGAGGCACTGTGCACCGCCGCCGCTGCCGTCGCTGGCAGCGCGGCCGTGAACGTCTTGGTGACGTGGTCCCGCACGTGCTGGGTGTACGTCTTCTGGTCCTTTCCCTTCCGCCCCTCCAGAAGGCCCTGCCGGCGGTCGCTCTGAGGGCGACGGCCGCCAGCCAGCCGCCCCTGCTCCTCGTCTGCTGCTGAGAGGGCGCGGCCAAGGCCTGGCCACCTCCGAAAGAGGCCGATCGTTGTCGATTCTCGGAGCTCCTGGGCTGCCGCGTGAATCCCAGCTTCCCAGGATGCCAGGAGGGCGGCTGGGCCGCGCTGCTCAGCGCTGCCACAGCCCAGGCCTCCGTCGCTGACCTTCATGAAGATCTGCTCTCTGGGGGCCGCCGTGACCCCGAGCAGGGCGTTGACGAAGGCGACCACTCCGTCATCCACCCTGCGGCTCCACGCCGCCGTGAGCGGGAGCGCCCGCTGGATGTGGACGCAGGCGCCCCTCGACCAGATCCGCATCAACTGGAATGCGTCGAAGGCAGAGAGCCCATGCCTGCGTAGCGTCATCAGCTCCTTGAAGTAGCGGTCCTGCTTCTGGAGGAAGGCTCCGCCGCAAGGGGGTGGCGTCGCGGCGCTCGGGGCGGCCCCGGCGTCGCCAGCCTGCCCGCGTCCTCCCTCATCGAGGTCCTCTGGGACGGCGAAGTCCGTGAGTGGGACGTCCCTCCAGTCGGTGTCCACGTCGTGGTTCGGGCAGGCCAGGGTGGACCCCACCGCCTTGAGCTTCTGGGCGCGGTACTGGGCGCACTCTGCAAACTCGGGCGGCAAGACAGCTCGGGCGTCGGGGGGCCATATCTGGGCCTTGGACATCTTCAGCTTCATCCCGTGGGCTTCGACGCGGGCACGCCACGCATCCAAGCCGCGGAACACGGCGGCTGCGGTGCCCGCGAAGTACGCGTCGTCCAGGAAGGCCAAGCAGCCCCCTTCCCTGTCCACCGCGCGCACGGCCATGCGGCCGATGCTGAGGGCATCCGCGGTACCGACCGCGTAGAAGCCTGGGCTCATCGGGCAGCCCTGGTCGAGGCCACGGATCTGGTCGACCAGCTGGGCGGGTTGCGACCCGCCCCCCGCCGCGCGGCGTGTTCGGGCGGGGAGCCAGGCTTCCGCCAACGGGGCCAGCGCAGGCACCTTGGTGCGCACGGCCTCCTTCACCAGGTCGCGGGGGATGTTGCTGAACGCATCCCCGAGGTCCACCGCCACCACCCACTTGCCTGGGCTCGAGTTGGCCATCGTGCATAGGCGTCGATGGAGTGCACCACATCCGTCCTTGGCGGGGCCGAACTGCTGGTCTCCCACCGCCGTCCGCATGTCCTCGTGGTGGACTTTGGCGGCACTGCGGCCCACCATGCGGCGGGTGACGTTTCCACAGCCCAGGACTCGCACATCCCCAGGGGTTGCTTTGGGGATGCCTGTGAGGCGCGCCGCCGTCATGGCGGCTAGCGCCTCGGAGGGGAGGCCCCCGATGGCCAGTCGAGCCAGCGTGTTGGCCACCGCCTCTGCTCCATCCACGTCGTGCTTGAGAGGGGCCCAGTGCTCGTAGCGTCCTCCTCCAGGCCCCGCCCCTCCACGGCGGGGGAAGCGGCCAAACTGACGTTTAAGGTGGTTGGCCACGCGGCGGTGTAGTTCTGCTGCGCCGTCGAGCTCGCGGGGAGCTGCGGCTGGCGGCATCGCCACGTCGGCCCCCGCCCCTGCGGCCCCTCTCCCTGGTCCACGCGGGGCGGCCCCAGTGCCAGGGAGAGGGCCCCGCTCGCCTGGGCGAGGCGCCTCGGGCTGCTGGGCGGTGCTGGACTTCCCCACCACCGCCGCTGCGTCCGCCATGTCCCCCTGGGGCCACACTGCCGCCGCCGCCCGAGACATCTCTCCCGCTCGTGCGAGCTCGGTGACACGGCGTGCACGGGCTGCGACGTGATCCTCGCGGCCCTTCGTGGTGACCGTGGTGCGCGCCTGGTCCTCCATGGAAAGCCGGGCGACATCCCACTGGCCGTCCTGGATCCACCGCAGGCGTTCCTGGAGGCGCTCACGCCGCGTCGTCGGGGTCGGGGTCGCATTTTCGCTGAGCAGTAGCCCGTCCAGCGAGAGGAACACCTTCCATAGCCTCGTCAACGTGCTCGACGACTGAGCGTCGTTGCCCTGGCGGGCTTGCTCAATTGCCAAGCACAGCCGCACCTTCACGTGGCTGACGGTTTCCGCCATGCTGTCGGGGATCATGGCTGCGGTGGGCGCCCATTGGAGCAAGATGCGGCCCCACCCGGTGGCATCCCACCAGTCCAGGTTGACGAAGCCCACCTCGTGGTACGCGTCCTCGCTCGTCACCTGGTCGTCCAGGTAGTCGTCGTAGACGCCTGTCTCGAGTCCGCCATCTTCGCCTGCTTCCGCAGGAACGTCGGGTGGCGGTTGTAGGATGTCCGCCGTGGTCGGCACCGCTGCCTCGGCCGCCCCCAGGGGAGTCCCCCGCGCGCCTGGGCCGTATGCCCCTGGCGCGGCGGCGGCAGGGGGCCTCGGGGCTGCCCCAGTGCCCCCTGCAGCGCCATCTCCCTGGGTGGGAGGGGCGGGGGCCTGGCCTTCGACTGTCCCCAGCAGGGCAGGATGGGGCGCCCTCGGGCTTCCAGGGCTGCCGCGCGGCGATCCCTGTCGCCCTCAGGGAGCTGAGTAAAGCCCACCATCGCCGTAGCTGGTGGCAGTGGGCCATCGACGCAGGCCATGTGGACCACATCCTGCCCGCGTGCGCCTGGGACCCCGCGGGTGGTGTCACGACGCCCGCCACGCGCCACTCGCCCGCCTCGAAGCCTCCCATGCAGCGCGTGCAGTGAGCCTTCTTGCCACGGGCCGCCTGGGCGCTGACGCACCAACGGGTGACGCGTCCGCCCG
>CAUYUJ010009801.1:22500-32113 GCA_963575745.1 Prorocentrum cordatum
CGGCAGCGAGCTCACTCGAAACAGTCTCTCTGCGTCAGCTGGCCCGGGGTCGAGGTCGAGGAGGCCGCGGGGCGCCGCCTGCAGCCCGCGGTCGCGGGCCTCGGCGTAGGGCCGCGACAGCAACAGAGGCAGCGCGCGAAGGACTTGGTTGCAACGCGGCACCGCGCAGCACAGCAGGAACGCCCAGGCGGGTTGGAAAGTTCTCGCAAGAAGCTGCGCTCCTCGTCCGTCCTGTCCTGCGTCCGCCTGGCCGCGAACGCTGCGGCGCAGGGGCGTGCCGAGTGCCTTTGTGGCGGCGGTGCTCCTCGGGCGTGCCGGCGCCGCCAACCCGCGCGTCTGTGCCCAGCGACAGGTGTCCTGCCGGTTCGAAGCCGCCTCGATTCCACATGCGGCACTCGGCAAGGGTTGCCTAGGTCGATGCCTGCCCACTCACGCCGGGCAGCGGTGACCTCGCGGATGACCTCGGTAGCGCGCGCTCTGGTCTGCAGACAATGGGCACGTCGTCCAGGTACACGAGCAGCCTCTCGCCCGGCTGCGGCCGCGCGCGCGCGCCATCTCCAGGGCGCCGTGCTGCGCCAGGGAGTACAGTGCCGGCATGAGTGGGTCGCCTTGCCCTCCAACCTCCCCCTGCCTCGCCTCGCGTGCGACTCCTGCGTCGTCTGTCCAGAGGTAATTACGTCGACGGCTGGCCGTAGGAGAGCATAACAAACGGAATCAAGGCAGAGGCCTCCAGCAGCGACAGGAGCTTCTCGATCACGCGGTTGCGGCGCACGTGGTCGAAGGCTCCGATGCCGTCGATGCTGCCGATGGTTGCTGCGGGGTCGGAGTTTGTGGCCGCGCGAAAAAAATGGGCGGCGCTGTCTGCGCCAGATCGCGTGGACAACGCGTGCTGGACGGCGCGCAGGCATCTTTTTTCCCAACCCTCCTTGGTTGGGTATTCGTTTTGAATAGAGGGGTGTGGTCGCGTCCTCCTTCTCCCGCCCCCCGCCTCCCGCCTCCGTCTTGTCTCCTCTCGCCGTCCCTGGGGGGCTGCGATATGTGAAACTGTCGCCACTTTCGAGGGCTGCTGGGGAGGCCAGCAGAGAGGGCACTCACCGCGGATCCAAACGGGACCTCGCCGTCCCTGGGGGGCTGCGATCTGTGAAACTGTCGCCACTTCCCAAGGCTGCTGGGGAGGCCAGCAGAGAGGGCACTCACCGCGGATCCAAACGGGACCTCGCCGTCCCTGGGGGGCTGCGATCTGTAACACTGTCGCCATTCCCCAGGGCTGCTGGGGAGGCCAGCAGAGAGGCTTCTCACCGCGGATCCAAACGGGACCTCGCCGTCCCTGGGGGGCTGCGATCTGTGAAACTGTCGCCACTTTCCAGGGCTGCTGGGGAGGCCAACAGAGAGGGCACTCACCGCGGATCCAAACGGGACCTCGCCGTCCCTGGGGGGCTGCGATCTGTGAAACTGTTGCCACTTCCCAGGGCTGCTGGGGAGGCCAGCAGAGAGGCTACTCACCGCGGATCCAAACAGGACCCCCCTCCTCCTCCCTCCTCCCATCATCATCATCATCATCGGCATCATCATCATCATCGTCGTCATCACCCATTTCGGCACACCCCTCACAGGCTCCGTGGCCCCATGGGGAGCTCCGCCGAAGGTCCCAGTGGGTGTGCCCGCATGCGTCCCGCACGCCCATGTCGGCACACCCATCACACGCTTCGTGGCCCCAAAGGCAGCTCCGCCGAAGGTTCCAGTGGGTGTGCCCGCATGCGTCCCGCACGCCCATTTCGGCACACCCATCGCACGCTTCGTGGCCCCCTAGGGAGCTCCACCGAAGGTTCCAGTGGGTGTGCCCGCATGCGCCCCGCACGCACAATTCGGCATTCCCCTCACACGCTTCGTGGCCACATAGGGAGCTCCACCGAAGGTCCCAGTGGGTGTGCCCGCATGCGCCCCGCACACCCATTTCGGCTTAATTACCCCTCACACGCTTCTTGGCCCCATAGGGAGCTCCACCGAAGGCCCAAGTGGGTGTGCCCGCATGCGTCCCGCACACACATTTCGGCACACCCCTCACACGATTCGTGGCCCCATAGGGAGCTCCACCGAAGGTCTCAGTGGGTGTGCCCGCATGCGTCCCGCACACCCATTTCGGCTAAATTACTCCTCGCACGTTTCTGCCGCCACGTTTTCGGGGCCCATAGGGAGCTCCACCGAAGGTCCCCAGTGGGCGTGCCCGCATGCGTCCCCGCAGCCCATTTCGGCTAACTTTACTCCTCGCACGTTTTCGTGGCCCCATAGGGAGCTCCACCGAGGTCCCAGTGGGTGTGCCCGCATGCGCCCCCGCACGCAATTTTGCACAACCCTTCGGCCACGCTTCGCGACCCCATAAGGAGTCACGAAGCGTCCCAGCTGGTGTGCACCGCATGCGTCCCCGCACGCACATTTCGGCACACCCCTCGCACGCTTCGTGGCCACATAAGCAGCTCCACCGAAGGTCCCAGTGGGTGTGCCCGCTTGCGTCCCGCACACTCATTTCGGCACACCCCTCACACGCTTCGTGGCCCCATAGGGAGCTCCACCGAAGGTCCCAGTGGATGTGCCCGCATGCGCCCCGCACGCCCATTTCGGCACACCCCTCACACGTTTCGTGGCCTCATAGGGAGCTCCGCCAAAGGCCCCAGTGGGTGTGCCCGCATGCGCCCCGCACACTCATTTCGGCACACCCCTCGCACGCTTCGCGGCCCCATAGGGAGCTCCACCGAAGGTCCCAGTGGGTGTGCCCGCATGCGTCCCGCACGCCCATGTCGGCACACCCCTCACACGCTTCGCTGCCCCAAGGTGAGCTCCGCCGAAGGTCCCAGCGGGTGTGCCCGCGCGCGCCCCGCACGCCGATTTCGGCACACCCCTCGCACGCTTCGTGGCCCCATGGGGGGCCCCACCGAAGGTCCCAGCGGGTGTGCTCGCACGCGTCCCGCACGCCGATTTCGGCACACCCCTCGGCCCCTCACACCCTCCGTGGCCCCATAAGGAGCTCCACCGAAGGTCCCAGTGGGTGTGCCCGCATGCGTCCCGCACGACCATTTTGGTTTAATTACCCCTCACACGTTTCGCAGCCCCATAGGGAGCTCCACCGAAGGCCCCAGTGGGCGTGCCCGCATGCGTCCCGCACACCCATTTCGGCACACCCCTCACACGCTTCGTGGCCCCATAGGGAGCTCCACCGAAGGTCCCAGTGGGTGTGCCCGCATGCGCCCCGCACGCACATTTCGGCTTAATTACCCCTCACACGCTTCGTGGCCACATAGGGAGCTCCACCGAAGGTCCCAGTGGGTGTGCCCGCATGCGTCCCGCACGCACATTTCGGCACACCCCTCGCACGTTTCGTGGCCCCATAGGCAGCCCCACCGAAGGTCCCAGTGGGTGTGCCCGCAGGCGCCCCGCACACCCATGTCGGCACAACCCTCGCACGCTTCTTGGCCCCATGGGGAGCTCCACCGAAGGTCCCAGTGGGTGTGCCCGCACACCCATTTCGGCACACCCCTCGCACGTTTCGTGGCCCATAGGGAGCCCCACCGAAGGTCCCAGTGGGTGTGCCCGCATGCGCCCTGCACACCCATTTCGGCACACCCCTCGCGCGCTTCGTGGCCCCATAGGCAGCTCCACCGAAGGTCCCAATGGGTGTGCCCGCATGCGTCCCGCACACCCATGTCGGCACAACCCTCACACGTTGCGTGGCCCCATAGGGAGCCCCACCGAAGGTCACCGTGGCGCAGTCTGCATGCGTCTCCCTCACCCAGCGCAGCGCTTCGTGGTTCCATATGTAGCCCCACCGAAGGTACCTGTGGCGCAGTCCGCATGCGTCTCCATCACCCATTACAGCGCTTCGTGGCCCCATAGGGAGCTCCGCCGAAGGTCCCTGCGGACGACCCGCGCGCGTCGCTGGAACCCTCTCGGAGCGACCAGCGCGCGTCGCAGGAGCTCCGCGCTGCGTTCTGCCCAGCGCCTCGCTCGCCCGTCGTCGCTCTGCCCAGCGGCGAGAGCCTTGCCTGCTTTCGGCCAGCCAGCTCTCTTTGCTCCGTGCAGCGGACGACCCGCGCGCTTCGCTGGGACCCCTCCGGGGCGACCAGCGCGCGTCGCGGGGGCATGCCAGCTAGCTCTCTTTGCTCCGCGCAGCGGACGACCCGCGCGCGTCGCTGGGGCCCCTCCAGGGCGACCAGCGCGCGTCGCGGGGGCTCCGCGCTGCGCTGCGCCCGCAGCCTTGGACATCGGCGTCGCGGCGCGCGGGCGATGTCGTCGGGGAGCCCCGGGGAAGCTCCATGCGGCGGCCACGCCCAGCGTCGCGAGTACTCAGAAGCAGCCATTCTCAAAATATTGACATTCATATACAATTACACCATGCTTTGTCAGACTCGAGTTCATGCACGTAGACTCGTTCGCACGCAGATTCATTCACAGTCAGACGCACTCGCGCTCAGATTCACCCGCGCTCAGTCTCCCTACGTACTCAGACCAATCGTTTTCGTTCGCGTCGTGTACAACGCCACTCATTTCGGCACGCCCCTAGCGCGGTTCGTTGCCTCATAGGGATCACCACCGAAAAAATGAATCACAATTGCGGTACTCACACCTGCATATGGTTGGGTCCTTCGTCAGGCTATTTTCTGTTTGTGCCGCGCGCGCGCCTGGCCCGCGGGCCCCAGCGGCGCCCCGGCTCGCCCCCCAGAAAGAAGTGGGCGAGGCGGAACGCAGGGTGCCCCCATCTAGGGTCGGGTCTGTCACCGCCCTTCGTAGGGCCCCCCCCGGGAATCAAGAGAGCCCGCAGCCCGCGCCGACCCGCCCGCCCTGAAGCGCCCCGCGGCGACGGCGCCTGCCCTCAAGAAGGGGGGCGGCCCCCCTGGCGCATTGAAGACGCCGGGGCGGTGGTCCAGCGCGCGCGGCCAGCTGATAGAGAACAGGGCAGGAGAAGCAACAACTGCGAGCGAAACATGGACATGCAACGAAGCATGCAACAACGCAACGCCACTTCCCCTCCCAAAATACACACCACGCAAGAAGCGACGAGCAAATAAAAGAGAAGCATGGCCACAACAACAAGGGGAGCATGCATCGCTGCCAGAAGAGGGGAGGCAGGGGGGGCGGAAGGAAGGGGGGGACAGAGAAGGACAGAGACGCGCAGCAAGCCGTGAGACGAAGGAGAGGCAGGAGTGGCAAGCAGGCGCGCAGGGGAGCGCGCGCGAGCGGCGCGGGCAACAAAATAACCAAGTCGGATTTTGCGACCGCGCGCGCGCAATCCACAGTCGCCCTGCGCGCTCGCCCCCCTGGGCGCAGGCGACGACGGTGCCGGCGCTCGCCTGGCGCCCCCCTGCCCGCGCTGGCCAGGGGCCCGCGCCGGACGCGCCACTAACGGCGCCGCCCCGCAAACAGGCCGGGCCTAAAGATGCGCGGCGCCAGTCGCGGCCAAGATCACGGCCGCGGCAACAAAATGGACGCGCTCACGGCGCTCCGCTGGCGGGCGACATTGATGGATCAGAAGCTGAGAGACCTGGGCAGGACAGGAGGGAGGAGGCAAGGGGGGCGAGACCACAGAGAATACCTAAGTTCAGCCGCGGCAGAGCAAGAAAAGAGCATGCCACACATCAACGCCACGCACGCCACAAGCCCCACAACGGGGCAGCGTAGGAACGCAGAGCGGGGCCCCCAGCACTTGGAGAGGCCAGCAACCAGACATGCGCACCACAGACCAGAGGCGGAACTGGAGCCAAGAGCCAGGGCCAAGTGCCGAATCTAAGAGGTCACAGTGCGTCCCTGACGGGCCCGACAGCCACGCCGAGAACGGAAGACGAAAGACAGGCAGGGCAACTGCAGTAGCCCGCTGGAACGAGTGAAGATCCAGCTTGAGGAGTGCAGGGCGGACGACATAAAACTAGTAGCTGCGCGGGAGCAGGCGGCGCACTGCATGATCAGCGCGCGCCTTGGCGCAAGCCGGAGGTCCGGCGAAAGGCCACTCTACCGCGTCGGGAAGGGGAGGGCCAATGGAGCACAGCCACGCCCGGACAGCGCTCGCCCACGTGGGGCAGCACGCTGCTCGAGGCCACTGCAAGTGCATTGGCGCCCGGGTGCTCAGGCGGCAGGAGGAACAGCCTCGCGCGAGCGAGGGTCGTACGCTCAAGCATCTTAGTGCCCAAGCGCAGCTGCCGCCCACGGTGCGCTACGGCAACCGCGCCGGGCAATTCAGGGCCGATAGCGCACCCCGGCAAGCGCCGTGCCCACGCCGCTCGCATGTGATCGAGCGAGAAGCGCGCCCGCTCAGCGAGGAAAAGGAAGGGGGGGGGGACGCGCGACGGCACTTTGGCACACAGGAGGGGGAGACCAAAGCCACCCGACCCACCGGCGAAAACAACGCCTCGAATAACTCATAACCTCTGGCCAGCGTTGCCCGCAGCAGGGGGCGGAAAGTGAGACAGGAGTCGAAGAGCACCCCCAGCAAGGCCTTAGCATCCACCACTGGGCAGCCGATGTCCCCCGCAGGGGGGCTGTCAAGGATCACCGTGGCTGCGGTTTTACCCGTCTTGCGATTAAAGATGGACCGGGTAAGGCCTGCGCGTCGCGAGCAGGCTGACGAGGGCTCCCGCGACGCGATGGCACGGAGAGCCCCCGGAGAGGACGTGGCGACCGTGAGGTCATCAACAATCTGCAGCGGGGGATTGGGCGGCCACGGATCTTCAATGGGCGTTTGATGTAGCCCCCCGTCCCGCCATGCTCCTAAGTGCCTACGAGGCAGGAGCCTGAGGCCATGATTGGCTCCGTCTCGACGGTTTCATGTCGTCCGACAACCAATGCATTGCGCTTCGCGGCCGCGTCTCTTCTTTGTTCTCGCTGGGTGGCGGCGCGGCTCAGGGCCGTAGGTTCAGCGTGGGCGTTGTTAACGCGCAGCTCAAGTGGCTGGCGGAGGAGGTGTCTCGCGCGCTACCTGGGAGCTGCGCTGCTTGGGTTGAGCCCCACCTGCGGCGTTTTTTGCTTGGCGCTGACTGTCCCTGACTACGCTCCCAGGGAGGGCCAGCGCCGCCAGCTGCGGGGGGCGTGGGCAGGCCCTGTGCACAGCGGAGTTGGGCATGAAGGAGGAGAGCGAGGAGGGGAGAGATGGGGTCACCCACCCCGCCCTGTTGGGCAACCCCGCAGTATGCCTGTAACAGCGGAGCGTTACGCAACGTCCACGAGCCATCCACGACGGACGTCGTGACCGCCGAGACAGAAACAGAACGTAAGCACAAAGTGGGACGGACGACGCGTGGGCCCGACTTGTGCAGAGGAGTCACCTTCCGGCTCGTCCACAGGGTACTCGTAATGGCGCACTGCAGGGAAAGGCTCGCGAGGGCCAGGGTGGCCCTGGGGCCCTCGGGCACCGCCGACCAGACAGAAGCGAAACACCTGCGGAGCGCGGAGGAAGTGGTTTTCAAGCTGTCTCAGACGGAATCCACCTCAGAGGTCGAGTAAAGGGCGAAGCCAGGAGAGGCAGGGCCAACGCCAACCGACCAGATCGCCGAAACCGCGCTGGCTTGCGCGCACTGCTCATTCGGGCCCAAAAGGGAACTCATTGCGCACGCGGTCCATCATGTCAGTCTGCATCGCCTCGAGCATCTCTCCCACGTCGAGGGGGTGCCCATCCACCGGGTTGGCCAACGCAACTTCAAAGAGGTTGTGCGACCGAGAAAAATCAAAAAGAAACCGCTCGGCCAAACCAGGGGGGACGGTTCGGAGGTCGGAGAAGCGCTGAAACGCCAGGTGGCGCTCGGCCGACGCGGCTTGCGCAACCGCCCTTTTAAAAGCCGCCGCGTCGGGGGCGAGCGGAGGCCTACTCGGGCGCGCGGGGGCTGCTGTGGGCGCCTTAGCCGCCTCCGCCGTAAACCCAGCCAGCACGTGAATCACGTCGCGCGCCCAAGTGGCCGCGTCCAATGCAACTCGGCGCCGCTTCGGAGTGGCGCTCCCCTCGCCCCACGGAGAGCGCGGCCTCTCACAGGCAATGCGGGGCTCCTCCCGACCGCGCCCCAAGAAACCTACCTCGGGCCCAGTCACAAGCATGGGCAGCCCGCCGGTAGAACCGCCCCAGGGGGCATGCGCACACCGAGAAGTACGCAAATGTCGGCGCCACTTCTAGGTTAAACGTGGGCGACGGCGCGGAGGCGCCACTCCAAGAACACATTGGTGTCCAGGGCAAGGAAGCCCAGGCGGCCGGGGTTTATCACCACTAGGCTGACGGAGCGCGTCGCAGCAGCGTCGAGAGCGCGGCGCCGGGGTCGCAGGCGGAGCAGCGGTCTCGTGGCAGCAGAGCAGGAGAAGGGGCAGGAGGGAGGGGCAAGCTGCCGACAGGGCCTCGCAGTCTTTGGCGAGCGCGGACAGTTCTAGGCCGCTGTTCTCCGTGCCAAGCCAGAGCAAGATCCGGTCACACAGTGGCTTCGCCGGGCAAGCAGGCCCACGGGTTTCCATGGCTGGGCCCGCCTCGCCCCGCGCTGCGGGCGGGCACGCGGGGAGCGCGGCGGGCGTGGCCGTCGCCGATTGCCGCGTGGCGGCTGTGCGGCTGAGGACGGAGCGAGACGGAGCGAGGGATGCGACAGAACACTCATTCCTCACAGGACGTGGAGGGGACAAGCACGTACCAGCAGCACGGACGGCCTCATTCGGAAAGCCGGTGCGGGGCGCAGCAGGACTGTGAAGCACAACGCACGAGAAAAGGCAACGATGATCAGCCAACTCGGTCGTGTGCGCACGGTCTCCCTGGCTGCAAGGCTGGCGAGACAATGCAAAGAGGACAGCACGCGCGCGCACGCGCGCACAACAAGCACGCCGACGTGCATCGCGGGCAGCAGGGCGTACGCACCAGACAGGGGGGGCAGACGCGCAGGGCGACACTGTGTGGGGCACCCGTGTTTTACAGCCACGCTGCAAATAACACGGTCGGTCCATAAGGCTCCCACCGGCTGCGAAACAAAAAAAAAAAAAAAAAAAAAAAAAAAAAAAAAAAAATGTAGCGGGGTGCCCCGCCGAGATTCCACCGGGCGCCCATGCAAGACGAGCGGGGGGCGGTCAGCAGCTCTCCCTTGTTGAAAATCCCGCAGGTCTCCACCCTGGTCGGCGGCTTCCGCCTCACTCAAGACCTGCCGCGCCGACCTCTCGGGAGCCGGCGCGCAGAGCGAAGACGCGGATGAGGCCGGGGGGGAGGGCGACTGTAAATCAGTCACGGGCCCTAGGGAGAGGATCAATTCTTCAATCCACGTGTCCACGACCGCCTGGCCACCGCGAACGACCACGGTCCCAAGCATACAGCTCAATAGCTGCATCTGCAAAAACTGTTTGGGATTCGACGCCGTCGTGACGTCGAGATCCGGCTGCCATGGGCAGCCGTTGCCCACAGCGAGCGGGGCGGGCCAGAATATGCAGTGGCACCGCGGCGCGGCTCCTGGACGATCTGTTTGCCCATGGCTTGCGAAACGTTGTGCGAATCCACCTGGAGTGTCAGGTTGGCGGCAAACTGGGCAGTAAATTTCAGCCTCGGGTCTTTATCGGCGCCCACTGTCTGCCGAAACCACATGAGCCAGCTCGACACGGCCTCCTTGTCCGCAGCACG
>CAUYUJ010009802.1:10000-38637 GCA_963575745.1 Prorocentrum cordatum
ACTCCCTCCCTCCCTGCCTCCCTCCCTCCACCCGTCTGACCCGGACCGCGATGCGCGAAGCGCGACTATGTTCGCGCCCCTGGGGGTGCCCTATAGGGCTTGCATGCTTGGGTGTCCAGGCCTGCGCTGGATCGAGTCGCGAAATCGGATCAGATCGGAAACGGCTCGGATCGCCAGCAAATCGTCCCGAATCGAATCGGTATGGGACCGTCGCGCCCAGCTGCCCCGCCGGCCGCTGCTGGCGAGCCGAACCGAATCGAATCGAGTCGGCATCGCGGCCCCAGCTGGCGAATCGACTCGCATCGAACCGGGATCGTGGGCGGCCCTGGCGTCGCCCCCCCTCGCGCCCCCTCCGCTGCCGCGCTCCAGGAGGCTACCCTGGCGAAGGGTCGCTCAGCTTTCGGGTCATGGCTCTGGTCTCCTGCGGCCGCTCGGGGTGGTTCGGAGACCCCCAGAACGCTTCTGGCGAGGCGCAGCTGCTGGAACGCATCCCGAGGCAGGAAAACCTCCAAGAACCGCCAAAAAGGCACCAGAAGGTCTCTCCGGCGAAGGGTCACTGTTGCGTGCAGTCGACTCGAGGCTTCCTTGCGGGACCCCGGGAAACACGACCCCACAGGAGGCGGGCGTGGATATGTTTTGGCGGCTGCGAGGGCGAAACGCCCGCCGTCTCGAGGATCGTCTGCACGATGCTCTTGCCCTCCTGCGGGCGGGGGGGTCCCAAATTCGAGGATCGACCGAGGTTCGAAAATCGAGGTTCGAAGATCGAGGTTAGTGGACGCTTTTCGCACTTTTTGGGCCTCCGGGAAGCTCCTCGTCGCTACGGCTGCATCCTCCTCGAAATTCTGGTCAGAACGCAGCACTGGACAGATCCGGGAGGAGGAGGCGGAGGAGGAGGAGGAGGAGCAAGAAGAGGAGGAGAAGGAGGTGGTGGTGAATAAAAAGGACATGGAGAAGGAAGGGGAGGAGGAGGAGGAGGACCAGTGCAAATCCAAGACTCATCAACGATGTTGGAATCAACCTTCCCTCCAGGCTCCCTCTGCATAAACCCCTACAAAACTCATTTCTACTGAAGGAAGTGCCCCGTTGGGGGACAACCGTGTGAAAATCCTGGAGCGTGCCAAAACATTGTTTTCATGATTTCAACGCCACGAATCAACCTGACTGTTGCGTATTGAAGATCCTGAAGCGCGTCAGAACATCATTCCTGGGACTTCAACACCGCGAATGAACGCAACTGTTGCACCCTGATAATCATGAGTCGTTCCAACACACTACGTATGGTACGTTAGTTGTGAGAATTATTGAATATGTTGCGATGTGTTGAAATTGAATGTGAGCGGCGCCTAGCGAAAAATACATGTTGAGAAGGACCGCCGCCAATCCGCGAAACCCTTGCACGTTGCATGTGGTAATAACGAATGCGAGCGGCGCTAAGGCGAGAGCCATCTGTTGAAAATGCCCCGCCCTTAATTCGTGAAATTCTTAAAATTTTGGAGACGAGTGCGCGCGGCGCTAAGGCGAGAACCGCATTTTGAAAACGACCCGCCCTCAATCCGTGAAGTTCTTGGAAATTATGAAAACGAATGTTCGCGGCGCACTTCGGAAGCGGCCCGACCTCCATCGGTGAAGTTTTCGCCAATTGTTCGTTCAGCTCCAGGCTGATATATAGGAATTCGATAGCGAAGCGCCCAGCCCGCCCTTCCGACTGGCCTCCGGGTGCGACACGGAGGAATGATTCATAAGGAAAATAAAGGAAGAGGAAGAGGAGGAGGAGGAGGAGGAGGAGGAAGAGGAGGAGGAGGAGGAGGACCAGTGCAAACCCAAGATTCATCAACGATGTTGGGATACACTCTCCCTCCAAGCTCCCTCTTCATAGGTCCCTGCAAAAATCCATGTCCACTGACACGTTGGGAAACAACCGTCTGAAGATCCTGCAACGCGCCCAGAACCCATTCTCGGGACCCCAACGCCACGAATCAATTTGACTCTTGCAACGCGACGGTTCTGAACCGTGCCAAGAACACCATTACTGGGACTTCAACCCAGCAGATAAACGTGACTGTTGCAACTTGAGGAAAAAGAGTGGAGGAGAAGGAAAAGGCGGGTGACGAGAAGGAGGAGGGAGAGCAGGAGGGAGAGGTGATCCGGAGGGCTCGGCCAGAGAGGTCCAATCCGGAAGCCGGAACCCGGAACCCGGAAGCCGGAAGCCGGAAGCCGGAGGTTGGAAGCCGGAAGCCGGAAGCCGGAAGCCGGAACCATGAGGTTCCAAAGCTTGTCCACAGACAAACATGTGTTCATCGGTCCAGAGGATTTGTCCCCGGACGGGTATACTTGTTCGCAGGCACAACGCCCCTAAACAAACATATGTCCCTGGACGAAGCTTATCAGAACGAGGGGGTCGAACGGTCATTCACTGTCCCAGGGTGCGTGGTTGAAGTGGAGTTCCGTGGTGCGGATTGTTGTTCTTCTTGTTGTTGTTGTTGCTGTTGTGTTTGTTGTTGTTGTTGTTGCTGGTGCTGCTGTTGTTGTTGTTGTTGTTGTGGTTGCTTGTTGCTTGTTGCTTGTTGTTTGTCGTCGTCCCCCCCCCCCAGACCGACCCGCGACCCACCCCGCGACCGACCCGCGACCCAACCCGCGACCCACCCCGCGACCCACCCGCGACCCACCCGCGACCGACCCACGATCCACCCCGCGACCCATCCCCGACCCACCCCGCGACCCACACCGCGACCACCCGCGACCCACCCCGCGACCCACCGCGCCTCTAGTGTTGTTAGGGGGGCCGTTGGTGCCCATGATTGTTTGGTGTGTTCATCCGTGATGTATGCGTGTATGTATATGCGTATGCTGCGCTGTGCGGATACGCATGTATGTATACGTGATATAACCTGCATCAGGACAACAGTTTACATCGGTGATCATATACACAAGAATGCATATGCATCCGCATATACATGTTGGCTTAGATATTTATATGTGCCTATATATGTATGCATGTATGTATGTACATAGTTGTGTGCACGACCCGTGTACACATGTATTGTCGTTAACATCGTCGTAATCGACATCATGGCGTGGGGAGTGTCTCGAAAACCTGGTCGTTTTTCTGACGGCGTCTAGATTTTGAGACGCCCCTTGTGTCGGGGAGGAGGGGTGGGTGGGGGGGTGTCTCGTTTTCTTGGTCCACATTTTTAGGGGTGTCTCGATTTCCAAATCGAGACGCCTGATTTCAAGAGTTTCGTTGGCCTCACGAATATGTTCGAAACGCAGAAGATCTCGACACCAAGCCACCCGCCCGCCCCGCAAGTGCGGGCGCCCCTCACTCTTATCCGCAACTGCGGGCGCATACATCGAAATTACGCTGCGACCGCAGCAGAAGAAATTGCAGGAGGCCGCTCTAGTTGAAGAGGCCTCCTTTTTTTTTTTTTTGTTTTTCATTGCACACACATCACTGCTTCCATACGGAAGCGGCTCAATGTGCTATATGAAACGACAGAGACGTTGGCGGGCGCGCCACGGGAGGTTGCAATCCTTGACGCGACCCCTCCCCAATCTACATCCCGGTATGTCCAACATGTGTCTGGGCGCTGGTCGCCGCGACACACCTCAAGCATCAAATGGAGCTTGGGTTTAATCCGGAAAATATCTTCCATCCTATCTTCGAGGCCTCCATACAGCAGGGCGAATTTCATCGAACTCTCGCGTAAAACAGCACCGCTGCCATCATGCCAATGATGCATTGCTGCGTAGCATGCATCCAAATGCTCGGCCGCTTTCAAAATTGTGTTGTCGATGGCATCTGCAGGGTCTAAATATTCGCGCGAAACTTCGAGAATCCATGGAACCATGCGGCGCATCGGCGCAGCCATGCATTTCATTTTTGCCCAAGTGGAGGACGTTCGCTTGATGACAGTCTCAGACAGAACGTGCAGGCGATCTGAAATGTCATGTTGATCATACCATTTTTGAAGTTTGTCGTTCAATCGGCGCACCTGCTCTTTTCTATTTGAGCCTGGTGCTTTGCCTTTCACCAACATGTACTGCAAGGCTTGTCCCCCGAAGTCTGCCGCCGCTCCCATATCGATGGCGTGTAGCCAGTCTACTTTGAAAATGTTGGGCGACCGGACGCACGGGCAAGAAAGCAAGGGCGACGCGGTGTTTCCAGCCGAAAGAATTGCTCCAATCAAACTCGAGAAAGTCCGACGAGTCGAGCGCCACCTCGCCGAGTTTCCCGCATCCTTCACCTGTAGGCGGACAGCAAAACGCAAAAAACATCCCTCCTTGTCCTCCTCCTCTTCCTCCTCCGCCCCTTCCTCTTCCTCCTCCGCCTCCTCCTCCTCCTCCTCCTCCCTCTTCCTCCTGCTCCTCCTCCTCCTCCTCCTCTTCCCTCCTCCTCCCTCCCCCCCTTCCTCTTCCTCCTCGAATTCCTCCCCCCTCTCCTCCCCCCCCCTGATCCTCCTCATCCTCCGCCTCCTCCTTCCCACGTGTGTCATTGTTATCAACTGGCTGTGGCATTTGTGTAGTGGGAAAGTTTTTTTCCACACCCTGAACCTCGGAATAACGGCAATCACACATCCAACATATAGGTGAATCAGCAGCTTGGCCCCAGCCAGGAAAACATAACGTTTCCTTGAAACTCTTCCAATCTCCGCGGACCTGCGATAAACATGCTTTTGGTAAGCGCCGCCCAGATGTAGCATTTGTTTGGCGTTTCTCTGTCTTTCCGAACGGCTGCCCGTCGTGTCGCTTGTCTGGCCATCGGCCGGAAGCGAGGACTTCAAAACTCCAGCGCACAACTTCCATAATGGCGTCCCAAGTTCCTTTTGCAAAGCAGCTTTTTTTCATGCACGTAATTGGGCACCGCAAAACTGAGAAAGCGCCGACAATCATGAAATGATCAACACACCAACTTCGAGTGATTCTTTCTTTTTGCTGGACTGGACCGTCACTCCGTCGCTCAGAGCCAAGCTGCGCAAAGAGGGCATCCATCTTCCTCCTCAGCTGCCCCCGTATTGGTCTCGTCCCTACATCCATCTCCCTCTCCCATCCTTGCTGTACAAGGCCGCCTCGCTACCGAAATCGTGCAGCGTAGCGAAAATTTCATGCGGAAGAAGAAAATGCAGCGGTTTGTTCTCGACCCTCTGGCGGGTGGCGTTCCAAGTGGGTACGGTCGCAGAATACAGAGACGGCCACTTCGAATTTTTAAGATAACTCCTCCTCATATCTCGGGACCAGTTCCCAAGAAATTTCTTCGCCTTGAAGCCATTTACACAGCATCTGCCTAAATTATGCGATAATCTGCCGACTCTGTATGCGGGGAGCATATTCTCAGCATACATATCTCGCACGTCATGGCCAATGCATTTCGCAGGGTCACCATCCAAGTCAGCATCTGCTGGCCTCCGCTTTTTTCCTTTCAACATTAGGTTGAACGCTCAAGAGGCCGCTGGCAACTCGAACGGGAAAAGGCTGCGATGTGACAAAGAATACGCTTGGACTGCTTGGGAAGAGATTGCCGTCTGAGCGCACTTGGGAACATATATACCTCTAGGGCGTGCACGCAACAAAGTATCGCGCCAAGAGGCCTCCTTAGCACTTCACAGGAGGCCTCCTGTTCAAACCAGCATCAAGAATGCGCACAAAGGACAATGGATAATGAGGATGCTCAGGAGGGGGACGAGGAGGAGTGCGGGGAGGAGGGGAAATACTCGGAGGCAGGGGCCGACGCGGTGGGGGACCGAACCCCAGAAAGGGTTTCTGCTTCCTCTGGAAGAGGCGTCTCCGGTGCTCCACGGGCGCGTGCCCAAGCAAATGTGCCCGGAATGGACACATGCATGATATGGAAATATGAATCGTGCTTAGGCCTTCAATAGCTGCTCCCACTGCTTCTTGGCCTTCTTCACAGCCGCAAGATGGTCATCCGCTGTCGTGCGAATCCTCTTCATGTCCTGAAGGCTCACATCTGCGTTGTCCTCCCATACCGCCAAGGTCGCCTCTGCCTGCGTCAAGAACTCCGTGAGCGTGCTTTTCTGCTGGATGATTTTGTCCACCTCTGTATTGTAAACGGGTTTGCTCTGGGCCTTGGTCTTGAGCTTCGCCTCGATCGCAAACAGAGCCGGGGGCAACGCGTGCAGCGACTTCAGAATGGCCCTGCGGAAACCGTGCTCCGAAGCCACGGCAATGACACAGCCCCTCGCCCTCCCCCTCCTCTCTGCTAACCCCCATCCCTCCACCACCAGAATTCCCAGTTGGCCATTGTCGTGGTTTCAAGAGCTTCGCTCCTGAGCTGCTTCGCCTCCTCGGCCTCCTCGGCGTTCTTGGTCTCCTCCTTCACGCCGTCCTTCAGGGCCTGCACGCCCATTCGGTCAGCAATGCTCGAGACGGTCTTGTCCTTCACATCGGCGGTTGCTCTCCATGCCTTGCTGTGGATCTCGGCGCTGGAACTCTCCCGAGAGGTCTCGTAACACAGCCGACGCAACCACCAATAAAAATACCAACAAAGTGAGCGCTCTGTCAAGGGTTCTCCTCTTCCGTGAAAAAAAAAAAAAAAAAAAAAAAAAAAAAAAAAAAAAAAAAAAAAATAAAAAAAATAAAAAAAAGAAAAAAAAAAACAAAAAAAAAAAAGGGAAAATCATCCCTGATTGATGCCTTGTTTCGCGATGCTGCAACCTGGGATTCACGGGGCGCTCTGTCCTCCTGACTCGCACGCACAACAACGATGGCCTTGCACAGAAAGTGGCGCAAGCGAGCTCGCGAGCGAAATTTGCCTGTGCGAACCAAATTGGAGCCTGCGGCGCGCTCGTGTTTCTTGTAAAAGAGTGATTGATGACGTCATCAGCCATTTGAGCCATATTCGTCCTGGTAGTGGGGTTCACGAGGTCAGACGCGCTCGGCGTGATGTTGTTGAAACCGAGAATCTGCAGCCTGACACAGAAAATCCGTAGTTCACTTGCACATGGGGCGGCCTCCTTTGAAGGAGGCCGCCCTAAACAAACGGATGAGGTAAATAACACACACACACATGGGGCACAATATGCACGCCACAACGGAAATCGAGGCCTTGTCCACCACCCGTCCTTCTGGATGTTCACCTCCTTGTCTCTCTTGTCCATGCCCTCTGTGTAATCACTGGTCCAAGACAAGTTGTCCTTGCCGTTCTTCTCATATTTGAGCAAGAATTTCTGCCGGGCGTCTTTCGTAGAGCACAACCCCCATTGGTCGAGCGCTTTTTTCGCCTCCTCCCGTTTCTTTGGATCTGAATGGTGATCCCTCCTGTAGGCAAGCATGTTCTCCATCCTCTTCTTGCTTTTGGTATAATCGGCGAGATCTTCCAAAAGCTCCTCATCATCTTGGCTGCCGGGGCGCGCTGCCTGGCCAGGTCGCAGGCATCACTCCCACTCATACTCCCTAATTATTGTTACTCCTACTCCTACTCCCTATCCTACTCCTACGCCTCCTGCTCCATCATCTCCATACGCCTGCGTTTACCTACGGGGAGTTTCATTACCAGTCCGAATTGCCTCAGCCGCGCCCTCGAGGACAGGCTGGGCCAGGCGTCCCCCGCGACCATCGGCATTCCCACTGGATGATCCAGCAGCGCCTCTGGCAACGCAACTCGAAAAACTGCACGCAAGGACCGATGTTTTATCATGCTGGCTCCTAACAAATTCACGCGCGCAATGTGCACAACGATCTCGTCTCACAACATGACAAAACAACACATGCACGTGCAAGCGCCTGGTTCCACCTTCGGTGCTGCCGGCCTCGTTTGGCTTGGCGCCCGCTGGCGTTTTGGGGAGCGGGGGCGTTGTGCGGGAGGCTTGGCCGCGGCTTTCTTGGCTGCAGGCTTCTTCGGCACCCCGCGCGCGGGCATGAAGTGCCACAGCGCGATGAGCAGCCAAACACACAGCGCTGTCATGGCTGCAACAGAACCTCTGGCCTTGAATGGAATCGAGAACAGCAAAAGAAGTTCACGCCTAGAGCAACTTGAGCTGCAATGCATATTCACAAACCATCAGCTTGCACGAAATACAAGGATATGAATGAACGGCGCTTCACGCGACACACATGTCGAAACCTACAACTGCAAAACGTCCTGTCTTGACCATAAATCGTGCGATGGTGTTTGTCTCGCGCATGGTCCTCCTCCTTTTCCTCCTCCTCCTCCTCCTCCTCCTCCCCCTCCTTTTCCTCCTCCTCCTCCTCCCCCTCCCTGGCACGCGCCCCTATGGCCTTTTCGGCCTCTGGCGGAAATGGCCCGCCAGATTTTGCTTGCCAGCCGACTTTTGGCTTTTGCTGCTCTGTGGCGCTGCGCTCTGTTGCCATATAAGTAGCGCTCCCGCTGAAACGCGGCGCAGATTTTTCGCTCGCCTGGAGCCTCCTGGGGCCCTGAAGCCTCGTAGGGCTCTGCTGGGGCTCCTCCTGAGGCCTCCTGGGGCCTCCTGACGCCTCCAGGGGCCTCTTGTGCTCTTCTGGCGTGTCCTCGCGTGTCCTGGCGCTCCTGGGGCCTCGTGGGGCTTCCTGGGGCCTCCGGAGGCCTTCGGAACCTCCTGGGGCCCCGTGGGGTTTTCTGAAACATCTTGGAGCCTCCGGGGGTTTCCTGGGGCCTCGATTTCCTGGCGCCTCCTGGGGGGCGCTCCTGACGCCTCCTAAGGCTTCCTCAGGCCTCCTGTGGACATGTCTCGCGAAGCATCTTGAGACCTTCCCGAGCGAACAAGAAATTAGGATGCCTCCTTCCCTGCAGGAGGCATCCTTTTCCAAATGCGCGCGGCGACCATCTGGATGCGCAACGGAAGTTGGGCGAACATCTCGACATGCATGCGGCATGGGCTGGAAATGTTGAACGATCATATGCCAATTTGTAAGGGGTAAAATAATTTACCGGTAAATTTTTTTACCCCCTATGTTCTGTTTGTTTTATTTGTTTGAGAGGGGTAACATTTTTTACCGGTAAGTTTTTTTTACCCTCGCGCCCGGTCTGATACGACCAACATGAAGGTCAAACTGCTCGTGCACAACAACCAAGCATGGCGCGAATGCGAAGACATATGCAGACAATCAAAGGCAACGTGCAGGAAGGCGGCCCCAAAAATTGCATGCAACAAAGCACGCACGTCAATGCCACGCAACATTTCCAAAGCACAGCAGTACGGCGGTCAAATAAAAATACCCTTGCCCGGACAGTTGCCGCTCTCGCGGCCGTTGCTAGCGTTCGCGGCCGAGGCAGGTGGCGACGCAGCATCTGAGAGACGCCGCGCCGCTTCGAGCTGCGCGTGGAGCACCGACGGAATCTGCTCACAGCAGAGCAGAGGCTTTAACAATTACTCAAGATACAATAGCTACTCTCCTCTCTCACCCTGAGTACGTCCGGCGACGTATGCGCCCCGCGCGTACTTTTGTTTGACTAACCAAATTCCCGGAGTTCGGTTTTCGCCTGCGTTTTTTTTTCAAAATGCTGCTCTCGCTGCGGCGTTGCCCTCATTTTCGGGCTTCCGCTCGTTCCGAATCGTGTTCCCGCTGCAGCGCTGGCCTCATTTACATTTACAATTACAATACGTCGTCGCCGTCGCCGTCGTCGTCGTCGCCGCCGTCGTCGTCGTGGTCGTCGTCGTGGTCGTCGTCGTCGTCGTCGTCGTCGTGGTCGTCGTCAGGCGTCGTCGCGCTTTCGATCGTTCCTAATTCCGTACTCTTTCGGGATCATTGCCGTGCTCGACATCTGACTGTGCGAATAAAGAGGATATCTACGTCATGGTAAGGGATGGGAGGGAGGGGTTGGACGTCATATATGACGTGAGCACACCTAGCTTGTCCTCCTCCCCCTCCTCCTCCTGCTCCTGCTCCTGACAAGATCCAGCCCCTCCCCCTTTTTCCTCCTCAGCATCGGTAGTGCGAGGAGGAAGGGGGGGGGGGGGATCTTGTCAGCTTATTGGAACGTGTATGATTTTGTCCACCGATGACACCTCCGGCCTCCCTGGCGGCGGCGGCGGGGAGCAGTGCTGGAAGCGCCAAGGTGGGAAGCCGTGCTGGTGCTGCTGCAGCTGTTGCTGCTGTTGTTGTTGCTCCTGCTGTTTCAGGGCCGTCTCTGCGGCGTCAGCTGGCGGCCGCACTGGCGGCGGCGGGGGTGGTGGCCAGGTCTGCTGCTGTTGCTGCGGCAGCTGCTGCTGTTGCTGCGGCTGCTGCTGCAGGGCCGTCTCTGGGGCGTCAGCTGGCGGCCGCACTGGTGGCGGCGGGGGTGGTGGCCAGGTCTGCTGCTGTTGCTGCGGCAGCTGCTGCTGTTGCTGCGGCAGCTGCTGCTGTTGCTGCAGTTGCCGCTGGGCTGCCCGCCTCAGTTCAAATATCGCTTTTCATGTGCAATGACAAGAGGGATCGTTACAAGTGCGAGGAGGCCTCCTTTGGCAGGAGGCCTCGCATGGCTGAAAACGAACAGGAATGTGGCAACGCAAATACTTCGAAATTGTATCTTCACAAAAAAGAGATCGCGCTTATCATGTGTGATGAATAGAGGGACCGTTACAAGTGCTAGGAGGCCTCCTTTTGCAGGAGGCCTCGCATAGCTGAGAACGCAATACGCATGTGGCAATAACAAACACTTCGAATTAGATCTTCGCACAAAGCAGTCGCAATTGCCCGGACGCGCGCGGCTGACAATCTAAGGCAAACCGCGCTCTCGCTTTTTTTTCCCCTTGTTCCCTCCCATCCAGAACTTGTTTGCGAGGAGCAGCAGGATTCCGCGAGCGAGCACTGCTTGTTCGCACCACTTGCCTTTGCCCGTGTACGCGTTCTTGTTACACCCCAAGCACGGCGCCTGAAGCGGCGGGCCCCGTTTCCGCATCGACGGCTGCGCGTCTCGAAAATCGTTCGCTGTCGTCGTCCTGGACGGGCGCGTGGCCGTCGCCACGACGAGGCGCTCCACCGCCACCGTCGGGAGGCAGGCCGCCGCCGCTTGACGCGGAAGCTGCCGTGGCGCCCTCGGAGACCAGAAGCACCCCTGACCCCCCACAGGGTGCCTTGTGGGAGGCCTGTCGGGGCAGGAAGATCAGGGAAATTCGTAAATAGCCGCAGAATTCGACACCCCCTTCTGTTAGTTTAAACAGGGGGGTCTAAATTTCTGCTCCCAGGAAGAATTTTTGGGACCACCCGAAATGGAGTTTGGGGTTTCTGGGCCCACCCCAGGATTGTTATTTCGGCCTGCCCCAAGGCGGGTTTCTGGGCCCACCAAATGGTGGGTTTGGGGTTTTCGGCCCCCGGGGGCCCCGAGGGTGGGCTTTGGGGCCCACCCTGGGGGCAGTTCCGTTCGAAAATGAACAAAATATTTTTTATCCGACCAGTCTTAAATTTTTGGGTTTACTTTCTCCTCCACGAAACTCACACATCTCTACACACGACGTTCACCCGCCAGCTGTCACAATTTCACTACTAGTTCCACCACTATTCCCCCCTCACGCTGCCATAAGCTGTTCGAGGATGCCAACCTGCCGGCAGAGTGGTGCCTCTTTCGCCTCGTCCTCCGCCCGCCCCTCCCCACTCCCCCCCCGTCGCGTCATTAGTTTTTTTTGCGCTCGGGCTTCCGGCGTGGCCATCAGGAGAGCAACCGCGCGCACGAGCGCCTCGGCTGCGGTGGCGGGGGTGCCGCGGGCCGCCCGGCGCTGCCCGAGCGTCGCGGTCTGGTTTGGCGCGGAGCGGCGGGCGAAAGATACGCGCGATAAAATGCTGGAGGCCTCCTTGAATGAACGCCAGGAGGCCTCCGTGCCAAAGAGTGCACATCGCGCATGCATATCACACATACCTGCAGGCGCAAGAAGCCCCCGTTGCATGAACAGCAAGAGGCCCCATTGACCAAGATAATGTACCTACTCCGAGCATCAAGCATACTTGAAGCCAAATATAATATGCCGGCATATTATATACATGTACATGCGTATTCGTACTAATACACACACGCGCACCAGAGCCGCACTCCTGAACATTCTCTTGCACATAAGCTTATTGGCACTGCATGTTTGAGTCACATCCATACGCGTGGTTCCCACCTCATGGCAGGCAACTTAACCCTGAACATGCGTCTGAATCGGTACAGGATCACACGCTGAAGTTCCCTACGACAGGAGCGCAAACAAACTTGCACGAACGTTATGGTTTTCTGCGACACCGAGAGGGACGTCTGTTGCGCAAAGCGCGAGTGAAAGTTGAATGGCATGGAAACCAAAGGGGCGCTCGCTCTGCCCTAACCTATTCAACCGGGCCCGAGCTCCTCGCTCAACTTGGAAGCCAACCAATCTTTCGCGGCGCCCTCCTCCACGACGCCTTGCTCCATGAGCTCGGCGCACTTCTTACAAAGATCCCTGAGGCACTCCTCACTAGCCTTGCAGCCGCTGCCACCTACCGTCGCGATCTCCTTTTTTGTGGCTCTGAGGACCACGCCTGCCCTGTGCCTCGGACGCTTGTAATAGTGCACGTAATACCTCCCGGGCGCGCTGGGCACCGCGGCTGGGTCGTGCGGCGCCGCCGCCATTGCCTCAGCCACGAGCGCGGGCTCGCGCGCTGCTGGAGCCGCAGGCGCGGCCTCAGGCGCCGCTGCCTCTCCAGGCGCTCCTGCCACCGCAGCGGGCCTTTTGAACGCGGCCTCAGGTGCCGCCGCCGCTGCAGGCCTTCTGCGCGCGCCCTGATGCGCGCCAGCCTCCGCCTTCGCCTCCTTGGCCTGGGCTCCGGCAAGGGCCTTCGCCGCCGCCTCGGCGCTCCTCTTCTGAGCCCTGGCGCCTTCCTCCTTGTCAGCGAGCAAGGCGTTGGCGAGCTCCGTTTCCTTCTCATCGCAGCCTTCGAAGCGGTGCACCAAGAAACCATTTTCGCCTGCCCTCAGTTTCGCCAGCATGCCGCCCTTGTGGGCTTCCATCTTGTTGTAGTCGAACCACACTGCCTCCTATGGAAGAACGAGAGCTGCATTCGAGATGGAGGAGGAGGAGGAGGGAGAGCAGAAGGAGCAAGAGCAGAGGCAGGAGCAGGAGGAGGCGGATGATGATTATGGGAACGCGGATCCTCGTTCTGCGTTGGCGCGGCCTTGGCCGCCCTCGTCGTGGCGCTCATGGCCTGCTCGTCTGTCGAAGATATACTCTTTGGAGACGAGACCACTGGGATCAGCTCGCGTCGGCGCTTAACATCTGGCGACACACCGTACAAGTCCCAGACGCTCGATGACCGTTTTGCAGCAGCGGAGGCGGGCACATCAGCGAGTGCTCTTTCACCTGCTGGGCAGCAATGCGTACTCGACTCCTCCTCCTCCTCGTCCTCCTCCTCCTCCTCCTCTTCCTCCTCCTGTTCCTCCTGCTCCTCGTCGTCCTCTCCCTCCTTCTTCTCCTCCTCGACTCCCCCTTCCTGCCCGTCCTTCTTCTCTTCGCCACTCCTCCCCGTCCTCCTCCTCCTACGCCTCCTCCTCCTCCTCCTCCTCCTTCTCTTCCTCCTCCTCCTCCTCCTCCTCCTCCTCCTCCTCCGGTCCCTCCTCCTCCTACTCCTCCTCCTCCTCCTCCTCCTCCTCCTCCTCCTTCGTCCTCCTATTCGCCCTTGCCCTCATCCTCGTTCTCCATTCCTCCTCTCCCACGTCCTCCTCGTCCTCCACGCCTCTCCTCCACGTCTACCCCCCTCCCCCTCCTCTCCTCCAGTGCCCGTTGGTGCTGCGGGATCCCACAGCAAGCAATTGGTTTGGCCCCCTCCCGCCTGCTCCCGGAGAGGCCTCTATGCGGGAGGGGGCGGCCTTTTTTCGAGCGAGGGACCTCGCTGGGGGCCGCTCCTGCCGTTCCACTTGGCAGCAACCGCGCGCACGCTGGCGTGCACCCGCACTCCAGTCACCATCTGCTTCGCCTTGTCAGAGCAGAAGGACATGGCGCTGCACATGCCCTTGGCCCAGCGGCCAGCATCATCCTTGCTCTAGTTTGTGTGCCTGGACGCGAGCCTCTCCACTGTTTTTTGGCCTAGCGCCTGTGCCCTCTGCTGCGCGCCGCATAGGAAGCCTTGGTTGTTCGCGATCACTCCTCCTCCGACGAGCCTGCACTCGCACCGCTCAATCTCGATGCTGTTGGCTTGTCAGCAAGCACAGGAACGACATCATCCGTGCTGGGAATCGCAGTCCACTCGGGTGTCGTACCCATCCTGCAGCCACGCAGGCTGAACCCTATTGCGCAAGATACATGCATCGCCAACGCCGAAGGCAAGAGGGGGCCTCCTTGATCGAGGAGGCCCCCTTCTACGCACGAGCTAGCGAGGGCTGCTACGGATTGTCGAGAAACCATAAGCGAATGCACGCGTGCATGCGCCCAGGGACCAATATGTACGCGCCCGCAGTTGCGGATAAGAATGAGGGGCGCCCGCAGTTGCGGATAAGAGTGAGGGGCGGGCGGGTGGCTTGGTGTCGAGATCTTGTGCGTTTCGAACATATTCGTGAGACCAACGAAACTCTTGAAATCAGGCGTCACCCCTAAAAATGCGGACCAAGAGAACGAGACACCCCCCCCCCCCCACCCACCCCTCCCCCCCGACACCAGGGGCGTCTATTTCGAGACGCCGTCAAAAAAAACGACCAGGTTTTCGAGACACTCCCTACGCCATGATGTCGATTACGACGATGTTAACGACAATGCATGTGTACACGGGTCGTGCACACAACTATATACATACATGCATACATACATAGGCATATATAAATATCTAAGCCAACATGTATATGCGGATGCATATACATTCTTGTGCATATGATCACCGATGTAAACTGTTGTACTGATGAAAGTTATATCACGTATACATACATGCGTATCCGCACAGCGCAGCATACGCATATACTTATACGCATACATCACGGATGAACACACCAAACAATCATGGGCACCAACGGCCCCCCTAAGAACACTCGAGGCGCGGTGGGTCGCGGGGTGGGTCGCGGGTGGTCGCGGTGTGGGTCGCGGGGTGGGTCGGGGATGGGTCGCGGGGTGGATCGTGGGTCGGTCGCGGGTGGGTCGCGGGTGGGTCGCGGGGTGGGTCGCGGGTTGGGTCGCGGGTCGGTCGCGGGGTGGGTCGCGGGTCGGTCTGGGGGGGGGGGGGGCGACGACAAACAACAACAAGCAACAACAACAACAACAACAACAACTTTTTTTTCAACACCCACTCGGCAACCCCGATGCAAGAAAGCTTCTGGAAACGGTGTCTGGTCGCCTGGGCCACGTCGCTTGGACGCGTCACACGCTGCGGCCTCCTGGATTTCACCGAGGAGAGGAAGGGCAGAAAAAGTGAGGGTTAAAACTGAGGGGCCCTCGTGTCGTCGTTGTCTAGGCTCCTACAACAACAACAACAACAACAATCCGCACCGCGGAACTCCACTTCAGCCACGCACCCAGGGACAGTGAATGACCGTTCGGCCCCCTCACTCTGACGCGTCAGTCGTTGTTGTCCATGGACGCACACTTGTCCCTGGACAGAGGCTTGGCCGTGGACGAGTATACTTGTCCCTGGACACATGTGCACTTGTCCAGGGACATGTATACTCGTCCCTGGACAAAACATGCGTCCCTGAACCAGTTTTCAAAGATGATCATTGGTCCGTGGACACACGTTGTCCACGGACAGCCTTTGGAACCTCATGGAAGCCGGAAGCCGGACGCAGGGAGCCGGAAACCGGAACCCGAAAGCCGGAAGCCGGAGGTTGGAAGCCACGCGCTGGGAGTCGCGGAAGCCGGAAGCCGGAAGCCGGAACCCGGAAGCCCGAAGCCGGAAGCTGGAAACCGAAAGCCGAAATCCGAAAGCCGGAAGCCGGAATCCGGAAGCCGGAGGCCGGAAGCCGGAAGCCGGAAACCGGGGGGCGGAAGCCCGACACCGGAAGCCGGAAGCCGGAAGCCGGAAGCCGGAAACCGGAAGCCGGAAGCCGGAAGGAAGCCGGAAGCCGGAGGCCGGAACCCGGAAGCCGGAACCCGGAAGCCGGAAGCCAGACACTGTGGAAGCCGGACGCCGGAAGCCCGACACTGCCATGAGGTTCCAAAGCTTGTCCACAGACAAACATGTGTTCATCGGTCCAGAGGATTTGTCCCCGGACGGGTATACTTGTTCGCAGGCACAACGCCCCTAAACAAACATATGTCCCTGGACGAAGCTTATCAGAACGAGGGGGTCGAACGGTCATTCACTGTCCCAGGGTGCGTGGTTGAAGTGGAGTTCCGTGGTGCGGATTGTTGTTCTTCTTGTTGTTGTTGTTGCTGTTGTGTTTGTTGTTGTTGTTGTTGCTGGTGCTGCTGTTGTTGTTGTTGTTGTTGTTGTTGTGGTTGCTTGTTGCTTGTTGCTTGTTGTTTGTCGTCGCCCCCCCCCCCCCAGACCGACCCGCGACCCACCCCGCGACCGACCCGCGACCCAACCCGCGACCCACCCCGCGACCCACCCGCGACCCACCCGCGACCGACCCACGATCCACCCCGCGACCCATCCCCGACCCACCCCGCGACCCACACCCTGACCACCCGCGACCCACCCCGCGACCCACCGCGCCTCTAGTGTTGTTAGGGGGGCCGTTGGTGCCCATGATTGTTTGGTGTGTTCATCCGTGATGTATGCGTGTATGTATATGCGTATGCTGCGCTGTGCGGATACGCATGTATGTATACGTGATATAACCTGCATCATGACAACAGCTTACATCGGTGATCATATACACAAGAATGCATATGCATCCGCATATACATGTTGGCTTAGATATTTATATGTGCCTATATATGTATGCATGTATGTATGTACATAGTTGTGTGCACGACCCGTGTACACATGTATTGTCGTTAACATCGTCGTAATCGACATCATGGCGTGGGGGTGTCTCGAAACTGTCTGGTTCTGACGGCCGTCTAGATTTTGAGAACGCCCCTTGTGTCGGGGAGGATGGGTGGTGGGGGGGTGGTCTCGTTTTTCTTGGTCCACATTTTTAGGGGTGTTCTCGATTTCCATCGAACGCCTGCCGTTGTGAGCAGGACCCCAACGAATATGATGCGCGAACGCAGAAGATCTCGACACCCGCCACCCGCCCGCCCCGCAAGTGCGGCGCCCACGCGCCCCTCACTCTTATATCCGCAACTGCGGGCGCATACATCGAAATTACGCTGCGACCGCAGCAGAAGAAATTGCAGGAGGCCGCTCTAGTTGAAGAGGCCTCCTTTTTTTTTTTTTTCATTGCACACACATCACTGCTTCCATACGGAAGCGGCTCAATGTGCTATATGAAACGACAGAGACGTTGGCGGGCGCGCCACGGGAGGTTGCAATCCTTGACGCGACCCCTCCCCAATCTTCATCCCGGTATGTCCAACATGTGTCTGGGCGCTGGTCGCCGCGACACACCTCAAGCATCAAATGGAGCTTGGGTTTAATCCGGAAAATATCTTCCATCCTATCTTCGAGGCCTCCATACAGCAGGGCGAATTTCATCGAACTCTCGCGTAAAACAGCACCGCTGCCATCATGCCAATGATGCATTGCTTCGTAGCATGCGTCCAAATGCTCGGCCGCTTTCAAAATTGCGTTGTCGATGGCATCTGCAGGGTCTAAATAAATATTCGCGCGAAACTTCGAGAATCCATGGAACCATGCGGCGCATCGGCGCAGCCATGCATTTCATTTTTGCCCAAGTGGAGGACGTTCGCTTGATGACAGTCTCAGACAGAACGTGCAGGCGATCTGAAATGTCATGTTGATCATACCATTTTTGAAGTTTGTCGTTCAATCGGCGCACCTGCTCTTTCTATTTGAGGCCTGTTGCTTTGCCTTTCACCAACATGTACTGCAAGGCTTGTCCCCCGAAGTCTGCCGCCGCTCCCATATCGATGGCGTGTAGCCAGTCTACTTTGCAAATGTTGGGCGACCGGACGTATGGGCAAGAAAGCAAGGGCGACACGGTGTTTCCAGCCGAAAGAATTGACCCAATCAAACTCGAGAAAGTCCGACGAGTCGAGCGCCACCTCGCCGAGTTTCCCGCATCCTTCACCTGTAGGCGGACAGCAAAACGCAAAAAACATCCCTCCTTGTCCTCCTCCTCTTCCTCCTCCGCCCCTTCCTCTTCCTCCTCCGCCTCCTCCTCCTCCTCCTCCTCCTCCCTCTTCCTCCTGCTCCTCCTCCTCCTCCTCCTCTTCCCTCCTCCTCCCTCCCCCCCTTCCTCTTCCTCCTCGAATTCCGCCCCCTTCTCCTCCCCCCCCCTGATCCTCCTCATCCTCCGCCTCCTCCTTCCCACGTGTGTCATTGTTATCAACTGGCTGTGGCATTTGTGTAGTGGGACAGATTTTTTCCACACCCTGAACCTCGGAATAACGGCAATCACACATCCAACATATAGGTGAATCAGCAGCTTGGCCCCAGCCAGGAAAACATAACGTTTCCTTGAAACTCTTCCAATCTCCGCGGACCTGCGATAAACATGCTTTTGGTAAGCGCCGCCCAGATGTAGCATTTGTTTGGCGTTTCTCTGTCTTTCCGAACGGCTGCCCGTCGTGTCGCTTGTCTGGCCATCGGCCGGAAGCGAGGACTTCAAAACTCCAGCGCACAACTTCCATAATGGCGTCCCAAGTTCCTTTTGCAAAGCAGCTTTTTTTCATGCACGTAATTGGGCACCGCAAACTGGAGAAGCGGCCGACAATGCCAGGAAATGATAAACACACAACTTCGATTGATTCATTTCTTTTTGCTGACTGGACAGGCACGCCGTCGCTCCAGAGCCCAAGCGGCGCAAGAGGGCATCCAGCTTCCTCCTCAGCTGCCCCGTGATCTCGCCTCGACAACTCGTCTAAACCATCCTTGCTGTACAAGGCCGCCTCGCTACCGAAATCGTGCAGCGTAGCGAAAATTTCATGCGGAAGAAGAAAATGCAGCGGTTTGTTCTCGACCCTCTGGCGGGTGGCGTTCCAAGTGGGTACGGTCGCAGAATACAGAGACGGCCACTTCGAATTTTTAAGATAACTCCTCCTCATATCTCGGGACCAGTTCCCAAGAAATTTCTTCGCCTTGAAGCCATTTACACCGCATCTGCCTAAATTATGCGATAATCTGCCGACTCTGTATGCGGGGAGCATATTCTCAGCATACATATCTCGCACGTCATGGCCAATGCATTTCGCAGGGTCACCATCCAAGTCAGCATCTGCTGGCCTCCGCTTTTTTCCTTTCAACATTAGGTTGAACGCCAGAGGGGCCGCTGGCAACTCGAACGGGAAAAGGCTGCGATGTGACAAAGAATACGCTTGGACTGCTTGGGAAGAGATTGCCATCTGAGCGCACTTGGGAACATATATACCTCTAGGGCGTGCACGCAACAAAGTATCGCGCCAAGAGGCCTCCTTAGCACTTCGCAGGAGGCCCCCTGTTCAAACCAGCATCAAGAATGCGCACAAAGGACAATGGATAATGAGGATGCTCAGGAGGGGGACGAGGAGGAGTGGGGGGAGGAGGGGAAATACTCGGAGGCAGGGGCCGACGCGGTGGAGGACCGAACCCCAGAAAGGGTTTCTGCTTCCTCTGGAAGAGGCGTCTCTGGTGCTCCACGGGCGCGTGCCCAAGCAAATGTGCCCGGAATGGACACATGCATGATATGGAAATATGAATCGTGCTTAGGCCTCCCACTGCTTCTTGGCCTTCTTCACAGCCGCAAGATGGTCATCCGCTGTCGTGCGAATCCTCTTCATGTCCTGAAGGCTCACATCTGCGTTGTCCTCCCATACCGCCAAGGTCGCCTCTGCCTGCGTCAAGAACTCCGTGAGCGTGCTTTTCTGCTGGATGATTTTGTCCACCTCTGTATTGTAAACGGGTTTGCTCTGGGCCTTGGTCTTGAGCTTCGCCTCGATCGCAAACAGAGCCGGGGGCAACGCGCGCAGCGACTTCAGAATGGCCCTGCGGAAACCGTGCTCCGAAGCCACGGCAATGACACAGCCCCTCGCCCTCCCCCTCCTCTCTGCTAACCCCCATCCCTCCACCACCAGAATTCCCAGTTGGCCATTGTCGTGGTTTCAAGAGCTTCGCTCCTGAGCTGCTTCGCCTCCTCGGCCTCCTCGGCGTTCTTGGTCTCCTCCTTCACGCCGTCCTTCAGGGCCTGCACGCCCATTCGGTCAGCAATGCTCGAGACGGTCTTGTCCTTCACATCGGCGGTTGCTCTCCATGCCTTGCTGTGGATCTCGGCGCTGGAACTCTCCCGAGAGGTCTCGTACCAGTAGCGCTCTGTCAAAAGCGGGTTCTCCTCTTCCGTGAAAGGGAAATCATCCGGATTGATGCCTTGTTCCGCGATGCATGCAACCTGGGTTCACGGGGGCGCTCTGTCTCCGACTCGCACGCACAAAAACAAATGGGCTTGGCACAGAAGTGGCGCATCGAGCTCGCGAGACGAAGTGCCTGTGCGAAACCAGATTTGGATGCCTGCGGCGCCGTGTTTCTTGTAAGAGTGATTGATGACGTCATCAGCCATTTGAGCCATATTCTTCCTGGTAGTGGGGTTCACGAGGTCAGACGCGCTCGGCGTGATGTTGTTGAAACCGAGAATCTGCAGCCCGACACAGAAAATCCGTAGTTCACTTGCACATGGGGCGGCCTCCTTTGAAGGAGGCCGCCCTGAACAAACGGATGAGGTAAATAACACACACACATGGGGCACAATATGCACGCCACAACGGAAATCGAGGCCTTGTCCACCACCCGTCCTTCTGGATGTTCACCTCCTTGTCTCTCTTGTCCATGCCCTCTGTGTAATCACTGTCCAAGACAAGTTGTCCTTGCCGTTCTTCTCATATTTGAGCAAGAATTTCTGCCGGGCGTCTTTCGTAGAGCACAACCCCCATTGGTCGAGCGCTTTTTTCGCCTCCTCCCGTATCTTTGGATCTGAATGGTGATCCCTCCTGTAGGCAAGCATGTTCTCCATCCTCTTCTTGCTTTTGGTATAATCGGCGAGATCTTCCAAAAGCTCCTCATCATCTTGGCTGCCGGGGCGCGCTGCCTGGCCAGGTCGCAGGCATCACTCCCACTCATACTCCCTAATTATTGTTACTCCTACTCCTACTCCCTATCCTACTCCTACGCCTCCTGCTCCATCATCTCCATACGCCTGCGTTTACCTACGGGGAGTTTCATTACCAGTCCGAATTGCCTCAGCCGCGCCCTCGAGGACAGGCTGGGCCAGGCGTCCCCCGCGACCATCGGCATTCCCACTGGATGATCCAGCAGCGCCTCTGGCAACGCAACTCGAAAAACTGCACGCAAGGACCGATGTTTTATCATGCTGGCTCCTAACAAATTCACGCGCGCAATGTGCACAACGATCTCGTCTCACAACATGACAAAACAACACATGCACGTGCAAGCGCCTGGTTCCACCTTCGGTGCTGCCGGCCTCGTTTGGCTTGGCGCCCGCTGGCGTTTTGGGGAGCGGGAGCGTTGTGCGGGAGGCTTGGCCACGGCTTTCTTGGCTGCAGGCTTCTTCGGCACCCCGCGCGCGGGCATGAAGTGCCACAGCGCGATGAGCAGCCAAACAAACAGCGCTGTCATGGCTGCAACAGAACCTCTGGCCTTGAATGGAATCGAGAACAGCAAAAGAAGTTCACGCCTAGAGCAACTTGAGCTGCAATGCGTATTCACAAACCATCAGCTTGCACCGAATACAATGAATATGGAATGACGGCGCTTCACGCGACACACATGTCGAAACTACAACTGCAACGGTCTGTCTTGACACATAATCGTGCGATGGTGTTTGTCTCGCGCATGGTCCTCCTCCTTTTCCTCCTCCTCCTCCTCCTCCTCCCCCTCCTTTTCCTCCTCCTCCTCCTCCCCCTCCCTGGCACGCGCCCCTATGGCCTTTTCGGCCTCTGGCGGAAATGGCCCGCCAGATTTTGCTTGCCAGCCGACTTTTGGCTTTTGCTGCTCTGTGGCGCTGCGCTCTGTTGCCATATAAGTTGCGCTCCCGCTGAAACGCGGCGCAGATTTTTCGCTCGCCTGGAGCCTCCTGGGGCCCTGAAGCCTCGTAGGGCTCTGCTGGGGCCCCTCCTGAGGCCTCCTGGGGCCTCCTGACGCCTCCAGGGGCCTCTTGTGCTCTTCTGGCGTGTCCTCGCGTGTCCTGGCGCTCCTGGGGCCTCGTGGGGCTTCCTGGGGCCTCCGGAGGCCTTCGGAACCTCCTGGGGCCCCGTGGGGTTTTCTGAAACATCTTGGGGCCTCCGGGGGTTTCCTGGGGCCTCGATTTCCTGGCGCCTCCTGGGGGGCGCTCCTGACGCCTCCTAAGGCTTCCTCAGGCCTCATGTGGACATGTCTCGCGAAGCATCTTGAGACCTTCCCGAGCGAACAAGAAATTAGGATGCCTCCTTCCCTGCAGGAGGCATCCTTTTCCAAATGCGCGCGGCGACCATCTGGATGCGCAACGGAAGTTGGGCGAACATCTCGACATGTATGCGGCATGGGCTGGAAATGTTGAACGATCATATGCCAATTTGTAAGGGGTAAAATAATTTACCGGTAAATTTTTTTACCCCCTATGTTCTGTTTGTTTTATTTGTTTGAGAGGGGTAAAATTTTTTACCGGTAAGTTTTTTTTACCCTCGCGCCCGGTCTGATACGACCAACATGAAGGTCAAACTGCTCGCGCACAACAACCAAGCATGGCGCGAATGCGAAGACATATGCAGACAATCAAAGGCAACGTGCAGGAAGGCGGCACCAAAAATTGCATGCAACAAAGCACGCACGTCAATGCCACGCAACATTTCCAAAGCACAGCAGTACGGCGGTCAAATAAAAATACCCTTGCCCGGAAAGTTGCCGCTCTCGCGGCCGTTGCTAGCGTTCGCGGCCGAGGCAGGTGGCGACGCAGCATCTGAGAGACGCCGCGCCGCTTCGAGCTGCGCGTGGAGCACCGACGCGGCAAGAGCCTGCAGGCGCCCTCCTTTACAATTACTCAAGATGAATACTACTCTCCTCTCTCCCCTGAGTACGTCCGGGACGTATGCGCCCCCGCGGGTCCTGTCTTTTTACACCCAGGATTCCCCGGAGTTCGGTTTTCGCCTGCGTTTTTTTTTTTTTCAAAATGCTGCTCTCGCTGAGGCGTTGCCCTCATTTTCGGGCTTCCGCTCGTTCCGAATCGTGTTCCCGCTGCAGCGCTGGCCTCATTTACAATTACTCAATATGAATACGTACTCCTCTCCTCTCTCCCCTGAGTACGTCCCGCCCCCGCGCGGCCGCCGCCGCTGCCGCCGCCGTCGCCGCGACGTCGGAGGTCTGCGGCTCCGCGCACCAGGCCTGCGGCCGTCGTCGTCGTCGTCGCCGTCGTCGTCGCCGTCGTCGTCGTCGTCGCCGTCGCCGTCGTCGTCGTCGCCGCCGTCGTCGTCGTGGTCGTCGTCGTGGTCGTCGTCGTCGTCGTCGTCGTGGTCGTCGTCAGGCGTCGTCGCGCTTTCGATCGTTCCTAATTCCGTACTCTTTCGGGATCATTGCCGTGCTCGACATCTGACTGTGCGAATAAAGAGGATATCTACGTCATGGTAAGGGATGGGAGGGAGGGGTTGGACGTCATATATGACGTGAGCACACCTAGCTTGTCCTCCTCCCCCTCCTCCTCCTCCTGCTCCTGCTCCTGACAAGATCCAGCCCCTCCCCCTTTTTCCTCCTCAGCATCGGTAGTGCGAGGAGGAAGGGGGGGGGGTGGATCTTGTCAGCTTATTGGAACGTGTATGATTTTGTCCACCGATGACACCTCCGGCCTCCCTGGCGGCGGCGGCGGGGAGCAGTGCTGGAAGCGCCAAGGTGGGAAGCCGTGCTGGTGCTGCTGCAGCTGTTGCTGCTGTTGTTGTTGCTCCTGCTGTTTCAGGGCCGTCTCTGCGGCGTCAGCTGGCGGCCGCACTGGCGGCGGCGGGGGTGGTGGCCAGGTCTGCTGCTGTTGCTGCGGCAGCTGCTGCTGTTGCTGCGGCTGCTGCTGCAGGGCCGTCTCTGGGGCGTCAGCTGGCGGCCGCACTGGTGGCGGCGGGGGTGGTGGCCAGGTCTGCTGCTGTTGCTGCGGCAGCTGCTGCTGTTGCTGCGGCAGCTGCTGCTGTTGCTGCAGTTGCCGCTGGGCTGCCCGCCTCAGTTCAAATATCGCTTTTCATGTGTAATGACAAGAGGGATCGTTACAAGTGCGAGGAGGCCTCCTTTGGCAGGAGGCTTCGCATGGTTGAAAACGAACAGGAATGTGGCAACGCAAATACTTCGAAATTGTATCTTCACAAAAAAGAGATCGCGCTTATCATGTGTGATGACTAGAGGGACCGTTACAAGTGCTAGGAGGCCTCCTTTGGCAGGAGGCCTCGCATAGCTGAGAACGCATACGTATGTGGCAATACAAACACTTCGAAATTAGATCTTCCGCAACAAAGCAGTCGCAATTGCCCGGACGCGCGCGCTGACAATCTAAGGCAACCGCAGCTCTCGTTTTTTCCCCTTGTTCCTCCATCCAGACCTTGTTTGCGAGAGCGCAGGATTCGCGAGCGAGCACTGCTTGTTCGCACACGTGCCCTTGCCCGTGTACGCGTTCTTGTTACACACCAAGCAACGGCGCCTGAAGCGGCGAGCCCCGTTCCGCAGCGACGGCTGCGCGTCCTCGAAATCGTTCGCGTCGTCGTCGTCGTCCTGGACGGGCGCATGGCCGTCGCCACGACGAGGCGCTCCACCGCCACCGTCGGGAGGCAGGCCGCCGCCGCTTGACGCGGAAGCTGCCGTGGCGCCCTCGGAGACCAGAAGCACCCCTGACCCCCCACCGGGTGCCTTGTGGGAGGCCTGTCGGGGCAGGAAGATCAGGGAAATTCGTAAATAGCCGCAGAATTCGAAACCCCCTTCTGTTAGTTTAAACAGGGGGGTCTAAATTTCTGCTCCCAGGAAGAATTTTTGGGACCACCCGAAATGGAGTTTGGGGTTTCTGGGCCCACCCCAGGATTGTTTTTTCGGCCTGCCCCAAGGCGGGTTTCTGGGCCCACCAAATGGCGGGTTTGGGGTTTTCGGCCCCCGGGGGCCCCGAGGGTGGGCTTTGGGGCCCACCCTGGGGGCAGTTCCGTTCGAAAATGAACAAATTACCGACCAGTCGGTATTTTGGTTTCCTTTCTCAGCTGTTCGGAGAAGACGAACCTGCGGCAGAGTGGTGCCTCTTTTTTTTTTTTTTTCTTTTATTTTCTTTTCTTTGTTTTTTTTTATTTTTTTTTTTTGTTTTTTTTTTTTTTTCTTTTTTTTTTTAACTTTTTTGTTATTTTTTCCTTTTGTTTTTTTTTTTTTTTTTTGTTATTCTTTTTTTTTTTTTTTTTTTCTTTTTTTTTTTTTTTTTTTTCTTTTTATTTTTCTTTTCTTTTTTTCTTTTTTTTTTTTTTTCTTTCTCCTCCTCCGCCCCCCTCCCCCTCCCCCCTCCGTCGCGCATTAGTTTTTTGCGCTCGGGCTCCTGCGCAAGCAGCAGGAGGAGCACCGCGCGCAGCATGGCGGCGGCTGCGGTGGCGGGGGGCCGCGGGCCGCCCGGCGCTGCCCGAGCGTCACGGTCTGGTTTGGCGCGGAGCGGCGGGCGAAAGATACGCGCGATAAAATGCTGGAGGCCTCCATGAATGAACGCCAGGAGGCCTCCGTGCCAAAGAGTGCACATCGCGTATGCATATCGCACATACCTGCAGGCGCAAGAAGCCCCCGTTGCATGAACAGCAAGAGGCCCCATTGACCAAGATAATGTACCTACTCCGAGCATCAAGCATACTTGAAGCCAAATATAATATGCCGGCATAATATATACATGTACATGCGTATTCGTACTAATACACACACGCGCATCAGAGCCGCACTCCTGAACATTCTCTTGCACATAAGCTTATTGGCACTGCATGTTTGAGTCACATCCATACGCGTGGTTCCCACCTCATGGCAGGCAACTTAACCCTGAACATGCGTCTGAATCGGTACAGGATCACACGCTGAAGTTCCCTACGACAGGAGCGCAAACAAACTTGCACGAACGTTATGGTTTTCTGCGACACCGAGAGGGACGTCTGTTGCGCAAAGCGCGAGTGAAAGTTGAATGGCATGGAAACCAAAGGGGCGCTCGCTCTGCCCTAACCTATTCAACCGGGCCCGAGCTCCTCGCTCAACTTGGAAGCCAACCAATCTTTCGCGGCGCCCTCCTCCACGACGCCTTGCTCCATGAGCTCGGCGCACTTCTTACAAAGATCCCTGAGGCACTCCTCACTAGCCTTGCAGCCGCTGCCACCTACCGTCGCGATCTCCTTTTTTGTGGCTCTGAGGACCACGCCTGCCCTGTGCCTCGGACGCTTGTAATAGTGCACGTAATACCTCCCGGGCGCGCTGGGCACCGCGGCTGGGTCGTGCGGCGCCGCCGCCATTGCCTCAGCCACAAGCGCGGGCTCGCGCGCTGCTGGAGCCGCAGGCGCGGCCTCAGGCGCCGCTGCCTCTCCAGGCGCTCCTGCCACCGCAGCGGGCCTTTTGAACGCGGCCTCAGGTGCCGCCGCCGCTGCAGGCCTTCTGCGCGCGCCCTGATGCGCGCCAGCCTCCGCCTTCGCCTCCTTGGCCTGGGCTCTGGCAAGGGCCTTCGCCGCCGCCTCGGCGCTCCTCTTCTGAGCCCTGGCGCCTTCCTCCTTGTCAGCGAGCAAGGCGTTGGCGAGCTCCGTTTCCTTCTCATCGCAGCCTTCGAAGCGGTACACCAAGAAACCATTTTCGCCTGCCCTCAGTTTCGCCAGCATGCCGCCCTTGTGGGCTTCCATCTTGTTGTAGTCGAACCACACTGCCTCCCATGGAAGAACGAGAGCTGCATTCGAGATGGAGGAGGAGGAGGGAGAGCAGAAGGAGCAAGAGCAGAGGCAGGAGCAGGAGGAGGCGGATGATGATTATGGGAACGCGGATCCTCGTTCTGCGTTGGCGCGGCCTTGGCCGCCCTCGTCGTGGCGCTCATGGCCTGCTCGTCTGTCGAAGATATACTCTTTGGAGACGAGACCACTGGGGTCAGCTCGCGTCGGCGCTTAACATCTGGCGACACACCGTACAAGTCCCAGACGCTCGATGACCGTTTTGCAGCAGCGGAGGTGGGCACATCAGCGAGTGCTCTTTCACCTGCTGGGCAGCAATGCGTACTCGACTCCTCCTCCTCCTCGTCCTCCTCCTCCTCCTCCTCCTCGTCCTCCTCCTGTTCCTCCTGCTAATTGTCCCCTCTCCCTCATTCTTCTCCTAATAGACTCACCTTTTCTGCCCGGTCCTTCTTTAATCTTCAGCCACTCTCCCGTCTCCTCCGCACTTACGACCCTCCTCTCTCCTGACTCCCTCAAGTTCTCGTCCGAATAACGCCTCATCAGCTTAGACGAGATTTTCCCGCGTCCCTCCTCCTCCTACTCCTCCTCCTCCTCCTCCTCCTCCTCCTCCTCCTTCGTCCTCCTATTCGCCCTTGCCCTCATCCTCGTTCTCCATTCCTCCTCTCCCACGTCCTCCTCGTCCTCCTCGCCTCTCCTCCACGTCTACCCCCTCCTCCCCCTCCTCCTCCTCCAGTGCCCGAGTGGTGCTGCGGGATCCCACAGCAAGCAATTGGTTTGGCCCCCCCTCCTCGCCTGCGGCCGGAGAGGCCTCTATGGCGGGAGAGCTGTGTGAGGGGTTCGGCGAGGGACTCGGCACGGGGCGGCCGCTCCTCGCGTTCCACTTGGCAGCAACCGCGCGCACGCTGGCGTGCACCCGCACTCCAGTCACCATCTGCTTCGCCTTGTCAGAGCAGAAGGACATGGCGCTGCACATGCCCTTGGCCCAGCGGCCAGCATCATCCTTGCTCAAGTTTGTGTGCCTGGACGCGAGCCTCTCCAACTGTTTTTTGGCCAGCCGCCTGGTGCCCTCTGCTGCGCCGCATAGGAAGCCTTGGTTGTTCGCGATCACATCCTCCGACGAGCCCTGCACGTCGCACCGCTCAATCTCGATGCTGTTGGCTTTCAGCAGCCGAACGACATCATCGTCGCTGAGATCAGCAGTCACGCGGGGGGCGGACCCACCTGCAGCCATGCAGCCTGGGCCTATTGCGCAAGATACATGCATAGCCAACGCCGAAGGCAAGAGGGGGCCTCCTTGATCGAGGAGGCCCCCTTTTACGCACGAGCTAGCGAGGGCTGCTACGCATTGTCGAGAAACCATAAGCGAATGCACGCGTGCATGCGTCCAGGGACCAATATGTATGCGCCCGCAGTTGCGGATAAGAATGAGGGGCGCCCGCAGTTGCGGATAAGAGTGAGGGGCGGGCGGGTGGCTTGGTGTCGAGATCTTGTGCGTTTCGAACATATTCGTGAGACCAACGAAACTCTTGAAATCAGGCGTCACCCCTAAAAATGCGGACCAAGAGAACGAGACACCCCCCCCCCCACCCACCCCTCCCCCCCGACACCAGGGGCGTCTATTTCGAGACGCCGTCAAAAAAAAAACGACCAGGTTTTCGAGACACTCCCTACGCCATGATGTCGATTACGACGATGTTAACGACAATGCATGTGTACACGGGTCGTGCACACAACTATATACATACATGCATACATACATAGGCACATATAAATATCTAAGCCAACATGTATATGCGGATGCATATACATTCTTGTGTATATGATCACCGATGTAAGCTGTTGCGCTGA
>CAUYUJ010009802.1:38737-53737 GCA_963575745.1 Prorocentrum cordatum
TAATATATGGCATGCAATACCCTGCTCGCTCAGGCGGGGCCTCCCTGGAGGGGTGGAAGGGGCGCGAAACCTGATAGATAATATGGTATGCGAATGCCCTGCTCGCTCAGGCGGGGTCTCCCTGGAGGGGTGAGAATTCTCACTGGACGGGTGGGAGGGGCACGAAACCCTGGAAGGGTGAGAATATTCACTGGAGGGGTGGAAGGGGCACTAAACCTGGTAAATAATATGGTATGCGAATGCCCTGCTCGCTCAGGCGGGGCCTCCCTGGAGTGGCGGGAAGAATGCCCGCGTGGGGTATGGGTGGCATGGTATGGTATGATATGGTATGGTGTTGTATTGTGTATTATGGTATGTCATGGTATTATAATATGGTATCGCATGTTCTGGTGTGGAATATGTGACCTGCTGAATATGGTATGGATGGAATGAGATGCTGAGTATAGTATGGATGGTATGGTATGGCATGGCATGGTATGGTATCGTATGGTATGGTGTTCTGGTATGGAATATGTGATCTGCTGAGTATGGTATGGATGACATGGTATGCTGAGTATGGTATGGATGGCATGGTGTGGTATGGCATGGGTATGGTATGGTGTGGTGTGTATGCGAGGAGGAGGGGCGGGAGGAGAAGGAGGAGAGGGTGTTCTGGGAAAACAAGAACCCCACTCAGGATGTGGGGAATAAAAACATCGAGGACAGTGCAATGAGGGAAAGGAGCGAAGGGGGATGGAAGGGAGAGCAAATGCGATAGGGTGAGCCCGCCCGCTCAAGGCACTTGCCGACTTCTACGCGAAGCAGTACAAGATGCACGAAGACATTGGAACGAAACTCAGCGAGTTCCGAACGCGCAGGAGCGCTCTCCGCATGTTCGTCACCCCGCGCCCTTCCATCGTCTTTGGCCACCTTCTGGAGGGGGTCAAGCTGCCATGGAATCTCGGGCAACGCTACAAGGAGCTGCTCAGCAAGGAGTTCAATTGGGAGGAGTTCGTCATGGACACGAGCGTCAGTGATGCGGATGCAGTGCAAGCTCGTTTCGAGATATGCGCACTTATGATCCCTGGCCTGGTAAAACTGGCGGGTTCCAAGGTCTTTGTCCTGAGCTTCCATAGCAACGACCCGACCTTATGTCAGCGCCTCGCGGTCCTGCAGCTGCTGGACCCAGGCATCGAGTTGGAATCTATGAGCATGTGTATCCCAAAAGGGGCGGTTGCAGACGACGCAAGCTGGTCGTCTGGAGCGGCAGAGACATTTGCGAAATTGCTCAAGCGCTTCCAAACGGAGGACGTAACAGACGACGAGATCCGCTCTTGCCCTGACATGTTCGGCGAGATCTCCGCTGACAGCCAGATGGCAACGCCGCCTCCCCAACAGATGAGGTCTAGCGGCCAGGAGCCATCAGCCAAACGCTCGAGGGTCTCAAGGCCTGCTGCGATTCCAGAGCTTGACGGGGCCTCCGTGCAGCAGTTCGCAGGGACAGTGTGCCCGAATCTTAAGGCACTGCTGTTGAGCGCCCGTCAAGAAATCCCAGCGTGCGAACTGGGGAAAAGGATCGGCAAATGCATCACAGATGAGGAGCAGCGCCGCAATGGAACTGGCATCACGATCGAGCTGATGTGCGCAATGGGGCTTGGGAGATCGGGCCTCCGATGTGGGTCGCTCACGCTGCTTCGCCCACCGGACGAGAGTGATGTGAACACGGTTGCCAACGAGCTAGCGATGATGTTCAAGCTCGATGCCAACAAGGTCCTCACGAAGCTCAAAGGGCGGGCCGCCAACGAGAGCTACCAAAACGAAGACTTCAAGAAGTGGTGCGCCATCGCCAAGCCGATTTTCGAAGAGACTGGCGACGAGGCGGGTGAGGCACAACAGGTTGGTGCAGCCGAGGCTGAGGCCCGTGCTGACGAGCCTGATGCGTTGGAGCCTGGCGCAAGCTGGTGAGCGATCGGCCGATGAGCAAACATGAGGCCCACCACGTCCCTGCTAAGTTTTGCTGCGCACATCGCTCAAGCATTACTCCTCTGGCGGTTGCTCGTATCATGATAAGGTGTATCCATTCCCTCCACCTCCCATTCCTCCTCCTCCTGCTACGTACCCCTCCTCCTTGGCCTATCTCCCCCTGTAGGGGCTACCCATCATCCCCCAGATGTTCCTCCTTTTGGCCCACGCCCCGAGCTCTGTTAGAGGATTGTACATTCAAAGGATGTGTAGCTCTCTTTCTGCAGGAAACGTGCCCCATTTTGGCTCGCTTAAATGTTTTTCGGCGCGGGTGAGTGCGAGTGCGCGCACGCTCATGCTTTAGGCCTGCTGTGGAGGCCAACGCCCTTCGGTTTCTCTGCGAGGAGCTTAGGCTTAGCGCTTGATGGAAAATTCACGCGTTGAGTGTCCCGCTGATGTCGCTGCTTCTCCCGTTGCTCGGCCACCGCATCCCCCCTCCCTCCCTCCCTCCCTCGTAAATTTTATCAGCCTTTTCGCTTTGCCTGCTACGCAGAATCGTCCTCGTCTTACTCATCCAGTTCTGGTCGTCCTGCTCCGTCTGTCCCCATTGGCTTCGCACCACGCAAATCCTGCCAACGAATACACGAAAGTTCGGACGTACGCACTGAGCAGTTTGGGAGAGTTGCTGGAGGCTTTCATCGCCACGGAAAGGCGCGGCTCGAAGAATGACCCAAGCCAGAAAACAGACCATAGCTAACTTTAAAACGGATCTTGTGGGCAACATCCGAGAACTCTCGAGAGTACCCCTCGTCTGAATTCGGGGGTGCAGAAGTGGAAATGCCCGTGAACTCAAAAAGAAACCCAAACCCTCGCGAAGCGTTCCACTTGGCCTCAATGTGACGACGCCCCTCGCCCTCCCCATCCACCCAACCCAAGCAATCGGAAAAAGGCGAAAGAATATGTTTCCAGTTCCTGGAAAGGAACAACCCCACTATTGAACCCTGTCCCATACGCGTGGCCGATTCTTCGTACCCCAACCAAGTTTAGACATAACAACTGGACCTATTACCGGGCATTCCTGATGGGGTTGAGTCTGAGGGCTTTTCGAAAAATAATCGCGGGCCCGCGCTCTGGATCCACTTTGTTTCACCCTAGGGGCGGAAAACCCCCGGCCTCCCCCTCCAACCAACGCTCCAAGATACCCCGACAACCGCTCGAGGATGCGTTATCCAACACAGTGGGGTAAGTCGTGCATGTGTGTGCTGTGCTACTTTGAAACCTGTCGTAATAAGAAGTTGGGCAGTCCGAAGGGAAACGAAGCAGAGACACCCCACAAAACAAACTGGTGGTTGGGACCCACTCGCTCGAGACATCCTCTCCCCGGTCAACGAGAATGGTGGCAGGGGATGAAGGATTGCTCAGGGAGAGAAGGGGGAGCTCGAGGCGGAGAAGGACAACAAACTAAGAGGAAGGCGGGGGAGGAGGGACGAGGAGGGGACGAAGGGGAGAAGGGCACGACGGACGAGGAGAAGGACGAGAGAGAGAGTGAGAGAGAGAGAGAGACAGGGAGTTGGCTGCAGAAAAAATTATGCTAACGGAGTTCCCCACATAAGGATGTTACGTGATTCAATTGCTTCTGGTCTGCCACCCGCCCTCGCCTCCTCCATCCTCCTCCGTCATCTCCAGACTCCTCCTCCTCTATCTGCTCTTCGTCTTTGTTCGTTTCCCCCATCATCATCACCATCTTCTTCCTCGCCTTCCTCGCCTTCCTCGTCCTCGTCTTTTTCTTCCTTCTCCTCGTCGTCGTCCTCAGGCTCGCTCAGGCGGAGCCTCCCTGGAGGGGTGAAAATGTTCACTGGAGGGGTGGCAGGGGCACGAAACCTCATAGATCATAATGTATGCGAATGCCCTGCTCGCTCAGGCGGGGCCTCCTTGGAGGGGTGGGAGGGGCACGAAACCTGATAGATAATATGGTATGCGAAAACCCTGCTCGCTCAGGCGGGGCCTCCCTGGAGGGGTGAGAATACTCACTGGAGGGGTGGGAGGGGCACGAAACCTGATAAATAAGATTGTATGCGAGTACCCTGCTCGCTCAGGCGGGGCCTCCCTGGAGGGGTGGGAGGGGCACGAAACCTGATAAATGATATGGTGTGCGAATACCCTGCTCGCTCAGGCGGGGCCTCCCTGGAGGAGTGAGAATACTCACTGGAGGGGTGGGAGTATGCGAGGAGAAGGGGCGGGAGGAGAAGGAGGAGAGGGTGTTCTGGGAAAACAAGAACCCCACGAAAGACACGTGAATGCGGATAAATAGATTGAGGGAAAGTAGGGCTGGCGGGAGAAGCAAAAAGACCATGTCACAGGGATAGACTACAATGACAACAGGATATGCCGATCAAGAGAGGGAGGGGCGCGAACAGATTGAGGATTCACCGTGGATCGTTTTCTTACCGGAAGGGCAACGAGATCTCAAGAGGCCCGCGGGTTCCCAGGGCCACGGACGGAGCCACAGCCTAAACACATGGGGCGAAGAGCAACGACGGTGGCGTGACTGGTGGGTTTCCCTACAAGGCCAACGCCAAAAACGAGGATAGGCCGGTGCGGCCAAGGCGACAAATCGAGGGGTGGCTGGTGAAACTAAAGAGGCTGCCGGCACAAGCGGCAACACGCAACGAAAATGTAACGACTTTCGGCCCGCAGCAGAAGGAGGAAGAGGGAGGAGGAAAAAGGACAAATATGCAACGCAGGAGCTAACCTACTCACGCCCTCACAGTCCTCGTGCGTCACAGTCGTGATGCGGCTGGCTGGGTAACAAAAGGTCGAAGCTGGAGTCGGCGTTGGCGTCGATGCCCGCGTCGCTGCTGGTGACGGCGCTGGCGTCGACGCTGGTGTCGAGGCTGGTGGGTATGCGCAACTCCTCCTGCGCGTGGACTTCGAGCGTAACGTTCTGGACGTCAGTCCGTCCCACGGCAGCGCAGGAAAACACCATCAAGCCGACGTCGCCGTCCGACGAATTTCGGCCACGTTCGCCGGACAACCTTCCGTGCGTGGTCACGTTCACGTGTTCAGTAGTCAGCGTCGGAGCTGGTGTCAAATCCGCCCATGGAGTGGTCGTAGAATTGGGGACGGAGCATACGTCGGGGCTGGCGTTATAACGGCAATCGCTACTGAAGTCGGAACTTGCGCCGGTGCGGCGAAGCGCCGAACTTTGCATTTCCGCACACGTGGCCGCCTGCGGAGTGGTCGGTGGCGCGGGGGTCGGAGCAGGAGTCGGCGCTAGCGTCGCAGCGGCAGTCGGATCCGAAGTCGGAGCTGGTGTCGGAGACGTCTTGGTCGTGCCGCGTGCCGCCCAACGTCGTTGTCACGGTTTTCGCCTTCGGGCTTGTCACGGTTTCCGCCCTTGAGATGTCACTGTTCGCGCCCGCGATACATTGGTGCATTCTGTCGGCACCAATGGGGCGGACAAATCGTGACCCCCGGGCGAAAGCAGAACGCGGCTTTGGCGAGAAAGCATGCAACAAACTGTGGTTGTTTTTCCTGCTTCACAGTTGTGATGCGGCTGACTGGTAGACATGAGTTCGAAGCAGGGGTCGAAGTAACAGCTGCCGTCGGGGCTGGGATCGGACCCGGCGGAGCGGCCGTCGGACGGAGAGCCAAATCTAGGACTGGAGCGGGCGATGGTCGCTGGCGCAGGGAGTCGGGATATGAAAACGTGGTCGAGGCTGGCGTCGGAGCTGGAGTCGGGGCCAGGGTCGGAGCCAGGGTTGATGCCTTAGCAGTGGTGATCTGTTGGTCCCCAAGCGTTGCGTTTGACATGCCGGGCGCAGCATGGCGCCGTAGCTGGCGTTGGGGTTGCCGGCGCGGCCAGAACCAATATCGAGGTCGAGTGGGGCGAACGAAAATCTCCAAGACCTGCTTCGCACAAACGGAACCAACACATGAGAATCCTGCTGCTCGTGCTGCCCAGCGCCGCGCTGGTGGTGTCGACGCGGGCAGGTATTCCGATACGAAATACCCATGAAACGTATCGGCGCCGTTCTGGAGTCGGAAATTGAAGTCGGAGTCGGAGACACAGGGGCTGGAGTTGGAAACCGGCGTAGGCGCAGGAGTTGATGCTGGCGTCAGAACTGCCGTCGGCGCTGTCATAGGCGTCGGCGTTGATGCTGGCGTCGATGCGATTGTCGGTGCCAGTACAGGCGTTGGCGCCGGGCCAAGCGTAGGCAGTAGCGGTGGTGCTGGTGTCGGCGATGGCGTCGGTGCTGGTGTAGGCGCGGGCGTGGCGGCCAGCTTGGCCGCAGGTGTTGATTTCGGCGTCGGGGTTGGTGTCGGCGCCAGCGCTGGCGTACGCGCCTGCGTGGGTGCTGACGTTGGTGCTGGCGTCGGTGCGGGTGGAGAAGGTGGCCTTCCTGCCAGCCCAAATCGATAGCGGATGGGTCGGCACGCCGGTTTTCAGGCTTGCCGTGCGCCAGGGCTAGCGTACGCTCATGCGTAGGTGCTGACGTTGGTGCTGGCGTCGGTGCGTGTGGAGAAGGTGGCTTTCCTGTCAGCCCAAATCGATAGCGGATGGGTCGGCACGCCGGTTTTCAGGCTTGGCGTCGGCGTGGGCGACATGGAATGTGTGGCCTCTGGAATACAAAGACTAAGCGTTGGTAAACCCCAGTGGTCGTGGCGGCTGTATCTGGAAGTGTTTGTACGTGGTCGTGGTGAATGGTTCTGGGCGTGCTTGCTGTACGTGGTTGTACCTTGCTGTTCGTGGTTGTCCAGCGGGAATCGGTGACCTTGCACCTGCATGACACATGACACATGAACATCCGAACAGGCAGGTCGGGACGGGCGAAACTTGTTGGGCGGGCGGACCCTATCGGGCGGGCGGGGCGGGGCGGGGCGGGCGGACCCTATCGGGCGGGCGGGTCGGGTCGGGAGTGCTTTGGGCCGCCAGAGGAACAATCATCATCATCAACGTTATCATCATCATCATCATCATCATCATCATCATCATCATCATCATCATCGTCATCATCACCAGGATCATCACAAACATCTACAAACATCATCACCTTCGCCGTTTCTCTCTTATTACACTTCAGCCTCATCCCCTTCATAACCCTCTCACCTCAACTACCCCGCCTTCCTCCCTTCAAGCAGCCGCTCTGCCTCGCCTTTCACCCCTTCCTCGCCCCACCCTGCCCCGCCTACGCTCCACACGTGCGTATCATCTTGTCACCGAGAGGCCCCGAAGAATACGAATGATGTCGAATGGCAGTCAGGAGCGCTTACACCTCATAGTTGCCACCGTGGGCCACACACATTGACGTGCAATTACTGTAGAACCTGGGAACATGCTGTGCCCGGGAAAGGAGGGGGGGAGATTGCTGTGCGAACAACATATGCGGCCCAAACGGCCACACAACACATTCAAAAACGCAGAATGTCACGCAGGACGAAGGGCGGGAGGCGGAGGGAGGGAGAGGCAGGGAGATAGAGAGGCAAGGGGTAGCGCAACGACAACAAGCAATGGGCAATGCAATGCCGCGCACGGAGCAGCAATGCAACGCACACAAAATGATGAGCAACGCCACGCAACGCAGCGACATGTTGTTTACAAGCAACGCGGCACAATGTGCAGCAACACCTAGCGGCGCACACCAACGCGAAGCAACGCAACGCGCGTGTATGCAATGCAATGTGCCATTCGGCGGTAATCCAATGCGATCCAACGATGACCACTGCACGGGGCCACAAAACTATACGTTGGAGTCTGGTGGGTATGTTGGGTCAGCGCTTCGACATTGCATTGATTTCTCGAGCAAGTCCGGGACTTTGCTAGCGATGGACGTTGTGCCCATTCGAATATGCTGGCGGTCACTGTGCCAGACGCGTGCCGAATCGATTCGGAAGTGCACGTAATAGCCATATGGGCCCAAACTGTCTGTTGATGTAGGCCAGATTCCGACAGTTCGCAACGTCTTTCGCGTTCCCGTCGATGTCCGCATCATGTCTCTTGTACCCCTTACCAGAATTCGCTCTGGCCTCTTTCCTCACGGTGCTCCGAGATGTCCCTCATTCGCTGGCCGAACCATTCATATGCTACGAGCTGCATCGACACGGCGTTTCTGCAGAGCCCCGTGACGTGCGCAACGTTCTGTTCAAGCTTCGTGGTGCTGGATGTTCCCAAGACGTCGTGTCCGAGTTCGGTCCGAGCATCAAAAACTGGCAACAGAAGGGCCCAGGCAAGCCTACGGTGTACATCGCTGAGGTCAGAGAAAGATGCGTTCACTGCGCCAACTCGGTACTGGTGCCCGACAAACGGCATGAGTCTTTTGACCAAAAGATGCCGCAAGGTGGCATGCGGTACGGCCCTGAGGCACACCCGACGAAGTTTAGAGCGTTTACGTTGCATGCAGGTCTGCAGCTAGCGGTCTTTCAGCCATTGCACTGTCGTAGCTGCGGATGGCACTACATTGCTGGGTGGAAATATAAAGTGGACAGTAATCACGTGACAGAATGTCGATGGATAGGGCCCTTTCCAGACACGTTTTTTGTCATACCGAAGCTGCGTTCTTGGCTCGCGGTGGACGTCAAACTGTTGTCATTCGCCAACAGCGAATTCCTACATCAGAAAGCAAGCTTTCAATCAATATTCCGGGTCTGGGTGGACATGCATCCTGAGAAGAAGCAACAAGACCTGCTCAGGGGTGCGACCGGTACGCTGGAGCGGAACAACACACAACGGTTAGAGGACGCGTGGATGACGTGGTCTGCGACTACGTGGGCTGCTGGGAGCGACAGCGACGTCCAATGGAATTTCAACACTCCGAGCAACTTCGACAGCACCCTGTTGAAGTACAAGACGCTGCTCGACGATGCTATGTTCAACTCTGTTGTGGCACACATTCCAGACTGCCCTCGGTGCGGCCATCTACTCGCTCTGATAACGGACGGTAAGACTGGAGCTTGCAGGCGCGTCTGCAGCAATCTCAACAAGTTCCTGAGAATTCCCCAACTGGGAGCCGTCGTCCACACTGGATGCGATGCTCATGTGGACACCAACCATCTGTACTGCTCTGGGAGTGACCCCGCGCCGACTCCAGCGCTCGATGCGGGCGGCGCTGGACCCCGACAGATACGAGTCCTGGAGGCGCGCGCCTGCCCTGACTTAGTGAATCCTGAGTTGCGATACAAAGTGGAATTCGACGACGGGAACGCGCGCATGATGCGCAGAAGGGACGTTCAAACAAACATCGTACAATTCTTCGAGACGCGGAAGTGGCGCCGGAAATGTACTCGTCAACGCAGGGATCGCTTTGACGCGTCGGTGCAAGCTGCGAAGTGTCGGAGACTGAAGAAGTCCGCAGCACCGAGGGCAAGGGAAGTAGCTGCGTTGGAACTCCCAGTGTTGTCTTCGTCGGCATCCAGTGCTGCCCAAGTTCCACCACATAGTTCGACCGACCAAAGTATCCCATCACTCACGAGCGCAAGGCCCTTGGAGAAGCCGCCAGCAGAAGCTAGACCGTACGCTGTTCCACCCGTCCCTGCAGCATTCCCACATTTCCGAATCTTGAAGCGGAAGCACGTGGCTAAGTATGGCCCGACTATCGGTTGCCTTGGATGCGTGTTCAGACAGGCGCACACGCCAGAGTGCAGGACGCGAATGGAGGCGAAGATCGGAGAGGACCCTGACATGGCTGAGTCGGTGGGTACATATTTGCAAGGCAGACGCCGTGCCTTTAGACCCCACCGCGATGATCCTTTGATGTGCAATGGAGGAGACATACCGACGAGTAGGAGGAACCAAGAAGGAAGGAAGACCAGGAGGAGGGCAATGAGGAAAAGAGAGATTAGGACCTGAACTATCATTGGGCAATTTGGGCATGGTGTAGACTAGAACCGCGCGCGCGTAGCTTGTACCACTAGCTAGCCCCTGTTACTTTCACAACTGCGCACGTCGACGTCTGTACCCAGAAACGGTATGAGCATGACTGGGCGATGTGGCAAAGTAGGATGCGCGCACTCAGGTTCTTGAAAAACACAGTTCCCAATACAGTGCGGGCTGCGCGAGTGGACGTCAGCGCCTAGAAATTGCATGAGGGTGAAGGGGCGATGCGCAGGCGTCCGAAATACTGACATCTGTCTTGGGGACCCTTGGAGGTCCACATGGTGCCCTTTTCATACCGTCTGGGGCATTCTCGAAAGTATCTCTGAGCACTACCAGCAATAACATCATGTCTATATCTTGGGAATGTGTCTGGGGGCCCTCGTGTGGCTAGCTTGGGGATCGTTTTGGGCCACAAGTGCGGGCCGCTGAATGACAGCCAGGTGAGGGATATATGATACCCCGCTCTTCGGGTGATAAGGAGGTTGAGGGGGGGAGGACCCAACGCCTCAATCGATCGACCTCCCGATCGACCACCATCGATCTCACTGGAGGATATCACGATCGATCTGAATATCGATATCACGATCAATTTCACCGTCGATCTCTCATCAATCTCATCATCGATCTCACTATCGATGTCATGATCGATCGCTTGAACGATCTCACTTTCGATCTCACGTACGATATGACGATCGACCTCTCGATCGATCTCACTATCAACCCCGCAGTGGATCTCACGAGTCTCGCTATCGATATCACGATCGATCTCACGTCAATGTCATTATCGATCTCACTGTCGATGTATTTGTCGATCGCTCGAACGATATCGCTCGCACGAACGATGTTACTTTCGATCTCACGATCGATCTCACCGGCTCGATCTCACGATCGACCACCCGATTGATCTCAGCATCGATCCCACAAGCGATCTAACGATCGATCTACCTGTCGATCTCACGGTCGATCTCACATCGATCTTATTATCGATCTCATGTTCGGATTTCCCGATCGATCTCCCAGTTGATCTCACGATTACTCTCACGATTGATCCCAGTCTCGTCGCTCGCCGCAGGGGGCGATTTTTTGAAATACATGACCGACGGTGGAACACTAGCGGGACACCGACGGAACGTCGGCGAGACCCCGCGGGCCACCGTATGCTGGATGAGAAACATGTGGTCCAGCAGCGCTCCCCCTGGACACTGGCGCCACCGCGCGCCGGCTCAGGAACACTTGGTCCGACGGCGGCTCAGCCACAGGAGTATTTCCTCTCGCCCGCCCGCGCAGCTTCGTCTCGCCCGCACGCGCGCACGCGCACACGGCACGCACGACGCGAACCCGAAACCGAAATCGATTCCCCGGTAGAGGGGGTTTCCGTTTCTGTTCGGACACACCCTTCAACCTCCGACTAGGATATATGATAGTAGGACCGCGCACGCTTCGCGTGTGCTTAGGTTCTGGCCAGGGCAAGCTTTTTACCTAACAGTTTTTGCTGATAGGTTTCTAGTGGGATCAAAAGAGAGCATCTGGACTCCACAGGGTGGTGTGGGCGGCATCCGGACAGCGAGAACCGGTCTCCGTTTTAAGCAAACAGTCACACACTTCGTGCTTTTCGACTTCCCAGAACTCCATTCCTCGGACAATTTTTGAATGCCCGGAGCCAACTGTAGGCCACTTCGTCCTCTTCGACTTCCCAGAACTACATTCCCGGGCCACATTTTGGATGCCCGGAGCCAACTGTAGGCCACTTCGCCCTCTTCGACTTCCCAGAACTCCATTCCTGGGCGAAATTTTGGATGCCCTGAGCCAAGTGTAAGCCACTTCGTGCTCTCCGACTTCCCAGAACTACCTTCCCGGGCCACATTTTGGATGCCTGGAGCCAACTCTAAGCCACTTCGTGCTCTTGGACTTAAACTCCCGGGCGCCATTTTGAATGCCCGGAGCAAACTGTTGGCCACTTCGTGCTCATCGACTTCCCAGAACTCCATTCCCGAGCCACATTTTGAATGCCTGGAGGCTCAGGCCCTGAGGCTTGGGCTGACGCTGAGGCTGAGGCACGCTGAGGCTGAGGCTGACGCAGGGTGAGGCAGAGGCAGAGGCTGAGGCTGAGGCAGGCTGAGGCCGAGGCAGGCTGAGGCTGAGGCCGAGGCTGAAGGCAGACTGAGGCTGAGGCAGACTCTGAGGCTGAGGCAGGCTGAGGCTGAGGCTGAGGCTGAGATGCAGCAGGCTGAGGCTGAGGCAGGCTGAGGCTGAGGCTGAGGCTGAGGTTGAGGCTGAAGGCACGCCGAGGCTGGGGCTGAGGCTGAGGCTGAGGCTGAGGCTGAGGCTGAGGCTGAGGCTGAGGCTGAGGCTGAAGGCAGGCTGAGGCTGAGGCTGAGGCTGAGCCTGAGGCTAAGGGTGAGGCTGAGGCACGCTGAGGCAGACGCTGAGGCAGGCTGACGCAGACGCAGAGGCTGATGCAGGCTCAACTGAGGCAGGCTGAGGCTGAGGCTGAGGCTGAGGCTGAGGCTGAGGCTGAAGGCAGACTGAGGCTGAGCGAGGCTGAAGCAGGCTGAGGTTGAGGCTGAGGCAGGCTGAGGCAGGCTGAGGCTGAGATCGAGGCAGGCTGATACTCAGGCAGGCTGAGACTGAGGCTGTGATTGCGAATGCCGTTGCCACTGCGACTGTCATCGCGAATGCGACTGCGACTTTGAGAACAGCAGAGTTCTACAACCGGATTCTGGTTTGAATCTTAAGGAGAATGCTTCCAGATATGCATCTACACATCGCTGTTAGGTTGCTTTGACGGGATAATTGACATCCCATTGGTGCGTCCGCTGGTTTCACGCGCACTATCAGCCTCAACCTGAAGAGGTCGGTGGACTTCAGCAAAGCTGGGGGACCAGTCGGCGACGCTCGCCAGGAAGCTGCTCGAACCACACAGGGTGAGCCGGTACCCACAGAAGGGCCAGTATCATCGAAGCTTGCCGCTAAAAAGATGCGTGTCCGAGGCAAGTTCGCCAAGGGGCGACAAAAAATCGGCCAGCGCGCGAAAGCCGCGCGCGCGCGGGGTTGTGCACCCGCCATTCCAGACAACTGGCTGGACATTAGTGGCAAAGACTTGGCAGCAGCGAAGGGCTGCCCAGTCGATAAAGAGGCCAAGAGCTATACTGCCCGACGGGAGACTGGAGGCATGCAAACATTTGTGTTACAATGTGGACAGGTTCTCAGCTTTTGCGAGCTACTTCGTGGAGAATCACTTCAGCTGGTCTACGCCATGCTCTTACGCCTCATTGGCAAATTGATTGCGAAAGGGCACGAACCGCAAGCCGTCTTCTACGACAATGCTTGCAAACTCCTGGCCATGGCGAGATCGAAGCGAGAATGCTATCCACCACTCACGGAAAAGTTCGCAGACATGGTCATATTGTTGCAGGTGGTGTCTCACAAACTTGCCCGAAGTTGATTGTCGCAGGCCCGAGGTGAGCCGCTACACTGTCGGCGTGGACACGCAGGCGTGCGAGCAGTTCAATGATCTTATCAACGACCTCACCCCGCCAGCGCGGGAGATGACAGCTGGACGCTATTGGGTGTACTGGACTGCAATTTTCCGCGTGAAGAACAATTGGCAACTACGACAGCGGGCAGACCAGAGGCAGCGTTATGCAAGAGGCTATATGAAGCAGGATCCAGACGTCCCGCGCCAGCGGCCGCAAAAGAAAGAGGCGTTGTAGACGTGGCTGTCCTTACCCTGAAGAGTGGCCATCCGGCATACAGAACGCGGCTGTCTTGCCTCGAACAGTTCCAACCAGCTCGTCGACACTATGCTTGCAGAGTTTCACCGCCTTGCCACTTTAGCCGATTCGCCCTAGTTGATCACAAGGTCTGCTGACGCCCCGTTGAAAACAAGGCATGGCTGGGGCCTTACGGCCAGCGCTTTCGACTCTGACAGGATGGACGGCGACAGATTGGAGCTAGGGAGTAAGCGAAAAGGAGGACGAGGAGGAGGAGGATATGGGGGAGGAGGAGATGAAGACATGCTGGCGTTGGCCACGCCGTGGCGAAACGACCATCCTTTGGGTGATAATCGTCGTGAAAAGGCGTTTCGGGGAAGCGAGGAAGAATCATTGTCTCACATTCGACATTACTATCGTTCCCCAGTGGCGATTTCTCTCAATCTCTCTCTCTCTCTATCTCTCGCCGTTTCTCGATCGATCACACGATGGATCTAGATATCGAGTTTCCTTGCAAACGCGCTGCTCGTTCCATTCGATCTCCCTAACGATTTCCAATCCGATCGCACGACAAACCCAATCAAACCCACAGTAGATCATACCATCGATTTCACAATCCATGTCATAGCAGGTCCAACCTATGCCCTCCCTTCGATTTCGCAATCGATCGCGCTGTCGGTACAACTGTCGATGTCACTATCGATCTCAATGTCGTTCTCACTATGGATCACTCTGTCGATAGTTCAATCGATATCACTATCAACTGCATTACCTATCGCCTACTCGATTTTACCATCGATCATCGATCTCACTGAGTATCTCCTGTCTCGATCTCACAATCGATTTCACCATCGATTTCTCCTGTTCCTCTTCTGTTTTCTCCTCTAAGGCCTTCTCCTCCTCCTACTGCTCCTTCCGAATTCGCATGCCAACCTGAAACGTGAAACCCAGAACCCAAAATCCATATATCCGAATTCTGAGGTCCTATCAAGAAACTGGGGTCCAGAACCCGGACACAGAATCAAGATCGTCCAAGTCGAAAACCCAATCCAGACCCACGAACCCAGAACACGGAACCCAGAATCCAAATATCCGAATTTGAAAGTCAAATCGGAACGCAGAATCCGGATATCTGAACACGGAGATCCAATCTATAGGGCCTGCAACCCGGAATCCGGGTATCCGAATTTGGAGGTCCAATCCAAACCTGCAAACGGAAACCCGGAGCCCGGAATCAGGAGGTCCAATCCGGAGCCACGATCCCGGACCATGGATTCCTGATATTTGAATTCGAAAAACCAATCCCGAACCTGGAACCTGGAAACAGGAACCCGGATATCCGGATTCGGACGTGGAGCCCGGAATCCGGACATCCGAATTTGGAGGACCAATCCCGAACCTGGAACCCAGAACCCGGAACCCGGAATCCGGATATCCGAATTCGGAGGTCCAATCCGGAACCTGGAACCCAGA
>CAUYUJ010009802.1:58737-177866 GCA_963575745.1 Prorocentrum cordatum
GCATTTGCCAACGCCACCTCAAGGTTCTGGCCGCGGGCCAGCGCGTCGGAAATAGACAGATGGCTCGGAATCTGAACGAGAGCCGCGCTACCCACGCGGGCCAGAGCGCTCTGAACACGGCCCCACAGGTCACGGTGAGTCAGAACTCGCTCCTGGAGGCCAGCCCAGGCGAGCAACATGCGCCGAGTCGCACACATAACCAAAACAAGATCCGTCCTGGGCGGCCTCCAGGAAGGACACGAGAGCACACAGCCCCCCTCTGTTCACAGACTGATTGCCAGCGATACCACCTCCACTTAAGAATCTGATTCCAGTGCTCGAAAGATTCTGGGGAGTGGTTAAAACATCACGCTCGGAAACCGCGACGCCCCATGACACCCTCCTCCGACGCTTGCCCCTCGAGAACTCCCCCCCCCCCCCCCCCGCTCGCATCTCCAGCGCCCCAGATGCGAGTTCCCCCAGCACGACGCGGAAACACACCCGAGGCGACAGGGAGCGGGGGGTCGGGAGGAGAAGGCACCTCGGTCCAAGAACGGGGCACGAGACCGCGGAGCCAAAAACAGGGCAACTCAGCAGCGACTGACGCGGCCTTCCTGGCGAAAGCCTCGTCAATTTCCTGAAAATGCCCAGTGCAAGGGCACTCCCAAAAGTGATGGATGTCCGTTTCAGGGCCACTGCCGCATCTAAGGCAAAGCTCTTCGATCTCACCCCCACTGGCAAGGATGCGAGAGCGAGTCCAAACACTCCCAGTGAGGACAGCACGCAACAGGCCCCATTTTTGGACAGACTTGCGACGCAATGATGCAAGGTGCCGCCAAGCCACCACCAAATCAACCCCATCTTCGGCCCCACTCCCGTTTCTGTACGTGGCGGCAGCCCCCCACAGACTGTTGCCAATACTGCGAGCGACTTATTCCTTGAAATCCGACGTCATATACGCCTGGGATCGAAGCTCATCGGGAACAGCGAAAACATCGTCCCCAGGAGCCACGCACGACCAAGGCCCATCGAGCTTCCATCCCAGGGCCGTCACCGTCGCCACAACCGCTGAGACTGGCCCCTTGATATTATGCCACCGACGGGAGGGCCCCAGATGAGAGGCTCGAGCGACCGTGTCCTCCCAACACGTGTGCAGGCGGACAACACTCTTTTCAAGCAGAGACGCTACGACATGAAACCACGAGTCGAGCAACTGGAACACAGTCGAGAAAGCAGGGCCCTTTCTCCGAACCTCCACAGCTAGGGGCGAAGCCAAACATCGACCCGCATTCCCTCGAGCAAGTGATCTGGCCAGGTCTCTCCGCCGACTCTGGGGGGCCGAGGGCGCGACCCCAAAGACCTTCCATGCGCGCGACGCCTGCGGCAAAGCCCCAGTGAGGATCAAGCGCGCCCCGATCTTGCGAGGAGCCACTGGCGCCAGTTTAATAATTCGAACGGCCCTACGATGGGCTTGAGACAGGCGCTTGGGGTGACGAGGCTTGGCCCCAGAGGCCCCACTCCCTCGCTCGATGCCAAGATCGGCCACAACCGAGGCCACTTCGACCTGGGTGCCTTTCGATCCCAGGCCAGCTTGGATTGCACGCGCCACGGACAGCTCAGAAGCCACGATGGCGGATTTGCTGGCAAGCTGGAGCCGCTCCTCAATGCAGCCAGCAACAAAAACCGAGCCTGCATGGGCCAATTCACGAATTACATCTCGCTTGAGACCTTCAGCACGCTGCGCGGCACCATCGGTCCACGTGCGAAGGGAAACCAAAGCACTACTGGCACGCGCCTGCTCGCAAATGTGAAACATCTGACACTTCGAGAAATCGGGGGCACTGCGAGCGCCCGCAACGAGGCCCCCGTGAGGAAGGATCGGGGGGGCATAACGCCCCTCGTCCCGCAACAACCTGGGCCCCATGTGGAGGACAGCCTCAAGGGCCAAGGGGTGCGGCGGAAAGTCCAAATTGATGTTATTGGCGACAACCCGCTCCCAACGGATTGTATCATAGAAGGCCCCGACATCCCAGCACATCGAATTGGAACAGAAATCGGGAAGACGCGACGGCAGCGCCGCTTCATCAGCAAAACATTTGAGCAGGGCCTCCCGCAGAGCGCTGTTGCCTCGAACCGCGGCGCCCCAAGGGCCAGAACGAGCCGCAGCCCGCATCTCCGCGGGTCGAGACCTCATGTGACTCCACAGCCGACCAAGCCATGTGAGCAAGCCGATGGCACGGTCCTTACGCACATCAGGTTTGCGCAACAGAACAATGAAGGCGGGCAACCATTGCCACGGCCATGCAACCAGTGATTCGAAGGCGTGAAACAAAGCGAGCAATGCTGAGCGGCCCGCCTCAGGCAACCGCCAGGCGCCCCTCTGCCCCACCGACTCGATGCAACATGCCTTGCGAGGAGGAGTATGCCGCAGGGCCTCCTCTAGCTGATCCAAGGTGAGAGGCTCCAGCGGGTCGTCCTTGGCCAGACGCCGAGCCTGGTCCAGCGCGCGCAGGGCAGCGCCGTCGTCGAAGTCCGACGGCGACCACAGCTTACTCCAGACGCGAGCCTTGGCCTCCATCACCGAAGCGGCGTCCCATGAGGTCTGGCCGTCGATCCTGAGCTCGCTGACCTCCGCCGTGGCGTCACGAACAGACCGATGTAGACCTCCGCACCCCAGAGCAGCTTGTTGGTGAACGCAATCTCGAAAAGCCTGGTAACGCTGACGAGCGACGGCGCGCGGCGCTCGGTCCGGCGCAGCCCTTGCACCGACCGCGAACTTCCTGATGGACTCAGGCGTGGCCTGGTCCAAGCAACGGGGGCCTCGAACCCAGCGATCTCGACGACGGGTTGGGAGCGGCACGAGCTGCGAAGAAGGGATCGCCCCTGCCAGCTCCTTGAGTAGCCCCCGAAGGCGCTGTGCACGAGGCATCTGAAACTTATCTAGCTGGCCCGCCAACTCGCCCAAGAGGTTAGCCACAGAGGCCCGCCACTTCGAACTGGGGTCCGACGTGGTCAAGTAGGGCTTGGACCCCTGATACTCACCAAGACGGGGTTCTCGTACCTGTGCCCGACCAAGGTGCTGCTTGCGTGCCAGCGGGCCCACCTTGTACAACTCCACATAATACAATTAATTCCCTGGTGCTGACCCACTCGGCAAACATAGCTCCCAAGGCCTCCGCCCCCACGTCCGCTGCGCGGAACGCCAGAGATTCGGACGCGAACTCAGGGGCAACGACCGAAGACCTGGAGGGCGCCACTTGCTGCCACAGAAGGTTCTTCATGGCATCGTTCCAATCGCACTGCAAAGGAGCAAAAGTGTCAAGGTCGGGTTCGGGCTCAGAGGCGGCCACCTGCTCAACCTCATCATCAGGAACATCCGTGTCCTCGCCGTCAGTGAAAAACTCGCCCTCGCCCTCCTCCCACAGAGCATACTGCAGAGGGGGGGGCTCTTGATGGACAGCTTGCGCCTGGGCCCCCACTGCGGGGGCGACGGCGTGATGGCTGGCTGCGGACGTGAGGCCCTCCACTCCTCAGCCTCGGCCTTCGCCCTGGACCGCTTGCTCGCCGGGTCCGAATCGATCCTGGACCGAGGTGGGCGCGGAAAGGCTCGAGGAAGGTGTAGCAGCCAGGCCTGTGCCCTGCTCGCCTCAAAGTCCAGCGCGAGTTCCAGACTGTAGCGCGCCTTGCCCGCGTCCTCGATGACCGTGAAATCAGCCATGAGCCCCGCAATCCAGGCAAGCGCCCTTGGCGAGGCCACGACGTAATCCAGCATGCGGCCGCGCCCTAAGGTACAGGTGTACTCCGTATTGCTAGGGGCGACAATGGAGCCATTGACCAGCGCCAACCAGCCCGTCGAAGTGAGCTCCTGGGGCGTCATGTTCCAGTCACCAATCGCGAGCCACGGGCCCTTGATGGTGGGGACCAGCGTGCCCAGGCTAGCCAACTTGGACGCGTTGGCCCTAGGTCCCACCGGTGCCGTCATGTACACTCCAACCAACAACAGAGATTGACCCTGCGCACGTAGGGCCATAGCCACCATATCCTGAAAGGCAATGGCAGGCTGGTCACGGGCTCCATCCAAGTCCCGTAGGCCAACTTGGTCGTGAGGAGAAGAAGCAAGGTGACGAAGAGACTGGGTATGGAATTTCTTAAGCGCCCCCATGGTAATGCCCCCCGCTTTGGCCTTACCCTTCGCCTCGTACGCAGCCGACAAAAAAACGTGTATCCTGCCTTACGCCAATCATGAAGAAGATCCTGGGAACTGGTCGGCAACACATGGGTCTCAGGGAAAATGAGCACGTCAGCCTTTTTTTCCCTACACACCGAGCGTGTCGCAGGTCCCCATCCTCCCAAATTACGCATATACAATGAGCGCCTGGAACCCACGGAACCATCAGCACTCCGTCCTGACAATAGTTTTTTTTTCACGGGCTGCATCGAGCGCCAGTGGGGAAGAGAAACTCGACAAGGTAACCGTCGCCGACGGCGCAATCGAGGACGAGGAGGTTCCCATCCGCGGAGACCTTGGGACGCGCACTCGCTCCTCCTGAGCTCCAGGGATTCCACTCCCCAGGCCATCCCCAAGCGGCAGGGGGGGCAATCCCTGCCAGCATGGGAGGTCACTTGGGAAGCAGTCTCACCCTTCTCAGCTCGGGAGGGGTCGACGTCCAACGACGACCCACCAGGTGGGCAGCCGCTCGAACTGAACCTCGACCAGGTGCCCGACACCGAAGGCGACAATGAACATGTAGGGGCCGAGCTGCTCGAAGTAGGCGGGTTTGCCCCTCGACCACACGTGGTCCCGCCTGAGCCGAGGGACTGGTGGGGGCTAAAGGCTCGACGGCGCAGACGCCGCCGCCGCCCTCGCAGTCGCCAGCATCTCCGTCGCCTCCTCCTCGAGCTTGGACTTGAGGGCCTCGAATCTCAGCACCTCGACCGAGTCCGTGGACGGCCCACTGCATGACGCCGCAGCGGCCCCAGGCACCGCCGCGCCCGCAGCCGCGACGTCCCCGTCGTCACCACCGCCGCCAGCGCCAGGAGCCCCAGCTGGGCCCACAGCCCCCGCAGCAGCCGTGGGCGCCGCGGCTACTGCCGCCCCGCCCGCAGGCCCAGCCGCGCTCGCCGAGGCACCTCCCGCCGCAGCCGCCTGGGCGGAGGAGGAGGAGGAGGAGGAGGAGGAGGAGGAGGAGGAGGAGGAGGAGGAGGAGGAGGACAGTCGCCGGATGTCACTTCTCTGCTTGCTTCTCCCTGTGTTCCCGAGACACAGTCCCAAGAAACTCGGGACCTTGTTCTGACACCGCAGATTTGAACGCTGCGTCGAGCAACTGTCGAAGACCTGAGGCTGCCCCCACGAGCGGGGGCAGTGACAGTCTGGGGTCCGCGAGCTGCCTGGACACAGTCCTAGCATGCCCCGGATGGGTCGCAGAGCGGTCCTTGTAGATTTTGGTGGTGTTGAATTTGATGAGTACGGGTTGTACAAGCTCCCGGTCGCTGGTCCTGGCGGATGGCTTGTGCAGCCCGGACGGACCCTGGAGTAACGTCCCCTGCCATGGCGAAGGTGAGGAAGTGCACGACGGCGGAGATGATGAAGGCGACTGACCGAAACCGAAGGCGGCGGAGGGTGGAAGTTATTGCGGTCGACGCGACGCGAGACATGGCGACCGTGGTGGGAGCAGGGGTGGACCTGCTCCGCTACCAACTAGACATGAAGATGTAAAACGGGAAACGGTGTTTTGTTCGTAAGCGGATGAATACGGCGGTTTGTATAAGGCGCGAATAAGGCGGGGACGGGAGCACTGCAGGCTCCAGTGCCCCAGGGCAAAAAAAGGCAGCGGACAGGCTGGGTGAGAAGCAGGCTAGGCAGTAGGAAAGGGGACATACCTATCGCTCGAGTAGGAGGAGGAGGAGGATGAAGAGGACGAGAAGGAGGAGGAGGAGGAGGAGGAAGAGGAGAAGGAGTTGGCGGGAGCGCCTTCAATGCCTGGGTCATTGGAGGGCGCGCAGTGTTTTGTTTGAGACCCCCCTCTCGTAGATGCCCTCTTATCCCAAGAGCTAGCTTCGCACATGGCGCCCCGCGATGCGCGACTCGCGGTAATTTTGACGCCCTCGCGACCTCGCGCCGCCCCCTTGGATAAGGGCAACCGCTCTGACCCAGACCGCGACGCGCGGTCACCTTCGCTCCCTCTGGGTGTGCCTGCTTAAAGTATTACGGGTCGCACTTGAGTCTTCCTTGACGAAGGTGTGCCTCACACTTAGCAGTTGGCCCCCCCGCTTGTGCCCTGCTTTCGGCAAATTATTATCTACACGATTGGCTTTGCTACGCATTGTCAATCTACCATACAACCGTCATTGTCACCATCATCATCATCACCATCACCATCATCATCTCCATCATCCTCATCCGCATCAACATCACTATCATGGCCATCGTCATCGTCATCGTCATCGTCATCGTCATCGTCATCATCATCATCATCATCATCATCATCATCATCATCATCATCGCAAGCTCTCGTAGGTCCCCCTGGGACCTCCCAGAAACCACTAGCCCAAAACAACAAAATGGCGTCCCTCCCACTCTTATCCCTTACTCGCTCCCTTCCTCCTCCTCCTTCTCCTCCTCCTCCTCTTCCTCCTCCTCTTCCTCCTCCTCTTCTCCTCCTCCTCATCATCATTCTCATTCCTCCGCATCGTCCTCCTCCTGCCCCCTCCTCCTCCTCCTCCTCCTCCTCCTCTTCTTCTTCGTCCTCCTTCTCCTCTTCGTCCTCATTCTCCTTCCTCCGCATCGTCCTTCTCCTCCTCCTGCTCCTCCTGCTCCTCTTCCTGCTCCTCCTCCCTCCTCCTCCTCCTCCTCCTCCTCCTCCTCCTCCTCCTCCTCCTCCTCCTCGTCCTCCTCCTCCTCCTCCTCCCCCCTCCTCCCCTCCCTGCTCTTCCTCGAACCCTTCTCCTTATGAATAAACCCTCCCTGTCGCACCCCGAGCCCGTTTCAAAGGGCGGGCCAAGCGTTTCGCCTGAGACCCCCTCATTATCTATGATCCTGAAGTTTTAAATTCGCAACGGCTTCGCGGATGGAGGGCGGTTCGTTTTCAAACTGTGGCACTCGCATCAGCGTGGCACGCATCCGTTTGTACAATTTGCAGGGGGGTCACGGATGGATTGCGGGTGGTTTTCAACATATAGCTCTCGCCTTTGCGCCGCGCTCATCCGTCTTAAACAGTTCAACAATTTCACGGATGGAGGCGGGTGGTTTTCTACATGTGGTTCTGGCCGTAGCGCCGCACACATCCGTTCTAAGTAGCTGCAAGGGTGCCACGAATGGGGGACGGGTCGTTCTCGAAATGTTGCTCTCGCCTCAGCTCCGCGCACATTCGTCTTAAACAATTGCGAGAGCCCCACGAATTTAGGTCGGCTCGTTTTTGATGTTTTCTTTTTTTGGTGTGGCTCTCGCCTTAGCGCCGAACATAGCCGTTCCCAAGATTTACAACAAGTTCAAATATTATGGTGGTTCACGTCCCGGAAATGGTGTTCTGTCGCGATGTCGGAGCGCCAGGGCGCAACATCTGCGTTGATTTGTAGTATTGCAAACCCAAGAACGGCGTTCTGGCGCGATTTAAGATCGTCCAGACGCAACAGTAACGGTGATTTGCGGCGCTGGGATCCCAGGAATGGTGTTCTGGAGTTCAGGGTTTTCAAATGGTTCTTTTCTGATGGGGCACTTCTCTCATTGAAAATGTATCCTTGCAGGGGCCTGTAAAGAGGGAACTTGGACGAAGGGTGCATTGCTACTCATCCTCCTCATCCTCCTCCTCATCCTGCCTCCCTTCCCCCTGCCCTCCTTCCCGCCCCCCCCCCCACCCCGCCCCCTTCCTCCACTGCCACTCCTCGCTCTGGTTGGCGTCGCCCGAGACCTTGGAGCCCGCGTCCTTCTGCTCCGCCGCCTCCGCGGCCTCCTTCTCCTCTCGGCCAAGGAGGCGGTCGGTGGTGGTGGCGGGGAGGAGGAAGAGGAGGGGGGGGAACGGGGAGAAGGAGGAGGAGGAGGAAGAGGAGGGAGGAGGAGGGAGGAGGAGCAGGAGGAGGGAAGAGGAGGACGAAGAGAGAAACAGGAGAACCAGCGCGCCGTCCCAAGCCTTGTTCTTCACTTCCCCACAAGGTTTTTGTTACTGCGCGAAGCGCACCCCTTGGAAAGACGAGCGGCTCACGGGCCCGCAAGTCATGCGGGAACTCCGTTTTGAAAGGAACGACCCTCCTTCCGTCGAGCTACATGAAGAAGCTCGGCAATGCGGGGTAAGGAAACCCGAGGAAGTGCCCAACGGCAGCCCCGCTCGGACAAGGAAACACCGTGTGACAGTTTTCATTTTGTAACACATATCCAATGAGATCCCCATGCTGGAACAACAAAGTCCCCCACCCGTGTACGTGGTGCACACACTCATCAGTGTGGTGATGCGTTTGAAGCCCCAGGCGAGAGCCTCATCCTCAAAACAAACGCCCTCCATCTTAAGTGCTGGATTTGTTTAAATCGAATGCGCGTGACGCGAAAGCGAAAGGTCCATGTCGAAAACTGCCTGTCCTCCGTCCGCCCGTGCACGTAACTGCAAGAACTGGTTTGAGCGAAAGCGCGCGGCGCCACGCGAGAGCCCCAGTTAGAAACCAACCCGCCCTCCATCAGAGAAACACTTGGAACTGGTTTGACAAGGATGTGCGCGGCGCCAAGCAAATTTTAGAACGACCCGCCCACCATCCCGTGTTGCGGCGAGAAATATCAAGCTCCACGCTCGCACGCGGTGTCGGAATATTAAGCGAAACGCCCAGCCCACCCGAATGACCTGTGTAATCATGGGGTGGGTGGCCGTGGAAGGCTGGGGGGGATGGGAGCTGGAGGAAACAAGAGCGGCAAACATGGGGTTGCGAAGGTGAGGGGAGCAGGCCACCCCAAAGACGCACCACGTGACGGCTCGACACGAGGATTGATGGCCCTGTGGGTGGTGGCATGCCTGGCAGTGCTCGCCGATGACATGAGGTAGAGCCAGGGGGTGCGTCCAAGGCCATGTGCATCGCGCGCTGCGAAACATGATGATGCCGGGGATGATCTACGATGATCAATGTGATGATGGTGGTGGTGCGTGCGCTCGTGACAACAGCTCTGTTCTTTGCTCGGCTGGCTCTCCAAGGGCCAACTACCGTCGCGCACCTTGGCTGGTGGACAGACTGAACTCAAAATGCTGCGCTCAGCGCGTCTGCAAGCCGTTGAGGGGCGGGAAACTGGCAAGAGCTGTGGGCAAAGGACAACGCGGGGAAGGGGCTTGCGGGGGGGCGGCATGTGGAAACAACTGCTGGGCTGGGCAAAAGATGGCACAACACGCACATCTCCCGCCAACATCAGGGTAGACTGCAAGCATCCCGCTACCATTTTCTCGGCTAGATGGTCATGACTGACGTTCTTGAGTGGTCGTGAATGGTGATAATTGGTAGCACTTGGCAGGAGCCGACGCGCATCGAGCGCATCGTCTTGTCTTGGGCCGACATGCCGCCGCCTCCGACGTGCAGAACCTGTGACTCGGCGGTCGATCAAACAACCTTTGCGTGAGCGTTGTCGGGGCCAAGCGTCCGAAGGGCGGACCAGGATACCCCCCACAGGGTAATTCAAGGGCGGCCTTATTCCATCTTCCCTCTCACTCCCCCTAGCCGTCCTATTCGGACCCTGGGGCGGGGGGCATTTACATGATCGGGATACTGGGCTGTCCTCTAAATCCAGACCCGATCAGGTTGCCCACGTGCGCATGTGGGTCATCGTACTCTCGCAAGCGTGCTTTCCTATCATCCTGGAAGCGCCACATGCGGCACCACATACGCGTACTGTCGAGACTATGTCCCAACTCGCCTGGTGCGTAGGGAACTCACGCACCCCTGAGACACGTCGGGGCATCGCCTTCGCCGGCCGTGTCTCAGGCAGCTGATGAACGAGACGCCCCGTCAAGAAGCCGATCAATGGTGGCAACGAAGTGGTAGAGGTGATGGAGATGATGCAAGTCAAGATGATGCCCTGACAACAGCCGCCGTCGCGCAAGATGGCTGGCGGACAGCTTGAGTTCGAAAAACAACGCTCGGCGTCTTAAAATCGTAGAGTGGTGGGAGTTGGCAGGAGGTGTGGATAGGGATCAATCAACAACGAATCTGGAAATCTTATCGAATCGGAATGTGCGTCGGATCGGGCTGCATCGGCACGAAATCAAAATCGATTCGGAGCGGCCGCGCCAGCTTGCACAAACAGCGCCGTGCAAACATCGGGACGTATCGGATCAACTTGATATCGGGATCGAATCGGATCGGGCAAGGCGCAACCAATATCGAATCGGATTGATCGGATCGACATGGACCCTTCGGGCTGGGCGCTGGGAGAAGAGGATGCGGAGGGCAAGAGACGACACAAGATGCAACTCTTCTCCTCTGCGAGGTCGCCCACGAGTTCATGCAGATGGCAAACGTTCCACTAGCGTCGCATCGGCTAGCCAAAAACGGCCGCCCCACTGCTGGCTTGTTAATACAGGTCAGCAAGACTGACGCCCTTCCCAATACATGTCAATAATGTCAGCAAGGTCGGTGCCGTTGTTGTATCCAACGCAGCTCGAAATCCAGAGCTCGTGCGACAGGGCATCGCCCAAGCGCTCCGCAAAAACATGGTCGCAGAGTAAGGGAACCAGGCCCCGGCGCGCGCGCGGGAACACATCCGAAAGAAACAACACACTAGCATGTATCCATACATACGTGCAGACATACACACATGCATACATACATGCATACATCTACATGCATGAATGCGTGCCTACATACATACATACATACATACATGCATGTATGCATGCATGCATGCATGCATGCATGCATGCATGCATGCATGCATGCATACATACATACATACATACATACATACATACATATATCCATCCATCCATCCATCCATCCATCCATCCATCCATCCATGCATGCATGCATACATACATTCATACATACATACATACACATATACATACATACATACATACATACATACATACATACATACATACATACATACACACACATACATACATACACACCTACATACATACATACATACATACATACATACATACATACATACATACATACATACATACATACATACCAACATACATACATACATACATACATACACACATACCGACATACATACATACATACATACATACATACACACATACATACATACATACATACATACATACATACACACACATACATACATACATACATACATACATACATACACACATACATACATACACACACCCTGGCACACATACCTACCTACATACATACATGCAGGCATTCATTCGCACATACATGCCTGCATACATACATACACACATACATGCATAACATATACAAACGCAGATTTCTAAGTGTTGACGCTTCTATATGATGCGGAAAGCGTGCCGAAGAGAGTGGCCGACCCACAACGCACGCTGCCACACAAGAAGGCTTGAAACAGAACTCCCAAGGGCTTCGGCAAGGTCAGTGAACTCATGGGCTGGGGTTGCGCGGGTCACAGCAGACGGGTGGGAATACACTGAGCAGACATGGGCAACGATGAATCTTGCAACGCACCCTTCACCACTCACCCTCATTACAATCTAAGACAAACCATGAGAGCTCCTTTTTCAGTGCAGACGCTTCTATATGATGCGGAAGGCGTGCCGAGGAGAGTGGCCGACCCACAACGCACGCTGCCATACAATAAGGTTTGAACAACGACCCCCGGAAACATTATATGTCCCGCGCCCATCTTATGCTCTACGAGGACACTGACCCTTGCCTTTCGAGGAGGCCCGAAACACTTCAGCCAATTGTTTACAGAGAGGGCGTGGATACGGCTGCGCGATGAAAGTCCATAGCATGCCACTGGGGGTTTTCCCCGAGAGCTCGAGGCGGGGGGGCCGTGAGCGCGAACACATGCCGTGTCCTTTTTATATATGTATGGAGTGAGGCTAGAAGGAACCTCCTCAGGCACATGACACATCATCAACTTGGTCCCTTTTTTTCCAACGGGTCCCAAAGTGGCAGAAGTCAATGGCAGGAAAACTCACAGAGCGATTGAAACAAAGTGCTTTCACCTCATGAAGGATCCAAACAATGGAAGTCAAAAGGGCTCTCCATGATACATTGGATACGCTCTTGCAGGCACAATTTAAAAACTTTCAGTGAGAAAAGGGTTAGGACGTTGACAAGATGCACTTTCTCCTGATCTCCTGGAGACAGTCCTGGCAGGCCCCGCGGATGCTCATTCGAGCGCAGAGGGCCTGGGCGACCACGGCGGGCACGATTCAACGACTGGCACGGTGTGGCGACCATCGCTGCGCTCGCATTCGAGCGGATTCGATTCAACACTTGTTGCTGTATTTCAGGTCTCGTCAGATCATGCTCAGCCCCATGCGCACTATCAGTCACAGTGGCAACACCGCCAAGTCTCAGCGCTTCTTTTGAGACACCTCCACAGCCCGCGTAGATGTCCTCAAATTTCCAAACCGCGGCGCTGCGGGCGGCGCGGGCGGCAGCCTTCCGTCCAATAACAATCCTTTTCAGGTTCTTCTCGCACCAGAGGCAATTCTCCTGGAAGCCGGCCGGCGAAGGGCTTTCGCCACTGAGCCTACGCGCGACCTCCTATTTCGCATCTGGCGACGCTCTCGCGGCCGCCCCACCTTGCCCGCTTCTGAATATCGCCCGAGGTGCGGCGGAGGCGGAGGCGGTCCCGCGAGGCGCCACTGTGCCTGAGCTGGCACGGCACCAGCTCGGGCAGGCCTAGCATCACTACCGCCATCATGAACTGCTTCAGGTACGTCGCGCATGCGAAGCTGAACACCGCCTCGTCTCCCGTCTTGCCTCGCACGAACTGGCGCGGCAGCTGCGTGGTCCAGGTCCCCCCCTTGTCCCAGAGAGCGGCGGCGTCGTGCAAGCCGACCTTGATTGGGCGCGACCCCTCGAACGGTTTGATTACGATGGTTCTGATTAAGATGGTCCAGAACGGCCCGACGTTGGTCGCGGGCGGGGTGATCCACTTCGCTTTCAGGTCGCGAATCTCGCCTGGCCTTCCGTAGGTCACCAGCGACACCACGACCTCGAAGGCCATCGCGCGGCAGCCCACCCTCAGCAGCTCGCCCATCACCGCCGCCCATGCAGGCCGCGCCTCGGGCAGGCGCGACTGCCCAGGAGCCGGGCGGCCCCGGCCCTGGAGGGCACGGTGGGCACGCGGCAGCTTCGCGGGCCCGCAGCGACCGTGCTCCGGGAACAGCCCCTCGATGGTCGCCAGCAGGAGGTGGCCTGCGCTGCCGCCCCAGCCCTCGAAGAACTTCTCGTCGGACACCTCGATCAGCGCGCGGTCGAGCTCCCCCGGGGGGCCCAGCGAGGGGCCGAGCCTGCCGCAGTCGCCCGCGAACGACTGGCACGTCTCCTGGTAGAGCTGGTCGGCCTGATCGGACACGGCCTTGCCCTCGAAGAATGAGCGGCCTCGGGTGCCGACCTCCGTTGAGTAGCGATCCTGCCTCAAGAGTCTTAAGAGGCTCGCCGTCACTCTCCTCGCCTTCGGTGGCGGCGCCAGCGGCAAGCTCAGAGGCGGCCTCGACGGCGTCCTCGGCGGGCGTCGCAGCCTCTGGGGCGCCCTCACCTTTTTTACCGTCGAGCGCACGTTCGCCGCCAGCTGCCTCTCCCCGTGGCGGCCCGTCGCCACTGCCGCCAGCGCGGCAGCCTGGGGGGCCCCCATCTGGCCCTTGCGGCGGTCGCGCCAAGCTCATCACCCGCCCGAGGTCGCTTCGAAAAGGGCTCGAAGCGTCGGGGGGGGGCCCGTCAGCCGGGCTGAGCTCAGAAGGGGGCCAGCGAACGTGGCAGCGGACACCGATGGCCAGGCACATTGCACACCACCGACGGCAACACATATTTACTAGAACCACGCGCGCGCTTCGCGCGCGCTTAGGTTCTGTCGAGTCACAGACCCAGGAATCGTTGTGAGAAGAAATTGGTGACGCGAAGCGTCGTGGGGGCGTCCTTGGACGTCTGGGGTCTCCTGGGGCCTCTTGAGGGGCCTCCTGGGGGCCCCCTGGCGGCCTCTTGGGGCGGAAGGCTCGAGCTTGCGGTTCGTGGTCCCCCTCTGGGCCCCCTCTTGGGCCCGTCTTGGGGCCCTCTTGGGCCATCTTGGGCGCCTCTTGGGCCGTCTTGGGGCCCTCTTGGGCTGTCCTGGGGCCCTCTTGGAAGCTTCTTGGGCCGTCTTGGGGCGGTCTTGGGCGCCTCTTGGGCCGTCCTGTAACGTCGGAAAGCCCAAAAGACAACTTTGTTGAAATGTACGTTTTACGAAGGGAATGGGCCAACTTTTGCGTCTAGGGGCCCTCTTGGGACGCATGTTGGAGGCTTCTTGGGGCGTCTTGGGGGCGTCCTTGGACGTCTGGGGTCTCCTGGGGCCTCTTGAGGGGCCTCCTGGGGGCCTCCTGGCGGCCTCTTGGGGCGGAAGGCTCGAGCTTGCGGTTCGTGGTCCCCCTCTGGGCCCCCTCTTGGGCCCGTCTTGGGGCCCTCTTGGGCCATCTTAGGCGCCTCTTGGGCCGTCTTGGGGCCCTATTGGGCTGTCCTGGGGCCCTCTTGGAAGCTTCTTGGGCCGTTTTGGGGCGGTCTTGGGCGCCTCTTGGGCCGTCCTGTAACGTCGGAAAACCCAAAAGACAACTTTGTTGAAAATGTACGTTTTACGAAGGGAATGGGCCAACTTTTGCGTCTAGGGGCCCTCTTGGGACGCATGTTGGAGGCTTCTTGGGGCCTCTTGGGGGCGTCCTTGGACGTCTGGGGTCTCCTGGGGCCTCTTGAGGGGCCTCCTGGGGGCCTCCTGGCGGCCTCTTGGGGCGGAAGGCTCGAGCTTGCGGTTCGTGGTCCCCCTCTGGGCCCCCTCTTGGGCCCGTCTTGGGGCCCTCTTGGGCCATCTTGGGCGCCTCTTGGGCCGTCTTGGGGCCCTCTTGGGCTGTCCTGGGGCCCTCTTGGAAGCTTCTTGGGCCGTCTTGGGGCGGTCTTGGGCGCCTCTTGGGCCGTCCTGTAACGTCGGAAAGCCCAAAAGACAACTTTGTTGAAAATGTACGTTTTACGAAGGGAATGGGCCAATTTTGCGTCTAGGGGCCCTCTTGGGACGCATGTTGGAGGCTTCTTGGGGCCTCTTGGGGGCGTCCTTGGACGTCTGGGGTCTCCTGGGGCCTCTTGAGGGGCCTCCTGGGGGCCTCCTGGCGGCCTCTTGGGGCGGAAGGCTCGAGCTTGCGGTTCGTGGTCCCCCTCTGGGCCCCCTCTTGGGCCCGTCTTGGGGCCCTCTTGGGCCATCTTGGGCGCCTCTTGGGCCGTCTTGGGGCCCTCTTGGGCTGTCCTGGGGCCCTCTTGGAAGCTTCTTGGGCCGTCTTGGGGCGGTCTTGGGCGCCTCTTGGGCCGTCCTGTAACGTCGGAAAGCCCAAAAAGCAACTTTGTTGAAAAATGTACGTTTTACGAAGGGAATGGGCCAATTTTTGCGTCTAGGGGCCCTCTTGGGACGCATGTTGGAGGCTTCTTGGGGCCTCTTGGGGGCGTCCTTGGACGTCTGGAGGCCATCTTCAGCATCTCGGAGCCCTCTTGGAGGCCTCTTGGAAGTTTCTTGGGCCGTCTTGGGCGCTCCTGGGGCCGTCTTGTCTGACCGGGGAGGCCTCCGGCAAGCCCCGACGAGCCTCCGGGCCCCCCGGGGCGCACATTTGTGGTCGAGGTCCCGGCCCCGGGCCCCTGGACCCGGTGCGCCGTTATATGTATACTTTGCAGTCGCAAGCTCTTCCCATCGCGAAAACCAGAACCTGCCCAAGATTATCTCCCAGAAAGAAGGCGTGTCGGCTCCCGAATCCAGGGCGCTTGGCGCGCCTCCTCAGGGCCCAGATCACCCCCATGGCCTCCAGGATGTGGGTGGCCCCCTTCCGAAAGAACTGCCCAGCGCACACAAACCTCCATGCGCTATCGTGGATCCAGTCGGGGCTGATGACGGGGAACTCGGGGCCCCCCTCCTCCCAGAACTCGCCGGGCTCGTTGGCCCCCTGCCCTCTCGGGGGCGGAGATAGTCATCGGGTCGTTCAAGGCATGGCGGTCACCTGCGAGAGCACGGGCGCGACGATAATTATCTTGACCGGCGCGAAACCTCAACCTCTCACCGATGCGCCCAGCCTCATTTACTTTTTGGTCACTCCACTGCGCCTCGACCACTTCCCACCCAGGCGGACAGGCGTCGGTGGCCACGACTTGCCCATGCCAGGGCAATCTCCACTTGGCATAGGCGAAGGGCTGTAGAGGACGGGCCGCGCTGAGCTTGCCACGGACAGAGGACCAAAGGTCCAGTGTCTCTGGCCCCGCCGTGCGAATAAACTGATAAGTGGTCGACAACACAGACAATGGCGGTCGGCGAAGCATGAAGATGAACGCAAGAGGGCCAACCGTCGACTCAAGCTGGTGCCCCGTCGCAACACCGCGGTCGAGCAACCGTGTCAGCGCGCCGCCGAGCTTCCACGTGCGGTCGAGCGAGGTGGCAGCGAGCCCAGAGTGACCATGGATGCTTACACCCAACACCACAGTCTCCTGACATACCTCAACGTGCTCATGCGTTGCCAGCCCCCCGAGCGTCTGCAAACGACGAGACGCTGGCGCGCCCGTGGCCGCCTCCACCTGGTGGGCGATGGCAGCCTGCAAAGTACAGCGACCACTTGAAGCCCATCGGGAGCACAGCGAAGCACGGATGCACTTATCGGTCTCCCGTCAGCCGCTCACCTTCGGCAGCGCGAAGGTCGACCTCCTCCGCGCGGAGGGGGGGCAGGCCGAAGTACCTGCTCAGCTCGACATCGATCTTGAAACGGTAAAACGCGCCCCGCACGCCCCCGGTGCTGACGAACACCTGCACGTCGTCATCGACTTCGATCATGCCCAAGGACTCGGCGGCAACCAGTTGACCCCTGGGCGGATCACGAAACCGACGATTCCAGCGGCGGGCGTCCACCACCAACCACTGCTTCGCAGACACCTTCTTCGCGTAAAAGACGGTGGTGCGCTCCTTCGCCGAAGGGCACCATCGCACTGCCCCCGGTTTCTCCAGGCGCTTGACGAAACGGATGTAAGCCTCGTGATCATCTGACAAGCTGCTGCCCATGTAAGGCGCGATAGGATCCGCGTTGTCGAGCACCTCCCAATACTCGAGGTCAGATCTGACCAAGCGCTGCTCGAAATCTACCAGCACATCGGCAGCGTCGGGCGGCGCGACGCCCAGGTTGTCAGGGCAGTCCACGCAAGACGTCGGAACCGAGAGAAGCTCTTCCTGGTAGTCGACCACCACGTGCTCATCCGAGTCGCACCCGGCTCGGGAACGCAGTAGCGCGCGGCTTCGCGCGGGGGAGGCACTGCAGCATCCGCTTGAGACGCAGGCATGACGCCCCTAACGCGCTGGGTGGCCTCGGACTGCGCCAGCGAGGGGGCCGCCGGAGGCGCCGCGTCCGACCCGCGCCCGCTCAGCCAATTCAGCGCGCTGATGGCCCCGTTCGCGCGGATGGCCGCGCTCCTCCGTCGAGCAACTCGCTGCCGCGCTCCTCGGTTTAGCCCAGCGCGGCAGGGCCCCTCCCCCACCAGCTTCGGCGGCGGCAAGAGCTCGAGGGCCATTGCTGCAGCCAAAAGGGGCTCATCGTAGCCGAGGACAGCAAAACTCGCGCCAGGTGCTACCCTTATGAGGAAGATGCGGCCAGCGGCGGGGCCCCCGCCAGCCGCTGCTCGGCCCCTTGGCTTGTCCGCGCCTCCAGCCATGGCGCCTGCCTTCGCAGCTCCCTTGGGGCGAGCTGTCGAGGCACGGACGTCGAGGGCCTTCTGGCGCTGCTTCTCGATCGCCGCCTTCTCCTTCGTGCGACTGGCCACGCGTGCCGTCGGGGCCCGGGCGATCCCGGCTGCGCGCTGCTGGTCGCCAGGCCACAGCTCCTCATCCTCGGAAAGCCCCTCCCCAGGATCACGGGAGGCAGCATCAAGCAACAACTGCATCCGCCTGGCCAGCACCTCGAACGACGCCAGCAGGTCATAGCATCCCGCCGCCTCCAGCAAGCGACACATGGCCTGCAGCTCATAAGTCAGGCGGTCCGTCGGCGAGATACTATTCTCCACCAAGTACTTCTGGTACCACATCAATGGAGAGCCGCCCGTCCTCTCGATGTTCTCGGCGATCCACAGCATGGTCCTCGGGCCCTCGACGGGCCAGTCTTCGTAGAAACTCTCGTGCATCTTGGACACCGCCTCCTTCCAGCTGCGCAAGCGCTCCCCGTGATCGTCGTACTGCGCAGCAAGGGCACGGGCATCCTCCGACTGGTCACCAAGAGCGATCGCAGCATCGGGCGCTTCTCCTCGGGCAATGGCCATGATCGTTTTCCAGCGCACGGCTGCGAAGACCGATGCGGTGTCCGCGGCGACCCGGTTAGAGGACCACCACCTCGCCTGCGGGTCGGCGGCCTGCAAAAGACGCCCCAAAACAGTCCACCAGCATGCGGTCGCCAAGCCTGCTCCAACTGCGCTCACTGTTGATGTGGCAGCCGCGAACTCCGTGCCAATCGGGAAGCTCTGAAACGGCTCGCCCACTAGCCAGACGAAACCCGCCTCGTGCTCCACAAGGCGGGGGGTGTCGGTGCCGAGGGAGGCTGGGGGCGCCGCCGCCATCGGCAGGGGCGGGACGGGCCCGGAGTCACCTCCGCCTCCAGGCCCGTCAGCCAGCGCGCCAGGCGCGCTCGCCGCGGCACCCACCGGCCCCGCTGCTCCTGCGTCGCGGCCGCCAGCCCCCGCCGTCTTGCCACGAAGGCGATGCAGCGGGGCGAGGGAGGCGTCCGCACCAGCACCCGCGCCACCAGCCCGGCACAGGTCCTCCAGAGCGATCGCCTGCCCATCCCAGAGCTGCGCGTGACGCACGTCGTCGGCCCTTGGGGAGCCCTCGCCCGCGGCGTCACGCACCAGCTGCCGGCCTGCGAAGATGCGCCCTCGCAGCTCGCGCCCGTCCAACCCCTCACGGAAGCGGTACCGACGAGCTCCTGCCCGCCGCGGCACCTTGCCACCAGGACCCGGCACGACGAACTCGCAGATGTCGCCCCCGACGAGCGCCTCCAGCACCAGGCCGCCATCCGGGCTCTCCAGCGCCCACTCGGTGGCGCTCAGTGGCCAGGTGGCGAGCCCCTCGTGCAGGAGGTCCTCCCCCGCGTCCTCATAGCGCACGAGTAAGCGATTTCCTGGCATCATGCTCCTCAAAGACGCCGCCTCCGCGGGGTCCAGCTCGTCGTCCAGTACCAGCGCCATGGCTCAGAGGTCGCGGGCCGAACCAGAAGCTCAGTGTCCACAGCGTGAGGCCCAGGCCGCCCACGAGAAAGACAACCCACGGCGTCACCGTGTCGGGGCAGGTCACCTCATGGCATGACGGGCAGATTGCCTGCGGGCACACAACCTCAGGGCAATTGAGTGACGGACACGGCGGCGGCGGCGGGCAGATCGGCGGTTCCGATCCCCCGCCCTCGGAGCTCCACGCGACCACAGTTCCGGCAACAACGCCACGCCCATCCTCGCGCGCGGCCGCCTGCAGGAGCACCGGGAAAGACGGGAGCCCCATCCGGGGCGAGAACCTAAACACATTAAGCAGAAATGGGCAACGATGAACATTGCAACGCACCCTTTGCAACTCACTCAAATTACAGTCTAAGACAGACCATGTATACATACCTGAATACCTGCATACACACATGCATACACACATACATACATACATACATACATACATACATACATACAGACAGACAGACATACATACATACATGCATACACAGACACACACGTACATACATACATACATACATGCACACATACATACATACATACATACATACATACATGGATGCATACATACATACATACATACACTCATGCATATATACATACATACATACATACATACAGACAGACATACATACAGACAGACATACATACATACATACATTTACTTATACCTATATACATACATGCATACATGCATGCATGCATGCATACATTTAGACAGACAAGCGAGCAAAACCATAAGCATGCATTCATACATCCAGACATACATGTATACATACATACATACATACATACATGCAATACATGCATGCATACATACATACATACATACATATATACATACATACATACATACATACATACGTACGTACGTACGTACATACATACATACATACGTATACGCATGCCTGCATACACTCGTACACATGCATGCATACATGCATGCATACATACACGCATACGTGCATACACACATACATCCATACATACATGCATGCATGAAAACATGCATACATACATTCATTCATGGCACCCCGCAGTTGCGGATAAGAGTGAGGGGGCTGGCGCGGGGTGGGTCGCAGGTGGGTCGCGGGCAGGTCGCGGGGGGGTCGCGGGGTGGGTCGCGGGTGGGTCGCGGGTGGATCGCGGATGGGTCGCGGGTGGGGCGCTGGTGGGTCGCGGGTGGGTCGCGGGCCAGGTAGCGAGTGGGACGACGACAACAACAACAACAATCAGTTTAAAACTGTTCGATCTTGCCTGCTCGCGTGCCACTTCAGACGTGCATCCCAAACCCTCGATACCTGCCCTCTGCGTCTTCGATCGTACCCTAGGGGGCATATATTCCTTACCTGCCACATGTAATTGGTGCAGCCCCTTGGCGGCTCCCCCTTGGGGGCGCCTCGCTCGAGACATCCTCAAAATCTGCTCCAAAAGCGGAGGATGTTGGGGGCACAAACAGGCAAACCACCTGAGACATCCCCGCCATTTTGGCGCGAACGGAGGCCGTGAGATACCCCCTGGCGGCTCCCCCTTGGGGGTGCTGAAACCCGCGCCTCGCTCGAGACATCCCATCATCATCATCATCATCATCATCATCATCATCATCATCATCATCATCATCATCATCATCATCATCATCATCATCATCATCATCATCATCATCATCATCATCACCATCACCATCACCATCACCATCATCATCACCATCATCATCATCATCATCATCACATCATCATCACCATCATCATCACCATCATCATCATCAGCATCATCATTATGAGTGAGTCTGAATAAGGAAGAGCGGGTCAGAGCATGAGTGAGTCTGAGTGATGTGCGAGTCTGAACGGTTAGTGAGGTGTGGGTGTGACAGTTCTTCCGGCGCGGTGAAAGCAATTTGTTCACTGCGTGGAGCTCCCCATATGTGCACCTATTCGCATGGACCTGTCCGCCGTGAGTGCCTAGGCGCAGGAGTTTTTGAATACAAACGGGCTTGAGTTGTGAGGGTCTGGTCATGAATCGAATTGCGAGTTAATTGGAGTGTGAATGAGTCTCAATAATACAGACGCGTCTCTGCGCATGAACCTGGGTTCCTGAGACCTCCTAGGGAGGATTCGTGCCCCAGGAGAGGCCCTATATATAGGAACACACATACATAAAACATTGCGGATCGGAGCCACCGGAGAAGGGCAATCTATAGTAACAGACACAAAACACCAAGGACTCGTGCCCCAGGGGAGGCCCAATGGATAGGAACAGAGGTAACAAAATTAGGATTGGATGTGCAGGAGAAGGACTAGCTATAGAAACATACGTATAACATCAACGATTCGTGCTCCAAGTGAGGCTCAAGCTATAGGAGTATACGTAAACACACATGGGATTGGAGCCACTCCTGTGGCCTTCTGAGGCCTCCTGCTCCTGGGGCCTCTCGGGGCCTCCTATTGCCTTCCAGGGCCTCCTGGCGCCTCCTGGGGCCTCTTGGAGCCTCTTGGAACATCCTGTGGCCTCTTGAATCTTCCTGTGGCCTCCTGATGCCTCCTGAAACCTCCTGTGGCCTCCTGGGGCCTCCTGGAGCCTGCTGGAGCCTCCTGTGGCATCCTGAGGAGAATGTGTGCCTACGAGTCTGGCCACCAAAACAAGCAAACCGATCGAGACATCCTCAAAATCTGTCCCCCGCTGGGGGCGAACATGAGCGCCTCGCTCGAGACATCTTCCAAATCTGCCCCGAAAGCGGAGGATGTTGAGCTGGTAAACAGGCACACCGCTCGAGACATCCCCATCATGTTGGCGCGAACGGAGGCCGTGAGATACCCCTGGCGGCCCCCCCGTAGGAATGCCCAAACCAGCAAACCGCTCGAGACATCCGCAGAATCCCACCGGCCCTCTGGGCGCAGGTGGTCTGTGGCGCTTCCTTTTCGAACCTCCTTCCTTTGCCTGCTCGGGAGGTTTACCTCCCCCCCACCCCCCTGCGTCTGGACGGGCTCCCCTGCGATGTGGCGGAGGGCCCTTTTCGGCACAAGATGGCTGCAAAAGGGCTTCAGAAAGTGCGAGATGGCCTCCAAGATGGCCTAATTAAGGCCCAAGATAGCGGCAGATGGCTCAAGATAGCCTCCGACACGCATCCAAAAGGCCTCAAGACGACTCCCCCAAGAGGCCAACATCTTTGAACAACCTAAGGGCAATATTTGTTTTTGTGCCTTCTCACATTTTCGCCCCAAAATTGGCTCTTGAGGCCGCAAGATGGCCCCAAGACGGCCCAAAATGGTCCCACGAGTGGCCCAAGAGGGCCCCAAGACGGCCCCCAAAGCGCCCAAGAGCGCTTCAAGAGCGGCCCAAGAGGGCCCCAAGACTGGATTTTTGAGCCTCCGAAGGGGCGATCCGAATTGAGAGCCCCCATTTTTTAAGCGAGTGCGTCCAGGACGGCCCCAAGAGGCCCCTCAGGTATCCCAAGAAAGCCCTAAGGCGGCCCCCAGACCCCCCAAACGAACCCTAAGAGGGCCCCCGGACGCCCCAAAAGAGCCCCAAGAGGGCTCAGAGGACCTCAAGAGAGCCCCCAGAAAGAGCTCCATGAGGGCCCCAAGAGGGCCCCAAGAGAACCCCAAGAGAGCCCCAATATGGCTCCCAAGTTTCGAAACGCACGCGAGCTCAAGGTACAAATCAGCGAAACAGCCATGACGAGTCATCGGAACGCCCCCCACCCCTCATCGAAGCACCATCGTAGCTCGCACCGACTTCCATCTCAAACTTCCTTTGTGATCCTTGTTTTCCGAAGACGGCTGCGCAACTGCATGCGTCCTGCCGCCCCTGATTCACCGATTCTCCTGCTGATCGTTTCTGGACGGGTTGGTGGGGGACTTTTTGGTCGCGACCGCGAGCGGGCACCCGCGCGGCGTCGGAGAAGGTCGAGCTGCGAGCCGGGCCGGAGATCACAGCGCAACTGTCGCCGGCCAGACGCGGGGAAAAAGGGGCCACTACACAACGCAGCGGCTGCGCGGGGCGGCGAAAACGAAGCAGAGCGGGAGAGAGCGACACGAGCGAAGAAGAAAGCGAAGAAAGCGGAAGAAGGAGGAGGCCGGAAGAAAAACGAACAGAGCGACAAAGAGGAACACAAGCGGCGCAGCTCAAAGGTGAAGGACCGGGTATGTGACCACCGTGGCCTCGTTGTGCTTCGAGTACTTGCCGCGAGTGGGCGGACGGAAACTCAATGCCTCTCCAGCCGCCAGACGTCGATAGCCTCGAACTGTCAGAACCAAGTAACCACGAGGCGCAGATGCAGTCTGCGACAACGGAGACCGTGCCACTGGAAGCTCGAGCAACGTCCGCACCGAGGTCCAGGTAGCTGCTCCAACGGCCGCCCTCCAGGGCCGACGCGAGACCGCGGGCGCGAGGGGAATCCAACGACCCGCGTGCCCCGGGGGGGGCACGGAAGCCGGAGGCGCCCGGCAGAGGGGGGCGGCTGACAGCCGCAGAAAAATCGGTTAACTTCAGAGGGCGGCGGCAGACAGCCGCTGGGAGGCGGGCAGCGCACGCCCGACATCGCCTGAGACCAGCCAGCGGCCCCGGGGGGCGCAGCTGACAGCCGCGGGCGAAGGTGGGAAAAAGTTTCGCCTGAGACATACCGGTGCCCAGCACGGGTGCGGCTAGCAGCCGCGGGAAAGGGGGAAATGGTTTCGCCTGAGACATGCTAAAGCTCTGGGGCGCGGCTGACCGCCGCGGACGGTAGAAAGGGTCACGCGTCACGCCTGCATGTTCGCCTGGGGCGCGGCTCACAGCCGCAGGATGGTGGGAGACGGTTTCGCCTGAGACCTGCCGAGGCTCTGCTGGGGTGCGGCTAACAGCCGAGGGGTGATGGGCAATGGCTTCGCCTGGGACATGTTGAGAATGCCGCGGCCGGTTCGCGCGGGCGGGGCGCGGCTGACAGCCGCGGGCAAATCGGAAATGGTTTCGCCTGAGACCTGTCGACGCACAGCTGGGGCGCGGCTGACAGCCGCAGAATGGAAGGGAAAGGTGCCGCTTGAGACTTGCCGAAGCACTGCTGGGGTGAGGCTTCGTCTGAGACATGCCGACGCCCTACTTGGGCGCGGCTAACAGCCACGGGAAGGTGGGAAATGGTTTCGCCTGAGACCTGCCAATGGCTGGTGGGGATATATATATATATATATATATATATATATATGTGTTATGTGTATATATATATGTGTATATATATATATATATATATATATATATATATATAATATATATATATTCCCTTTTCTATATTTTTAAAATCCGGGGGGGTGGGGCCCTCCCCCCCCCCCCAGAAAATCGGACCCCCGGGATCTGGCGCTTTTGGGGCCCCCTGGACGCCTTGCAATGGGTCCCCCGGGCCTTCCGGGCCTCCTGGGCGCCCCTGCCGGGCCTTGCCAGCGGGCCCAAAGCGGTCAGGAGGGCGGCCAAACGGCCCCGCGAGAGCCCCAGACAGCCCCAAGACGCCCGAAGACGACCCAAAGAAGACCCCCAAGAGGTCCTCCAAGTGCAGAAAAACAGCACTTTCCTTTAGTTGTTTATTGAATTTTTGGACATTCGGTTCTTCGGTATTCCGCGCGTCCGAGTCCGCCGAAGAGGCCCCCAAAATCCTCCCACAACGGTGTCAAAGGGCTTCCAGACGATCCAAAAGAGCTCCAATATGGTCCAACAGGGCCGCAAGATGGCCCCAAGAGAGCCCCGCTGACAGCCCCAGATGGCCCCAAGACGCCTCCCGAAGCACTCCAAATCGTGACCCGGCCGTTCAGGGAGACCGCGGTCGGTAGCAAGGCGGCCGCAAGAAGCCCCCAGAGGCCCCCAAAAGGCGCCCAGGAGGCCCCCAGAGGTCCCCAAAAAGCTTTCGAGAGGGGCCCAAGAACACCTCCAAAGAGGAACCCCTGCAATAAAAACTGGGGATGAGGACAAGGAGTGGCTCGCAGACAAGGAAGATTACGAGTAAGAGGAGAGGAAGTATAAGGATAATACATAACATTACTACAACGACGATGTCGCAAACGGCAACAATGAATCATCGCTACAATTGGTGATCCTGCATGCCGAGCTTTAACAACCAAGGTGCATGGCGCGAAGCGCCAATGCAGTCCTGTATATATATATATATATATATATATATATATATATATTCAGCGGCCGCAGGCGAGCGCGCCAGCGGCAAGTCCAGTCAGAGCGGGGCGCGCAAAGACGAATTAACCTACAGCGGTGGGCCGGGGCCTCACGCAGCACCTCGGCGGCGGGCCGGCGAGTGGAAAAGGCTGGCGGTAGGCTGGATACCAGTGCTGCCAGGGTGCGCGCGTGCAACGCGTCAAAAGCAGCAGGCGGCCACGGTAACCGGCGACCAGGGGAAGCTGGCGGGGGTACTTTTTTGGGCCGGCGGCTCCGAGGCAACGGACAAGGAGCGGAAGCGGCGTCCGGGACACGGCGCGGGGCTAATTTGCAAACCTAGCCGCCAGCGTCGGCGGACCAAACTCGCACCCGCAAGGCAAACTCACAGTTGCACATGCACATAACAAAATGAACTAAATTCACAGGGCAAACGCACAAAGGCGCAGCAGCACGAACCGAAGTGGTCAGGCCGCCGAAAAGAATGTGCGGATGCAACGAAGTGAGTCGCCAGTGCGGCGCCGGACTCCTTGCCGACCTGCACAAGCCGACCGGCTGCGCAGTGTAAGCGAGACAGTGCGCGGGGGGAGAAACCAAAGGCTGTACAGGCGTAGAAGGCTGAACCACTCAGCGCCCGGCCCTCAGCAATCTGCCCCCCAGTGCCGAGGGGGGCCAGCGGCAGCCCAAGGCGCAACTGTGTTGCCGAACCCTGAAGCGAAGAAGTCCGCTGGCGTGGGCAGCACCGCTGTCGGTTGGTGAGGGTCGGCACACTGGTGGTGGAGACGTCTGCGCTGCCTGCCAGGGGGGTCCTGCTGCAGTGAAGCGGAAGGGCCAGCCGCCCCAGACTGTCGCATGGCGCTGCCCCTGAGCCCGAGCGCCGACACGCGCCAGGTGTCTCCCCGCAGCCGCGGAAACTGCCACTGGGGTGGCCAAGGAAGACCATGAGCAGCGCGAACCACGGCGCGAGCAGGGAGGGGCCCGGGAGGGGAGGGCCACGGCCCAGCGAATGCCGCGACATGCGAGCCCCGAAGCCACGAGTGGGGGGCACCCACCGGGCCTGGGAGGGGAGAGGCGCGGGGGCGCAACGCCACTCCCCGCGGCCAGATTCTGCAGCCGTAGCCAGGGGCCGCGGCCAGTCATATGGAGCGCCCAGGGGGGCGCTGCTACTCGCCGAGAGCACCTGCGTGGAAGAACGGGGGGTCGCAGCTAACCGCCGCCAGGAACCATTCACATCGTGGGGGTCGCAGCTAATCGCCGCTGAGGTCTCTGTTAGGTGCGGGCCAGCAGCGAGATGCGCCTCCGGGGGGGGGGGTCCTGAGGTGTCGCAGCTATTCACCGCCGGAGCTGAAGCTGCCAGGACTGGGGCCCGAGACATCAGGCTGGTAGGCGGCGCGCAGAGGGGGGTCCTTCTGCCGACTTCCCCTTGTCACCGAAGGGTGGGTGGCTGTCGCGGCTGGACAGCAAGCGCGGGCGGTGCGCAAGGGGGGTGCTTCTGCCGACGCCCCCCCGTCACCAGAGGGAGAGCGGCTGTCGCCGTGGGACAGCAAAGTGGGTGGGCCAGGGACCGGTCAGCCCAGCGGGCTGGCCCCCTGATGAGCAGGGGGGTGAGATGTCAGGGATGGGTCCACGTATCCAGTGTGGGCTGCGTAGCTATGCAGCGCCTTGGGTGAGACGCGGGGTGGCCCCTGCCCCAGCGGATGTCGCCTCAGGGCATTGCGGCCAAGGCCGGGCGCTGCGAGGTGAAACAGCCCCCTACGATGGGGGGGGGGGGGGGGGAGGCGGTGAGGGCGGCGGAGGCCACTGGCCAGGAGGGCTGGGGGTGCGCTGACAGGTTGACCGGGCCCTGCTAGCCCTGGGCGTGCGAGTCCTCCCTGGCCCACCATCGGGCGCGCTTGTTGTCCGTGTGCCGGTCGCCCCCCCTGTGGGAGTAACGCTTACCTTTTCCTTTCCAGTCCGTGTCCGTCCATGGGGCTTTCTGCTGGCCCCGGGAGTTCCACTCCTGCCAGTCCTGCCACTGGCTGGGGGTGGCTGAGCCGACGGCGCCTGCCCATCGGTCATGCAAGGCCGCAGCAGTGGCTGCCCTGCCCTCTGCTGTCCATGTGGCGGGTCTACTGCTGCTGTCGGGATCGCGTTGAGCGTGCGCTCGGGAGTCGCGGTGCATGAGCTTCATGTGCTTGTCCTTGACAGAAGGCCAGTGGACGCTGAGTCCTAGGTCGCTGTCCGTCTTGTAGGCGTCATACCCTGCGTCGTTCCAAGCCTGGAGGAACTCGCTGCACGACTGTACTGCGTTAAGTTTAGGGTCGTGCTTTTGGCTTCCGCTGAGCTCCTGCCTCAGGGCAGCCCTCTTCGCCCATGCGGCCCAAATTCCATTGAAAGCTCCCCCCAGCGTCTTTTGCAGGCGTATTATCTTATCCTGCACGGGTTCCTTCCTCGCAACGTCCGCCATGTACATGTACATGGGGATGGGGATGCCTCCCATGTACATGTACATGTACATGGGATGTACATGTACATGGGGATGCCTCCCATGGGGTCGCTTGGGTCTTCGCGGGGTGGCTGCGTGGTCCTTATGTCCTTCCAGGGCGCCCCGTAGATCTGCACTCGCGCTAGGTCGCTGGCACGGCCATCTCCGTCCTTGGCGTCCTCCCACACGGGTCGCTGGCGGCCCTTGTCCCCGGTCGCGCGGCTGAGGATGCGGTCGCCCCTTGGGCCGCTGATGCTCCAGGTTGAGCTGATTGCTCTTTGTGGGCTGTCTCTCGCCCTCCTGACTTCACGGATGGCGTCCCGATCTACGATCCGATCGAATCATGGAGACCAGGCGTCGGGCCTGCTGGGAGGGTCCTGGAAGAGGTTGAGAAGGTCAATGCTCTCCCCCTCTCCCTCGTCCGCCACAGAGGTTGGGCTGACCGCCGGGCTCGAGTCCTTGGCTGTGTCTGACTCGCTTTTCTTGTCTCCGTCCCAGTCGATCCCCTCCGGTTCGCCTTCGTTTCTTTGGTTGGGCCTCTCCCCTCCGTCGGAGGGCCACCTCCTCCGTCTGCTCCTGTAGCGCGGGGGTTTGCTCTGGGAGCGTGGACAGAGGTGTCCCCCTGTACAGGTCCGAGGCTGTCTGCTGGGGGGGGACAGCGGTTTCGTCTGTTCTGTTCAGCCAGGCTGCTGCAGGGGATTCGGCCGCCGCTGTGGAGCCTGTGTCTGCCTCGCGTGGGTCTCGGTGGACCAGGGCGCTGATGGTGCCGTAGGCAGGGGCAGCGCGGTCGACCCCCATGAGGTATGTCAACAGTGTGCTGATCCGCTGGCGGAGGGGGCACTGTCCTCTCTGCTCGGTCAGGATGGCAGCGTATCTGCACCACATGTCCTCATACTTCCCGCTGGATTTTGTTAGGTGGTAAACCACTCGTGCCACTGCGGCCCGCTGCCCGTCCCATGGGATGTCGGGGGGGTGACAGTCGCTCGGGATCGTATCCCCGTAGATCATGCCCAGGAAAGGGAGCAGACGTGCAGGGGGCCACGACCCCTCGTCGGTTTTGTCCCCTGAGATCCCTGCACCGTGCTGCAGCACGAAATCAGCCCAACATTTGAAGACGGAGTGGTTCCATTCCAACAGGTACTTCGCCAAGGAGCGTATGGGGCCGTCGGACTCCACCCCGGTGAGCCTGAAGGTGGAGTGGGTTGGTAGAACGGGGCCCTCTGGCGGGGCGACGTCGGGGAACAGGGATTTGATGTCGCGTGCAGCCATGTCTGGCTCGCTACTTTCCCCTGCACCGCTGTCGTGCTCCCTGCCGCTGGGGGTGAGCTCGTCCCCGGTGGCCGATTGCCTTGAATTCGTGTCCTTGGCAGCTGCATTGACGCCAGTTGGGGAAAGGTAGACACTGATATCGTAGCTTTCCGTTTGCACTTCCGCTACTGCTGCGCGCTTGGCTGGTGCGGTGGGGTATACACTGGAGCAGTGTTGGTCCAGGATGCGGTCGAGCGTGCCGGGCGCCACGTTCCAGATGTGGATGAGGCACCGTCTGCAGGCCCATCTTGCGTTCCACTGCTGCTGGGTCCAGAGCGTGGGCATGGTATCCCGTGGCGGTAGCCCTGTCTCGGCGTTGCACGGCGCTCCTGGCTCCGGGCTCCACATGAAGCAGCCAAGGGCGGGACTGGTTGCCGACCACACGAGCAGTGGCGACCCCACGGGGCAGGTGTCGCACATGGCGGAGTAGGTGTTCGAGCGGTGCGAGTCGGGCCCGAATCTGCCGTCGGACAGCTTGTGAGCTGGGAGGGTGGTGCCGACCGCCTGCGGCCTGTAGACGGGCGGGGTGTTCATGACAAGGTCACGCAGGCTGGAGGGAGACTGCGCTGTATCTGACCGCCCGTACCCAATTGGGAGCAACTCCAGGGGAGGGAGAGCGCGGGCTCTCCTCTTGTAGCGAGCCTCGTCCAAAGTGCGCTTGTACGCCTGTAGGCGCTGCTGGAGCGACTTCTTGTTGCCTCGGCCGTGCGCGGCTAGGGGGACCTCGATGCCTCTCCTTTCCAGCGCCTTGATCCAGCACTGCTCGCAGAGCCACCTGCAGTTTTTGCCCTGCATGTACGCTTGGGAACGGTTTTGTGCCAGAAGTTCCCTTGTGCCATCATCCTCCCAGGTGCCGGTCGTGCCTTTGAGTCCCATGTTTGGGCAGCCGTCTCCGTCGCAGTCGAAGCTGCCGTCGTCCTGCCGCCTGACGTGGAACCTGTCGTCACTTACTTTTGATGGGGCGAGTGTTGTACCGGGGGCCAGGGATGCAGGGAAGTCTCCGTCGAGCCGCCTGTTGGACAGCTGGTGGGGATACGCGAAGCGTCAAGAATTCGCTCCGCCATCATCATCATCATCATCATCATCATCATCATCATCATCATCATCATCATCAGAATCGTGCCCCAGGAGAGGCGCAATCTATAGGAACAGACGTACATAGAACATTGCGGATCGGAACCGCAAGAGAAAAGCAATGTATAGGAACGCACGTAAAGCAGCAAGGACTCGCGCCCAAGGGGAGACCCAATCTATACGTACAACAATTAGGATTGCATACGCAGGAGAAGGACAATCTCTTTCTCTCTCTCTCTCTCTCTCTCTCTCTCTCTCTCTCTCTCTATATATATATGTATATATATAAGAGAGAGAGAGAGAGAGAGAGAGAGAGAGAGAGAGAGAGAAAAAAGAAGAAGCAACAAAAAAACAAATGTATGACATCAAGGGTTCGTGCTCCAGGTGAGGCCCAATATCTGGGAGCAAACGTAAAACACATGGGATTGGAGCCACTCCTGTTGCCTTCTGAGGCCTCCTGCTCCTGGGGCCTCTCGGGGCCTCCTGTTGCCTTCTGGGGCCTCCTGAAGCCTCCTGGAGCTTCCTGGGGCCTCCTGGAACCTCTTGGGACATCCTGTGGCCTCTTGAATCTTCCTGTGGCCTCCTGATGCCTCCAGGGACCTCATGTAGCCTCCTGGGGCCTCCTGGAGCCTGCTGGAGCCTCCTGTGGCATCCTGGGGAAAATCTGTGCCCACGAGTCTGGCCACCAAAGCAGGCAAACCGATCGAAACATCCTCAAAATCTGCCCCCCCCTCCCCCTGGGGGGCGAAAATGAACGTCTCGCTCGAGACATCCTCCAAATATGCTTCGAAAACGAAGGATGTTCGTGACCAAAACCAGAAAACCGCCTGAGACATCCCCGCAATCTGGGCGCGAACGGAGGCCGTGAAATACCCCTGGCAGTTCCCGCTTGGGAGGCGCCTCGCACGATACATCCTCAAAATCTGCTCCGAAAACGAAGGATGTTCGCGACCAGAACAAGCAAACCGCTCGAGACATCGCCGCCATTGTGGCGCGAACGGAGGCCGTGAGATACCCCCTGGCGCCCTCCCTTAGGAGTGCTAAAACCAGCAAGCCGCTCGAGACATCCTCACCATCTGCTCATCGTCATCCTCATCATCATCATCATCATCATCATCATCATCATCATCATCCTCATCAACATCAGCATCATCATCAGCAGCATCATCATCATTATACACGTCATTCACCATCACCATCATACTCACATCATTCTCTCACCATATCATGGTCATCATCATGACACTCATCATCATCGTCTGGTGCAGAGAGGGAGGAGGGAGGGGAGGGATGGTGATGAGGGGTCCGGCGCGGTCAGAGAACAACAAGAACCCCATCCTGTGGATATGGGAAACGATATTGCAACCCCATCTTAGAATATGGGGAATAACACGAACCCCATCTTAGGATATGGGGAATCACCAAAAAAAACATGTCAGAATATGGGGAAGCACGAGAACCCAATCCTTTGGATATGGGGAATAACAAAAACCCCTATCTTAGGATATGGGGGATATTTTCTCATACCAAAACATAACATAACAAAGCATGAGAAGGATGAAAAGGAGGGAGGAGGTGGAGGTGAGTTACCTTCGCGATCGGTAATCACATCAAAACATTCCTTTCATATGGGGTATAACACAACATGACATAACACAACGTAGCGTAACGTGGCATGCCATAACATTGGATACCACGTCGTAGCATGGCATAACAGAATGCATCATACCATAGTCGTTTAAACCAAAAATGCAATGTTATAACGTAGCTTGGCATGACACAGCATACAATATCATGCCGTAGCACCGCATAACATAGCATACCAGTATATAACATACGGTAAAATTGCGTAACACCACGTACCATAACATGACGCGTAATGAGGAGGAGGAGGAGGAGGAGGAGGAGGAGGAGGAGGAGGAGGACGGAGGGTTGTGTGATGGGAGCTGGCGCGGTCGGAATAATAATGATTCACTGCATGGGGCTCTCCACATGTGCATCTATTCGCATGGACCTGTCCGCCGTGAGTGTCTAGGCGCAAGAGTCTTCGATTAAACGGTCTTGAATATTGACGGTCTGGGGCTGACTTTAACTGTGAATGAGTTGGAGTGTGAATGAGTCTCAGTAGTACGAGCGCGTCTCTGCGCATGAGCTGGGGCGTCCTGGGGCCTCCTGAAACCTCCTGGGGCTTCCTGGGGCTTCCTGGAGCTTCCTGGGGTTTCCTGGAGCCTCGTGGGGCCTCCTGGGGCCTCCTGGGGCCTCCTGGAACCTCCTAGAGCCTCCTGGGGAGGATCCGTGCTCCAGGAGAGGCCCAATCTATAGGAACAGACGTGCATAAATCACTGCGGATTGGAGCCGCTGGAGAAGGGCAATCTATAGGTGTCACAGGGCTCGGGGGGCTCGAACTGTAAAGGAGTAAGTGGGGAGGGCGAACGTACCTTTCTGTGCTCAATCCAGAATCCTCAGCGACTCCAAGGCGAGTCGCTCCCTAAGCCTAAAAGGCTGTGCACAACTGCAGAACACAAAGAGAGGGGGAGAGGGAGGGAGACCAGGAACCCGGGACCAGGGCAGGGGGAGACTCCCCGCTGGACCCACCCTGGCCTTGTAGGACAGGTACATGGGCTCGCCGGCACTGGCGGGGATCTGGCGGGCGACGCGTCCCGCCTCGGGCTCCTCGCGACCTCCGCTCCTCCGGCTCCTCTCTGCCTCCTGTGGTACCTCCTCCTCCTCCTCAACCTCCTCGGCCTCCGCCTCCTTCTTCTTCCTAGAGCCGTGCTCCTCCTCGCTTCCACGGGGCCTATCCTCCTCAACCTCGTCCCTCCCCCTCGCTTCTTCGATCAAGGCTCTCCGGCTAGCCCCTCGAGATCGGGACTTGAGAGACATATTCAACGCTCGCTCGTCGAGATGCCCCCCTTCGTCGACGAGACACATCGATCCTCGACAAAGTAAGTCGTGCAGGGCTAGGTTGCTTTTTGACGGATCGGCATGGGTCAACGGATCAGCAGGCATGCGCCCGTGGGGGAGCCAACGGATCTGCGAACCAGTCGAGCTCAATGAATCTCTGACAACAGCAAGCTCGATCGCGTTACGTCGATCGGACCGGGACCCAGCAGCGTTTTTGCTCAACGTGTCAAACACCGATTTGGCATCCACCACGGCCAGGGACGCAGCTCGATCACTCAACTCGCAAGTCGAGGACATCACGACTGAGAACGGGGAGGCCCCAAGATTCCAAGACGGCTTCTGAACATCTCCGAAAACCGCATCACGCCAGAGAACCTGCAAATACTGGGCCTCAGCCACGGCACCGCTCAAGGCAAGAGTCTCTGCAGCGACGGTGGAGCTGATCACACGCTTCAGTCGCTGCGAGCGCCACGAGAGCAGTGACACGCGAGCTCGGCGATTCGCCCGGATCGAGGCATCCGCCGCCATAACCAACCAAGCACCCTGAGATCCGCCGCGGCTCGCGGAGCCCGGTCCGGAGGCGTCGGACGCCGTGACGAACACTAGCGAAAGCGGGTCGAGCCCCCACACGGTCAACCTCTGAGAGGCCGCGGCCTTCAAAAACTTGCAAACCTTGATGAGCGTGAGAGCGTGGGAAACGAGAGGGGTCGGCATGGCCCCCGCGAGAATCGAGGCCGATCCCGCCACGTCAGGACGCGACTCCCTGGCCACCCACTGTACCTGGGCCACCACTGCTCGATACGACTTGACCTCAGTAGGCGTGAGGGGGGAATCAGGATCACAGCGACGAGAGCGATCGAGAGGCATAACCGTAAGTTGCTCCCGTATATATATTTCTCCTGATCAATGGTTATCCGATCTCTAAACTGGCGCAGGTGCCGACCAGCAAACTCCGAATCAGACTGGCACCACTTGCCAAACCGGAACCTGGACGTCGCTCTCTCCTTGAACCGATCCAAATACTCCTGGCGGCCGGTCACAATGAGGTCGTCGACCTCAATAAGCACCAGGCCCTCAAGGGCCCCCATCCGGTCCCGTTTGAGCCAGAGGCACGGTTCAAGCATGGACTTAGTGAAACCCTCCGCCGCGAGCCAATCGGTCAGCGTCCGATGCCACAGAAGTGGGGCATCGTTGAGACCATATACGGGCGCAACCAACTCGATCAACTGATCTGGGCCAATCGGCAGACCCGAGCACGGTTCAACAAAAATCTTTCCTCGGGGGCGCTCTAAACGCTGGCTCTGGCAAAAAGCATTCTTCGCGTCAGCGATGGTAAGGGTCCATCCGAATGACGCGGCAATCTGCAAACAGGTAAGAACGCTCTCGGACTGAGGTGTCGGGGCGTAGACCTCCAAAGTTTCAGAGTCGGGATCCTGGTGCCCGTGGACGCACCAACGGGATTTGGGCTCGGGGCGAGAGCCTACCCCCTCAACCGGTTTCAGCCGCCTAACCATGCGAGAGGATAAGATGCGATCGGGAAACCGCCTCCGAGCTGACACCGACTCCTCAGGCGAGAGCACACGTACAGCTCCAGTGCCCAGCATCGCTGCCCATTCCTTAGCGTCTGACTCCGAAAGTCGGGCGCGATCCTCCGGGGACAAGTCTTTAAGTCTCACCTCGGCCCCTCGGGGGTTGATCTTGGGCGGAGTCTTGTCAGACGCCGAGGTCGGGTACGACAGCTCGTCGAAGGGACCTAAGTCTCTCAAAAAGAAGCTAGCCAGATCGGGGGCTCCCCGCACCGCGGACCACTCGAGGAGCTCTTGGACCAGAAAGCTGTCCTGTTCCTCGTCAGGAGCGTCCCAGTCACAATCACCGCCGCTGGCCTCCGGGTCCTTTCCGCCGGCACCCGTACTTTCGCCGGCCTCCTCCGCCTTCCCGCCGAACTCCGCCAGGAAGTCGCCGGCACCAGGGCGGGGCCCCGGGGGCCTGCTCCTGCCCGAGGACCGCGCAGCGGGGGCCTCCGGGGACGCGCGAGCGTCCGACGACGGGCGAGCCCGGGGGACAGAGATGTCCCGCCCGGACCCCAAAACTCGTGCCAAAGGCGGCCACTCCCTCGCCATGGGAACGTCCAGCGCCGGGGCCTCCGGCGCCGGGCGAGGAAGCGGCTCGACGCTCTCAGGGACAGGATTGCTAGCGGCCCCCTTCGCTGAGGGGGGAAACGCCGACCCAGGAGAGGCAGCGGCAGATTGACTTGGCGGGCCTTGGATGGCCGCCACTCGCTGCAGAACGGAAGGCCCGTCTGGATACTCCTCAATCGGGGTAAGACGCGGACGCTTATCCTGAGGCTCAGGGCCCGGGGGAAGCCTGACCTCGCCCCGGGTCTCCGGGAGGGCGTCCGATCCAGGTTCCGAGGCGACCGATCCGACTGCGGGGGCGAGGGAATCCGCGGGGGCCGAGGGCACCCTGGTGCCCTGGGAAACCTGGCGAGAGGGGCCCTGGGAAATCGGCGGGCCCGGGATCACCGGGACCTGCTGCCTCGCCGAGGGGTCCTCCGGGGGCGCCGCTTCGGGGGCATCGTTGGCCTCAGGAGGTGGGGGTCCTTCGGCGGTGACATCCACCGCGCCAGACCTCTTGCCTGGGGAACGGATGTCCTCGCGAAGGCGGTCGAAGGCAGCACTATCCAACAATTCGGCCCCCATCGACTCTGACCGAGTCGCCAGGCGCACCTGCTCGGCAGTGCACTTCAACAGCTTGGCCCTCATAGCCACCCACACGGTCCCGCCACCCTTGCTTCCACCGGCTCCCGCGGACTGGTAGATGACGACCCCAGGACCAGTCCACCTGTCACGCTGGAGGGAGTGGGATCGATTGGAGGCGGTGATCCTCCGAAATACGTAAACCCAATCCCCCGGCCTGAATTCTCGCTCCTGATGAGGGCGAGCACGAGACGCCTCAGCAAGCCTAGATCGCGCATCCAGACCGGCGAGCGCCTTCCGGGCCTCCTCACGGATCCGATGCTGCCGTGCAAACTCGCCGGCGGCCGAATCGAGGTCCACAGCACGGGCCGAAACGTCATCCGAGCCGATCAAGTCGACTGGGTCGTCTGACAGCAAACTCCGAGGGATCCGAGGGTTTTGTCCGAAAACAAGCTGGGACGGGCTGAAACCGCCACGGTGAAAACCCCGATTTTTGCTGGCAACCACTTCGCAGAGAAGGAGATCCGTCTCCTCCCGGGTCTTGGGATTGATCGACTGGGCTGCTTTCGACAGGGCTTCCTTCACCAAGCCGCCGCGGCGCTCACATTTGCCATTCTGATGCGGAGAGTTGGCCGGAATAACGTGCTGCATCACTCCATGATGTTCGCACCCCCTCGCGAAAATCCCCTCAAACTCCCCTCCCCCATCGCACACGAGGACCTCCGGGACCCCGAATGGCCTCACCCACCATCTAAGGAACGCGGCCCAAACCGACTTGGCCGTGTCGTCAGACAGAAGAGCGCACTGCTGGAACGAGGTTCCATGATCAATGATGTTCATGACGGGGGTGCTCTTTCCCTCGATGTCGAGATAGAACAGGTCTATCGCGACAACCTTATTGAAAGCGTAAGTATGGGGCAGGTGCGCTCTCCTGCGCCAGCTGGCCTTGGAGTGCGAAGCGCACTGATCGCACTTAAACTCATCCTTCACCCAGGTCAACACCTCCAAGCGGGCTCCTGCCACGCGCAGGGCACGAAGGAAATCTTCATTCGAGGGGTGTCCGAGATTCACGTGCAGGCGGGCCACCTCCTTCTGAAGAGCCAGATCCAGAGAGGTCGCCTTCACGGGGCCCTGGGGCCGGGGAAGGCCCTCGGCGGGACCCGAGCGGCCCCCGGAGGCCTCGTCCCCCTCGGAGACCGCGGGATCGGCTTCTTCGACCGGAAACGACCACGACTCAGCCTCGGAGGCCTCGTCCTGCTCAAACGGGGTAGCGGGACCCGCCTGTCGAACCTGGGAGCGCCGGCGGTGAAACGCCAGAGCTCCGTCTTCCACGCCGGAGGCTAAACTACTGATCAGCTCCCTCGGGAAGTTCTCCGCGGCGTGCGTCCTGGCGCCGCCGAGAAGGGGAACGTGGACATGCTTGTGACTGCAGCGTCGCAGGCAGTGAGCAAGGAGGGGGGAAGAGTTGGACATCACCCTGGTGGGTTTCTTGGCCGGTCCGAGCTCGCCAGTCCACAACCCATACATGCACTGATCCAGCTTCGAGACCTGGACCTCCGGCCTCTGGCACAGCACTCGCACACACACTCGAGATGCCAGGAGCTGGCCGTGTCGGGATGCTCCAAGGCAAAGAAACGACCATGGGCAACCTGATACTCCGCAACTCTCATGCACAACTGCATTGCGGCAAGTCCGAGCCGCTCCTCCTCCTTCTCTCGAATTGGATCCATCCGCCCCCAGTTGGAGGCTCGGGGCGCGCTGAATGCCTTACACATCGGAGTCATGAGGACGAAGAGCGGCTGATCCTCACGAAGCTGGCGCCACAGACGCGCCTCCCCCTCGGGAGAAAGGAGATCAGTACCCAAGACTAGATCCAGAGGCGCCGACGCGCTATGCCCGCGGCGCTGCAACTCCGCTGAAACCTTAGACTGGCTGAACATCTCTAAAGCTAGGGCCCCTCCCCGCTGAGCCTCCCGCGCCTTCGCCATCTTCCGGCGGGCCCTTCGGCCCGATCTGAGCCCCTCACCTCCTAGGGCGCGGGCCGCTGCCTCGCGCACTTGCCGGGGGACCGACGGGGCCGCGGGAGCGACAGCTAAGCGACCGTCTAAGGCTGCCGCTGTGAACCGGTCCTCCTCTATCATGGTCACCTCCTCCACCTCCCTCGATCTCCTCGCCTCTTCCTCTCCTCCTCCAGGTGAGTCCTTTTCGCACCAAAAAGTCACCTGAAGCACAGACTTCAAAGTCGAGCCGAGTGCCCGGCAGATCTCGGAGGCCCCTGAAGTGGCCCACAAGCCGGTGTAAAGCACGGAATCTCCGAGACCCGCGATCTCAAGCCATCTTGGGCCAGAGGGAAGAGACGAGTCCGGAGGCTCCTCACCGTTGGCAGCGAGCGCAAGGCCTACGAAAAAGGCGCTGCGCTCGGAAAACGAGAGACGGACGGGGGTCCACTGCTGACTCTCGCAAACCCTCCGAGGACTGAGAAGAGCGCCCGAGCTTTCTCCCCAGAATCCGAGGACCTCCCTAGACGATCGACGATACCGAGAGCCCCTCCGGAACCGATTCAAATAAGTTCCCAGATCCTTGAGGAAGACGTCGCGGGGGTCGCGACAGGAGAAGGTTCTACCAGCCAGCTCAGCCTGCCTCTCAGAAGAGACGTCGCTTAGACGTCGGATGCGCTCGCCTCCTCGGTCACCGCGGGCAAGAAGCCGCCCGGAGACCTGCCCGAGGAGATTGCCTGCATCATCGTCGCGATGCGAAGGAGGTCGTCGTTCTGGATCGTCGCAGGACGGGTCGCCAGCTCGGTCATCGTCGTCTCTGCCCAGGCCCTCTGGTCGGCGATCATGTTGCGAAGGTTCACGAACGTCAGCTCGTTGTCGCGGCGCTGCGACTCCAACGCGGTCGTCATGTCGAAGAGCGCTCTCTGCATCTCCTGCACAGTCATCGGGCGAGTGCTCGACGATCCCGGCGTGGGCCCCGAGGTCTTCGGCATCGCGCCAAGCTCCCGAGACACCGGAGGGGGCTTCACCGGGACGTAGCCCTCGGCGCACTTGACCATCGGGATCGGGTGCTGGTCGAACTGGTCCTTCTCCTTTCGGCCGGGCGCTGGCGGTGGAGTCGGAAGGGGCAGCACGGGCGACTCCTGCCAAGGGTCCGTCGCCTCGTCCCAGGCCCGCACCCTGGCCTTGCACTCGTCCTTGTACTTGGCCTTGATCTGCTTCTTCCTCTCGACCAGGGCCTTCTTTGCACGGCGCGCCTCCTTTTCTTCGGTCGAGAACTTGGTGAAGTGGAGCTGCACCGAGCACACCGTGCACTTCGAGTAGGTGCCGTGCTGGTTCTCCCCGTGCCAGTGGGCGTGCGGCGGGTGAGCGCAGTCCTCTGGGTCCTCGCGCTCCTTGATCATGTTCGGCATGAGGGTCGAGGCCAAGACCGCCTGGGTGCACGCGTGCATGTGCCAGAAGATCCTGATCGTCATCCTGCGCCAGCGCTGCACGTCCGTCTTCAGACTCATGTGGCCCTCCGCGAACCACTCCTGCTCCTGGTCGTCCAGCGCCTCGAGCTCCAGCATCGCCTGCAAGTCCTCGTCGGGCACCTGCTGCTCCGGCAGCTCCTCCCAATCGTCCATCTCGGTGTCCTTCGGGCCGTTCTCCAGGATACTCGAAGCACGAATCCTCATCGCGCTCAGGTTGAAGCGAGTCCTCCGACTGGCCTGCACCCTCCTCGAAGGATGCGGGGCCTTGCCTCGCGACTCCTTCTTGCTGACGCCGGGCCGCCCACTGCCGGGTGACATCGTGGACGCTGCGGCCTCCTCCTGAGCTACTCGCAGTGGCTCGCCTCTCCTCAAAAGTTTGAATAGAGAACTCCGGAGCGGGGGGGGTCGGGCCCACAACATCGCAACCCCCTCGGGCCCCCGCTCGAAGGAGAGGAGAGGAAAGGAGAGGGACTGACGCTGCTGCTGACTGGCGCGGGCCGACTCTCACCGGCCGATCCCTCCCCGCGGTCCTGGACCACGAACTGCTGGGCCGACATCCCCAGGGTGTCCTGAATCTCGCGGGCCAGCACGAACTGGGAGGCGGGGCGCTGCGCCAGGTCGATCGAGCGGTGGCCGGACGGATGCGAGACCAAGTCAAAAGCAATCGATCGGCCTCCCACCTTCACGCTCATCTGGTTCCGGGGGAGATCGACAACCGAGCCGAGGCAAGCGAGAAACTTGGCGGGCAGCAGCGGCGGACAAGATCCTTCTAGAATCAAAAACTCGACGATGCCGCAGCCCCCCGACGTCACAGGCACCCAAGCCTTCCCGACCGGTACAGCTCGACCTCCGATCCCGGAGGCTGCGACGCCGACGACCGGCGTCCAGTCGAGGATGAGCCGGTAGCCCCGGAGCTTCAGGGCACCCTCCAGCTCCAGCACCTCGGCCCGCCCGATCAGAGCCTGTGCGGCCGCGGTGTCCACCAGCGCGTGCGCGCCGAGGCTCCTGAGGGTCACGTCGGCGAACGTCGCGCGGACGAGGTCGACCATCCCCGAAAAGCCGTCCACGTCTTCGTTCACGAAAAAGTAGGTGAAGCCGGTCGGCGCCTTGGCGCCAGCAGCCTTCTCCTTGGCCAACCGATCCGCCTTGGACTGGAACGGGTTCGTGCAGCTCTCGGCCCAGTGGCCTCGCTGCCCGCAATTCGCACACCGCGACTTGCGGCGGAAATCCTTTTCTCCGATCTTCCGAAACCCTGGACGAGCTGGCCTCGAGGACTTGCGACGGTCGAAGAAGTCACGGTCCGTCTTCTTAGCCAACTTCAGCTTCCGAGATTCGGTCCAGGTACGTCGACGCTCCTTACCATATTTCTCCTCCACCACTGCAGCAAAAACCTCAGCAGCTTCATGTTCGTCCATATCCTGTTCTTCCACGGCCGTCAGGAAAGCCAAAGCCTCGTCCTCTGGTAGCTCTATCTCGTCGTCGTCGTCCTCATAGTAGGTCTCCGGAGGCGGCGGGCACTCCGATGATGAGGATCCCTCGTGCAAGAAGCTCTTGGGGACGGGCGCCGGATTGGCTGGAAGGACCCGCTTCTCTTGCACGTCAAGAAGTAACAGAGCTGACCGAATGGATGCCGCATCCTTTTGACCACCTGCCAACATACGCATGTTGATCTTGTTCTGTGCCGATAGATTCGCTCCTTCTTCCAGGTAACGTGCCAGCACGTTGTCTGGGAGCACGAGCCCCCGAGCAGCTGCATCTGCAAGTTGAGCATCCCGTCGAAGTACGAAATCGGTGATGCTCTCGTTACGCTGGATCATGTAATCGAAGAGCGCGTGACTATGACTGAGACGATCTCTGTCGCCGGGCCGCTCTCCGTTGAGGATGCTCAGATGGTCCAAGTACGTGTCTACGCCGTTCTCGAGCTCCAACGCCTGTCGCACTGGCTTGAACTTCAGTTGGAGCTCCACGGGCAGGGACTCCACCAGCCTGGACGCCTGGGTCTCTGGCTGGTGGCCGGTCCTCGTGGACCACGCCCGCACATTGCTACTATACAGCTCTAAGTGTTCTAGTCCGAGCCAACTTGGAGGAGGCCCGAAGTCACGACTGCGCCCTGGGCGGCCCCAGGTCGTGCTCTTCCAATCCTGGGCATCGTGCTCATCCTGGTCGCCGCCGCCGTCGCTTCCTGCAGCTGTCCACGGTGTCCACGAGTACCACCAGCCTGAGCCCCAGCTCCAGCTGTTCCACGCACTCTGACCCCAGCCAAGGTCTGACCCCGTCGCTTGAATGCCAACAGAGCGCGCACCATCACTGCCTATCTCGTCGAAACCGTGGTCGTCACCATCCGCCGGCATGCCGGCGGCGAGAGGGCTCGAGCTCTTCCTTCTCGCGCTGAGGGTCCAGCACCTGCCACTTCTCTGCACGTCCGCTCCTCCCACGATCTGCCTCACAACCACGGGCTCCGCTTACCACTGTCACAGGGCTCGGGGGGCTCGAACTGTAAAGGAGTAAGTGGGGAGGGCGAACGTACCTTTCTGTGCTCAATCCAGAATCCTCAGCGACTCCAAGGCGAGTCGCTCCCTAAGCCTAAAAGGCTGTGCACAACTGCAGAACACAAAGAGAGGGGGAGAGGGAGGGAGACCAGGAACCCGGGACCAGGGCGAGCCGGGTTACGATGACAGAGGAACACATTCTTTTTGTTTGTCGCTTCCGGGCGCCTTCGCGTTGCCAGGGCGGCGGGCGCGTGTCGGGCCCGGATGCTTGAAAGAAACGCCAAGCAAACCAGATTCAACCCACAAGCCGACCTGCAATAGGCAAACTCATGAAGTGAACCGTGGCTTGGGAACATACGTAAAACACCAAGGACTCGTGCCCCGGGGGGAGCCAAATCTTTGGGAACATACGCAAAACACTCTGAGGATGGGATACGCAGGGGAAGGACTGTCTATAGAGACAAGTGTACAACACCAAAAGGATTCGTGCTCCAGGGGGGTCCAAATCTATAGGAGCATACGTACAACACATGGGATTGGAACCACTCATGTGGCCTTTTGAAGCCTCCTGCTCCTGGGGCCTCTTGGGGCCTCCTGGTGCCTTCTGGGGCCTCCTGGTGCCTCCTGGCGCTTCCTGTGGCCTCCTGGCGCCTCCTGAAGCATCCTGGAACCTCCTGAGGCCCCCTGAAGCTTCCTGGGGCCTCCTGGAGCCTCTTGAGGCATGCTGTGGCCTCTTGAATCTTCCTGTGGCCTGCTGATGCCCCCTGGGACCTCCGGTTGCCTCCTGGGGCCGCTCGAGACATCCCCGCCATTTTGGCGCGAACGGAGGCCTCGCTCGAGACGTCCTCGAGTCTGGCCACCAAAACAGCAAACCAATCGAGACATCCTCAAAATTTGGCCCCCAAACAAGCAAACCAATCGAGACCCCCCCCCCCCTTAGGAGTGCTGAAACCAGCAAACCGCTCGAGACATCTTCAGAATCTGCGCTGAGCGCAGACGAATCTGGCCCCCCCAAACAAGCAAACCGCTCGAGACATACTCGCCATCTGGGCCCCCCTGGAATGCGAAAGCCAGCGCCTCGCACGAGACATCCTCCAAATCTGCTCCGAACGCGGAGGGTGTTGATCCAGGGAACAAGCAAACCGCTCGAGACATCCCCGCCATTTTGGCGCGAACGGAGGAATGCAATACCCCCAGGCGGCTCCCCCTTGGGAATGCCGAAGCCCGCGACTCGCTCGAGACATCCTCGAGTCTGGCCGCCAAGACAGGCAAACCAATCTGGCCCCCAAACAGGCAAGCCGATCGAGACGCCCCCCCTTAGGAGTGCTGAAACCAGCAAGCCGCCTGAGGCATCCCCAGGATCTGCTCTGAGCGCAGACGGGTCTGGTCACCAAAACAGGCAAACGGCTCGAGACATCCTTACAATCTGGCCCCCTCTGGTCATCAGCACCGCAATCGCCATCACCATCACCATCACCATCATCATCACCATCATCATCATCATCATCATCATCATCATCATCATCAGCATCATCATCATCATCATCGTCATCATCATCATTATCAGCATCGTCATTATCATCATCACCACCATCATCATCAGCGGCATCGTCATCATCATCACCATCATCACCTTCCTCATCATCATCATTTTCACCACCAGAAGCATCATCATCAGCATCATACTAGACATTAACACTATTGTCATCATTATCGTCATGCCCATCATTTTCATCATCATGGTCATTCAGCATTGTATGCATCATCATCTTCACCAGCATCATTCACCATCTGCATCATCATCGTCGTCATCCAACTCTTATCGTCATCATTCGGCATCATCAGACTCTGAGTAGGATGGGGAAGAGAGGGAAGAAGGGATGAAGAGGAAGAGGATGATGGAGGAGGTCCGCGCGGCCAAAATAATAATAACCCCATCTTAGGACGTGGGGAATAAGAACCTCATCCTTTGGATGTATGGGGATAGCATGAGCCCCATCCGATGGATGTGGGAAAAGCAACAGCAGCAGCAACAACAACAATACTTCAATCAGTTTCAAGCTGTTCGCTCTCATCTGCTCGCGTGCCATTCAACACGTATATTGCAAACCCTCGATACCCGCCCTCGTCGTCATCGATCGTACCCCTTAGGGGTTATCTTTCTTAACTGCAACGGGTCCCCGAAGGCAGGGGAAAGAGGACGGATGGAAGCAAGGGACAAGGGGGAGGGAGGAGGATGGAGCACGAGAGAGGGTAGCAGGAGGGGGGCTAGGAGCAGAAAACACGTGGCAGAACCAGATGGGCAGATCGGGCGGGTAGACCCTGACGGGCGGGTCGGGAAGGCAGGCCCAAGCGGCCAGGTCGAGCAGGCGGGTTGCTGAAGCGTGCGTCCTGCATGAATCGCGAGGAACTCTCGAGCGATAGCGCGATTCCCAAATGCATCGTGAGAAATCTATCGGAAGAGCCTGATTCCTGAGTGCCGAGGGCGCGGCGTCTGAATAAATTGCAAGGACGTCCCACGCGAGACCACGATTCCTGTATAAATTGCGAGGACGTCCAGCGCGAGAGCGCGACTTGGGAATACATTTTGAGGAAGTCTCAGGCAAGAGCCGGTGTTGTTGTAACTCGGGGGCCCGGGGCCCAGTTTGGTGACACCCAACTTTCTGATGTAAAAAACTGGATGCGAGCCCTGGTAGAAGCACTTTAACTGAACAATAGAATGGTTACCGGGCAGGGAGGATCAACAATAATCACTCTTTAAAAAGAGAATTCAACAACAACAACAACAACAACAACAACAACAACAACAACAACAACAACAACAACAACAACTGAGACGACGACGACGACGCAACAACAACAACAACAACAGCAACAACAATTCGCACCTTGGAATCTCACTTCCGCCACGCACCCAGGGGCAATGAATGATCGTTCGGCCCCTCACGCCGACACGCTCGTGGATCAGGCAAAATCATCTCTCGCGCACGCGCAAGCCATGTACTAATAACCTCCTTGCACACTGATGCGTGCACTTGATGGTGAGTGATGAGAACGAGCGCTGCGCCTTACCAGCCACTTAAACAAACACTGTGCGTGAGTGCTGCCGGGGCCAAACGTCGGAACAGCGGAGTCTGGGGATACTGGACTGTGTCCTCCAAATACAGACACGACCAGATTGCCCAAGTGCGAATGTGGGCATTTGTGCCCTCGCAAACTCATGTCCCACCATCCTGGCAACTTCACATGCCGCATCAAGTGCCTATATTGTCGAGACTATGTGTCCCAACTCGCTTGGTGCGTAGGGAACTCACACACCTCTGAGACGCGTCGGGGCATCGCCTTCGCCGGCCGTGCCTCAGTCAGCTGTCAGCACTGGTAAAAGAAGCCTCCACTATGGAGGCTGACGGGGAACCCCCGTCACCAGAGCATCCTGAGCATCTGACCCGTGTGGGGGGGGGCGGGGGCGGGCGCTCACAGCGAGCGGATCAGATGATGCCGTCGCTGTCATTGCCAAGTCGTGCCCGCGTTTTTCACAGCAGATGCACTTAATGAGCATCCGGTCGATGACGATGGTGCGATGATGGTGGTGACAACGACAATGGCACAGAGGACAGTGCCGCGCGCATGGCTAGACGCCACTGCAAGCGCCACGCACGATCCCAATTGCTTACCTCCTACCGCGGTCACGCTGGCACCTCGACTGCGGCGCTCTGCGCCGCCAAGATCAGGCTGCAGCCACGCAGCCCGTGCTGCCTGCCAACTGGGCCAATCGATCTTGCCGTCGGGCTGCCCTCCGCTTGACCCTCCTCGCCCCCCTCATCGTGATTTTTCCACTCTCGCATTGCCCTGCCCGTGTTCCTGCTATCACACCGCACGGCGCCCCTTTGGTTCAAGCACTCCCTCCAATAGGCCCTGACATGCAGGCGGGTCGACGGCAGGTCGCGATTACGCGACGGATCGCGGGGCGACGACGGCAGCAACAACTTGAACAAGAATCTGCTGAATTCTAATTCGACCACGCACCCAAGGGCAAGGTGAGACTTTTCAGTTCCTCCCACTGATCAATCCTCTAAGGCTTCGGCGTCCTGGCGCGCTACATTCTAAGTGCTTCATCGTAGAAGTGGCTCGTCAACAGTGCCCGTGCCCCTTCCTTCTCTCAATTTGGGCACCAGAGCCAAGAAGGGCGTCCGCACACGAGCGACCACAACAGCACCCCTGCACCGTTCACCACCAAGGAGCAAAGCAGTGCGCCGAGCCGCACGGGGCAGGGAGCGGGAGGCGCGCACGCTCGCTGCCAGAACCAGACAGGCGCGCTCCACTACTCGCAAAGTGACTACTCTCAAATGGCCTGGATCCCCCGCGGGGGATATACGATGAATTACATCAAAGCAGACATTGTTTTTTCGGACGTTTGCGAGTAGGCATTTTCTGCGAGTAGTGGAACGCGCTCGGCGAAGAACGCATGGGCCCACAGGCGGCGAAGTGCCGGGCCAAGCCTGGAGACCGAGCAGCGACCCTCGGGAACCTGCAGGGAAACTGCTCAGCCTCCTGGTCCTCGCCTCATTGAGAGGGCGCGCGGACGCGGGCCTCGCAGTCAGTGCGGCGGGAACTCGACCCTGATGCCGTGGGCTCTGCGGCAGCGGAGCCTGCGTAGGAACTCCCTCGTGGGGCCCGGCAGCGCGAGCTCGTGCCCGCCAGAGAGCAGACAAGGCTTGAACGTGTCGGGCACCTCCTCCCGCATAATGGGGCTGTTGCGGTAGCGCTCGAGGTTGGCTCTCAAGCCCTGCGTGTTGCTCCAGCAGACGGAGGAGAGGTGGTCGGAATCCACCGCCCAATCGTGGAAGCCATCGAAGACGTTGAAGAAACGGCTCGTCTGCTCCTCGCTCGTCAGGTTCAGGAACCCGTAGCCGACATTCTGAGAGCGTTGAAAGTTCATCGGGAGGTACAGGAAATCAGCCGTCCCCAATTGCGGGGGCCATCAGGTCGCAAACAGGAGACTTCAGCAACTGAGCAGCTTAGGCAAGCGACGCCATTGCGGTCTGCCTGCGCCCCCTGCAAATTGGCCCCGATGGCCCCTCTTCGGAACTCACTCTCGCTGGGCTTCGGAACCGCGGGGCCTGCTCGATCATGGGCCCCTGCTGCTCGGCAGCGCCCGCGAGCGCAGGCGCGTCTGTGCGTGACCGGCGGGCCGCGCCGGGCGCCGGCGCACCAGAGCAGGCGGAAGAGCGGAGGGCGGCCGCGGAGGCGGAGGAGCGGGAGGGAGGCCCGACCGTCGAGAGTCGACGGGGCGGGGGCGCGCAGGCGGCCCCACTGGGCAGCGGTGTGACGCTGCAGTGGCTTCCGAACAGCTGTGGCTCCAGATTTTGCGGAATGCGCGCGACGCGGCCAGGCCCGAATGTTGTCCATGCCCCCCCCCCGAGCCGTGCTCTATGAATGTCTGGGTGCCCCGGGACACGTACGAGCACCATTGATCCGCGCTGCGCGGGCCACGATCCTTTGTAAACGAAGCCGGCGCGATCGCAATTAGAGGAACGCTTCTCAAGCGGCATTGCTTGGCCCTCCTTGGCATTGCTTGGTGTTGCTTGGCATTGCTTTAGGTTGCACTGTTTTGCATTGCTTCGCACTGCTTGGCATTGCGTGGCATTGCTTGGCGTTGCTTGGCGTTGCGTGGCGTTGCTTGGCACTGCTTGCTTGGCGTTGGTTGGCATTGCTTGGCGTTGCTCGGTGTTGCTTTCTTTACATCGTACTGATTGGCGTTGCTCGGCATTGCTTGATATTGCTTGACGTTGCACTGTTTCGCATTGCATGGCACTGATTGGCATTGCTTGGCATTCGTTGCCATTGCTTGGCGTTACCTGGCGTTGCTTGGCGTTGCTTAGTCTTGCTAAGGAACGCTACCAAGCAGCACGAGGAATGCAGTAAGGAAATAAGCCAAGCAACCCGACGAAGGTCTTGTCAAAACAATAAGGGACAAGACCTAGCAGCCCGAGGAGGGCATCTTTAAAAACAATTCGCCTGCCCAACGGGCAAGAGGCGCGCTAAAATCTCCGGTAACTGGTCAACAATATTTCTAGTTCGTGCGCGCAGGGCGGCCCCTGGGGATCCGCGGCCGAAAAATACCCCGGGCAAGTCCCCGGCAAGGTCCGATCAGAGATGGTGCTGCTCCTGGGCGCCGTACTCAGAGCCTCCCAAGAGCCCCAAGAGCGGCCCAGAGGCTCCCAAGAGGCCCTCTACATGTTCCAAGAGGCCTCTGGGACACGACAAGATCGCCCCAAGACGTCCAGGATGGCCCCAAGTCGGCCCAAAAGACCCCAAAGAAGCCCCAAGAGCGCTCCAAGAGAAGCGCTCTCGCGTTGTTGGGCTTCCGATGCTCCAAGATGGCCCGAGAGGCCCCCAAGACCGCCCAAAGACGGCCCGAGAGGCCCCCAACAGGGCCCCAAGACGGGGCCAAGAGGGCCCCCAAAACGGCCCCAGAGGCGCCCAAGATCGCCCAAGAGGGGCCCGAGAGGGGTACACGAACCAACCCACCTTTTCAAGCCTTCCGCCCCAGGAGAGGCCCCCAAGAGAGCCCAGCAGGCCCCCTGGAGGCCCCACGAGGCCCCCGAGAGGCCCCCCAAAAGGTCCCAAGAGGGCCCCCAAACGCCCCCCAAGAGGCCCCAGGAGGCCACGAACGCCCAGGCAAACGCCTGCGATGGCACAACACGGGCCGGCGGAATGAGCGAAGCGATACCAATGCAAAAACAACACCATGTAAATGCACTCCCAGGGCGCTCCCGCGGCGCTCCCTCGGCGCTCCCGGCGGCGTTCCCGCGGGAGATTATTATGTTCTGCGTAAAGTGTTTTTTACTGAGTGTTTTTGAATGGCGTGCCGATGCCGACGCGCTCCTGCGGCGCCCCAGCGGCCCGCCCCCTGCGGACTCGGGCGCCGCCCGCGGGAGACGCGGGCGACCGTGGCGTTTGCGCGTGGCTTCTCCTGTTCTGCGTCGTGTTGTCACGTGGTATTTTCGCGCAGCGTGCCGACGCAGGGCGCCCCTGCTGCGCTCCAGCGGCCCTCTCCCCAGCGGACTCGGGCGCCGCTCGCGGGAGACGCGGGCGACCGTGGCGTTTGCGCGTGGCTTCTCCTGCTCTGCGTAGTGTTTGCACGCAGTGTTTTCGAGTGGCGCGCTGGCTCGGGGCGCTCCTGCGGCGCCCCAGCGGCCGGCTCCCTGCGGACTCGGGCGCCGCTCGCGGGAGACGCGGGCGACTGCAGTTTTTGCCAGTTTTTGCTACTGCTCTGCGTGGTGTGTGTCGCGTAGTGCTTTCGAGCGGCGCGCCGACGCAGGGCGGGCTCGGGCCCCGCTCGCGGGAGACGCGGGCGAACGTGGCGTTCGCGCGAGGTTTGATTTGTTCTGTGTAGTGTTTCCACCCACTGTTTCCGATGAGCGCGCCAGCACAGGGCGCTCCTGCTGCGCTCCAGCGGCCCGCTTCCTGCGGACTCGGGCGACGCTGACGAGGAACGCGGGCGACCGCTGCGTTTGCGCGCGTGTAGCTTGTTCTGCGAGGTTTCTTTCACGCGAGGGCGCCCCTGCGGCGCCCCTGCGGCGCACCAGCGGCGCGCTCCCTGCGGACGGACAAAAAAACTGACTCCTGGGGATTCTTCGCGTGCCGCCACCAGCCCATCCAGAAACAGTTTCTCCGATCGGGGACGTGGAGCAGCGCGCGATATTTTCACGATGGAGGTGCCCGCATCCTACAGAGATGCCATCTCGGCTCTTCGGCAGGAGAAGGATGATGAGGTGGAGAGGAAGTATGGATGAGGACACCGACGATCATGGAAGGGCGGGTGATGTTGTGGAAAGCATCACGCGAAAACGCGACGCAAAAACACTACGCGAAGACACAACGCACAAACACTTCGCGAAAACACAGCGCACAAACATTCCACAACAACACTGCGTAAATACACTACGCAAATACACTGCGTTAAAACACTATGCATATGCACTGCGTAAATACAAGACGCATGAGCACTACACCAATACACTACGTAAAAACACTACGCAAATACACTACGTAGAAGATCTCACACTTAGGCGCACCTCTCGTCCAAAACCTCTGCAAGCACTGTAAGGTAACAAAAACAAGAACCCGAAGAAGGCCAACCAGCATAGACTTGGCACCCACCGGTTCTTCAAAACAAAGAACAACTCCTTAGGGAAGCCTAGTTGGAGCTGCGGGTATGCGTTCCCGAAGCCACGATCCTTTGTAGAAAACAATGGGTCCACGCTCCTGGGGCCACGATCACTGGTGAAGAAATAATGAGTCCGCGCTCCCGAAGCCACCATCCACCTTAAACAAATTGCCCGCAGCTCGGGGCCACGATCCGTTGCACCAGACCATGAGCTCGCGCGCACGAGGCCACGCATGACCCCTCGTGAAACAATTTTTCAAACAAGCCAACAGGCAGCGGATCCGCCGCGCTTGAGCAGCCACGACTCCCCGCAGAACACACAACCCAAATGCGCAGCAAATCAAGAGGGGACCGGCTGCATGGGGGCAGAGCCGTCCCGATTGCAGTGATGCAGGAACCCTTGGGATCGGAGCAACTCGACGAGCATATGCCGGGTGTACTGAGTCGGCAAGTTCTTCAGCATCAACGTGATGCCCTCTGGCCAATCTTCGCAGATCGAAGCCCGCCTTGGAAGAAGGAGGAGGAGGAGGAGGAGGATGAGGCGGAGGCGGAGGAGGCGGAGGAGGCGGAGGAGGAGGAGGAGGAGGAGGAGGAGGAGGAGGAGGAGGAGGAGGAGGAGGAGGAGGAGGAGGGGGGAGGAGGAGGAGGAGCAGAAGGAGGAAGCGGGGTCCTGAGGAAAACGGGTCCTGGACCCCGGGCCGCTCACCAGGACCAACTTTTTCACCGCGGACATGACTGCTAGACCGGGTGCCCCAAAAAAGCACATGTGCATACACACGTATACCGTGTAGGCCATGACCGCCGCCCCAATACAGCCCTTGTGACGCGAACGCAATGGACGGCGCCATACATGTGCAAGTACATATATATATATATATACACATACATGTGTATATATATACATGTACACATACATGCATATGCATACACATATGCGCATGATAAAAATGTATACACACATGGCGGGTTCCAAGACAAAACTGAACCACAAAACCTTGCCGTCTCTTAGGAGTCAGACTTTTATGTCCGCCGGCCTTCCGCCAGCTTCCGCCGGCGGAGCCGCCTCCGTTTTATTCCCGTCAGTTTCCGCCGCCCTTCCATCACCTTCCGCCGAGGAAGAGATACCAACTCCTCGATCCCTATGTAGGGCGAGGATTTTCTCTGGAGTGCCTCACATATATACTGAGCGAGGACCCCTGTCTCTCAGGACGCCCTTTTCTTAGGCCCCTCGCCCTCCCAGCCGTGTGCGCGCGAGCGCCACCTCGCCACGCATGTATACGTATGTCATGTGTGTCTGTTTGCTTGTATGTATGTGTGTACATATGTTTGTTTGCTTGTACGTATGTAGGTCGTATGTACGTATGTAAGCATACCTGCATGCATGCATGTACACGTGTATGCATGTATGTATGTATGTATGTATGTATGAATGTATGTATGTATGTATGTATGTATGTATATATGTATGTGTGCATGTGTATACATGAGTGTTTGTGTAAGTATATGTATGTATGCATGTATGCGTCTATATGTGCATGTATGTGTACGTACTTGTCTATGGACGTATGTATGTAGATACGTCTGACTATGTGTGTATATGTATGGACGTATACATATACGCACACATGTGTGTATGTGTGTTTGTGTGCATGTATGTGTGTGTGTGTGTCTGTCTGTCTGTCTGTCTGTCTGTCTGTCTGTCTGTCTGTCTGTCTGTCTGTCTGTATGCATGCATGCTTGCATGCATGCATGCATGCATGTGTGTATGTGAGGTTATACACACGTGTGTGATTATGTGTGCACGTACGTCTGTATATGTGCATGTATGTATGTATACATACGCACATGCATGTATCTTTGTAAGTGCGCATGTATGTATATGTATATATATGCACATATATATATATACTTATGTGTGTAGGCAGGCAAGTAAGTAGGTGGGACAGTAGGTATGCATATATAGTGTAAACATGTATTTAGATATGTGTATATGTACAGGTGTCTGCATATATGTATATTGTATGGGGGAAACCCAACCGCTACTCCCCGCACCTCTCCTGGGGTGCGTTCTGACCAGGATTTCGAGGCGAATCCAGCGGTGGCGACGAGTGCCTCCCAGGAGGCCCAAAAGGGCGAAAGCTAGGCAAGGGCAGCGGCAACGGTACCTTGTTTTTAAATCGTCTGAGTTGTACACGCAAATAGATGCATCGACTGATCTATGCATACACATGCAGATACAGAGACATACGTGCACACAGAGAACGAGGACCCCTACCTCTCGGGACGCCTTCTGTCTTCCGCCCCTCGCCCTCCCAACCTCGAGGGCGTGCCCGCGAGCGCCGCCTCGCCGGCGCCCGCACCCTTGCCAGCGGCGGCTGGCGGGCGCCCGGCCGGGCGGACGCCACGGTGGCCGCCGCCTCGGTTGTGCGCCGAGGGGGACGTGGTCAGCAGCGAAAGGACCCCCAACACTTTGGAAGCGGACCTGAGTTCAGAGGCCCGAGACATTAAGGATCAAACCGGATTGCCCAAATTGACGATACGGGAACCTAAGTCTGGTTACGTCTTCGTTGTGTTATTAGGGTGAGGGGGTCGTTCACTCTCGATGAGAATGGGCCGTGGCCAGTCAGCGCATCGTGGCCCAAGGCGCCCAGGGTAGGAGGGCGCCAACTTAGCGACGAGAAGAGACGGGTCTCGCGCGCGAGATGGCGCGACGACCTTACGCCGCGGCTTACGCAGGCCAGGGGCGCGGCACGCAACGCCGAAGAGCAGTGCGCTTTCGCGCGACCTTACGCGGGCAGCTTGCGCGCCAATGTCGACGAAAATGGTCCCTATTCCTTCCGTCGCCCGACTATACACATACACTGATCCTGGCCAGGCCCATCCTGGGTCCAAGGTCGGTGTATACCCGTCGGTCGGAAGAAGTGGGTAGAAGCATGAAGGAAGGTGGTGAAAGTAGAGTGGGCTTCCTCCCGCCCCCCGAAGAGGAGGGAAGGGGGAAAAGCGCTCGATTCTTGAAGAAGGAAGGCGCCCAAAGTAGATAAATGGCCTACGTCCAGCGACCGGCGTGTACATCCTTCTGGCCTGGACACGCCGGCATGCAAACACCGATGCTGGGCCCGGGATCGGCCTGGCCAAGATCGGTGTGGGCGTAAGTTTGGTGCCCTCCGGCTGGGGTCGACGCGCCGTGGTCCAAGGCATCTGGGTCGCCCAACTTCGCGCCTCGCGCCCCGCGCGGCGCAGCGCGCGGTTATCCGCGACCCGCGGCGCGCGATCCTCTTCGCGCGCCCGTGGGTGACCTGGATTTGGACACCCGAAATGGGTACCGAAAGAATGGGCAACATGCCCAACAACAAATGTTGTCCCGAAACAACAGCGGCCGCTGTTGGGCAGGCGGCCTTCTGTCTCAAATGGACACAGGCCGCGGCGGCGCGGACAGCGAGTCCTGTTCAAAATGAACAGGAACTGCTGTTGGGCATCGTGCCCATTCTTTCGGTACCCATGTCGGGCGTCCAGACTGGAGGCACGTGCGCGGACCAGGGTGGGGAGGGGGGGGGCACGAGGCGTGGTGAGAGGAGGAGAGTCGGCTGCACGCAGGAGTGACCCCTGGGCAAGAGTGACCGCTGGTGCGCGGACTACGGGTGCGCCAGGTGGCCAAATCCAAGCGCGCAATCAGCCGCTATCGCATCGCGCTCAGCCATCGGGGGGACCCCGATGAGCCCGCACCAGAGGTCACTCCAGCGAAGGGTCCCTCTTACGTGTAGTCGAGGGAAGGCGGGCCACAGAAGCTGGGAGGCTCCGAGGCCCTGGCCGTGATGTCCCCCCTCCAGGCATGTCTTCGCGCCCTCGCCGCGCCACTCCGGAGAGAGGCAGCTCCCCGTGACGCGCGAAAGCGCGAGCACCTTCGCCCAGGCACGCGCTAACACGGACTGCGGCTCGACCCGGCACAGAATTACATCTCTCAAGAACCTGAGACCCCCCGCCGGCCAACACACCCCAGACCATAAGCTGCCGAGGGTGCCCTCGCCCAGGATGCACAAGAACATCCAACAAGCACGAAGAACATTGGGGCACCCTCCCCGAACCGGCCTCGATATCATACCTCGGTCCGACCGTCGGGATCCTTTGATCTGGCGCGTGGGCGCCAGACTCACGGATCGGGGCGCGTAACCCCCGAAACATGGCGCCAATGCGGCCTGAATTGGCGACGGAGCGCGGCGCCTTGATACGGAAACGGAGCCCGCCGCCAATCCATGCGCCCTGACATGTGTTCGCGCTTCCTCGACTCACGCCTTTTCGGGTGCCCTGGCCCCTGGTCCTCACAGCCCCTCGTCTTCTTGTTCTTCTTCTTCTTCTTCTTCTTCTCCTCGCTTGATCGGACCCCCCAAGGGTGCAGCGGCTCATGCAGAGGAGGCGGAGGAGGAGAAAAGGAGGAGGAGGAGGAGGAGGAGGAGGAGGAGGAGGAGGAGGAGAAGGAGAAGGATGTTGGACGCCTCCAGAGGGAGGGCCCAAGGGGAGAGGAGGAGAAAAATGGTGTGGGGTGCCCATCGAAGGAGACCCTTAACGCTGCCAGGGCCCTGCCGACAGGGCGGCCCAGCCCCCCAAAACTCGCTGGCCGAACTGAGAAGGAGAAGGAGAAGAAAGAAGAGGCGGAGGAGGAGGAGTAGAGGAAGAGGCAGAGGCAGAGGCAGATGAGGAGGCAGATGAGGAGGAGGAGGAGGAGGAGGAGGAGGAGGAGGAGGAGGAGGAAGAGGCAGAGGAGGAGCCAGCCCCTCGTTGCAAGCCCCCGACCGCCACGGCCAGACGCCGCCGGCGCCTTCGCGCTCGGGCCCCGCGCGGCGGCCGCAGAGGGCATGCCCTGGACCTGCGGGAGGCCGCCAACGGGCGTGCGGCAGGTCCGTGCCGCGACGGCCTGGGCGTCGGCTTCCGACTGGCCACCGAACTTCGCTAAGACGAAGCCAGGACGAGGATAGATTCGGGCGAGGATGAATCGAGAATCTCTGAGCTCCTGCGGCTCGGGAGCGTTCTGGAACGCTCTGGAACGGATTTATCCTCGTCCTAGCCGCCCTGTCTGGCTACAGCTCATGACTTCGCGCATCGCGCCCCGCGATGCGCGGTTATCTTCGCGCCCTCGCGCCGCCGCCCTGGAGAAGGGCGCTTGTCCAGCATCTTCCAACCCAAGCCGCGATGCGCGAAGCGCGATCGCCGCCGCGCCCTGGGGGGGGGCACCTGGGCTTCTGACACCACGTGGATCGCTCAGCCGTGGACGATCGGCGGCCGTTTGCTCGCCGGATCTTTCCATCTTGGCCGATTCTGGACCGCCGGCGGGGTCCAGCCCGGAGCGCCCGCGCTGGCGTCGCCGCCGCGAAAGCACGGCACGGGCGAGCCTGCCACACACAGGTGGGCGGGAGAGCCGCCATCACGACAGGCGCGCGCCCAGAAGCGTAGCCCTCGAGCACGGGTCGCCCGATTTCGCGCGCTGCTCCCCGCGGTGCGCGGCGCACGACGCGCTTCGCGCCCTCGCGCCGCCGCCCTCGAAGAAGGCAGCTCTGCCTGTCCGCGGCCCGGGCCGCGGCGCGCGAAGCGCGGTTGCCTTCGCGCCCTCTCTCGGGCGACCTGCGGAGGAGAACCACCCTCATAGTCAGCCCCGCTTCGAGCGAAACCCTTTCGCAAACGCACCTGGAGAAGGCATCGAACAGGGCAAGGCTGTAGACTTCAGCGCCCAGGACTGCGCGCCGCGAGCGCCAGTAATGGGCAGCGAGTGCTTTTGTTCCTCCCCTGGATACACCTGCGACGAGTTCGCGTCGTGACGACCTGCGCGGTGGTCTCCGACACCGCGTGCATCCCTCAGCCTGGAACGACTGCGGCTCTTCGATAGCACGGATCGTTCGACGTCGGCCAATTCCAGGCCACTAGCGGCGCTCAACCTTGACTGCCGGCGCTGGGGTCGCCGCAGCGTCGACATGACACGAACCTGCTGCACAGCGATCCTGGCAGGGGCGCGCCCCTGGCGACAACGGGAATCCTCTGGCTCTTCCCCACGGCCAGGGGCCCCTCGGCCTTGGGAACTTGTGGGAGCCTCCGCTGGTGCTCCACTTGCTTGCTGGGCGCCGGTGCAGCTCCCGTACTTCCTGCGGCCTGGGCCTCCTGGACCTACACCGATCCTGGGCCAAGCGTGGGCCTGGCCGAGATCGGTGTAGGCATAATCCGTCAGTGTCGAATCGAATCGAATCGGCATGTGCGTCGGATGGATGGTATCGGCACGGAGTCGAAATCAAATCACATCGGATCGGCCCTGCCAGAATGCACAGCAGCGCCATGCAAGCATCGGGCGGCGTCGGATCGCCGGGCACCAGACTCGAATCGCATCGAGCTGGCCAGGACTGATACGGAGTCGGATCGAAGGTACACTCAAAACTTCAGGTCAGAAATCTTCGGCTAAGAAATCGAGGCCCAGCTTCGCTGAATGTCTTAACCTCTTGCAAGATCCAGCTTTGGAGACTGGCTTTCTTGAGGCAGCGCGGCGACCGTCTCGCTGGTTGCGATACACACTTTCGCTGGTTGCGATCAAAATCTGGCGGAAGATCCGGGCAAGGATCCAAAGGTTTAGAAACTGGGTCAGCTTTTTGGAATTCGGAGTCGAAGTTTAATCAACTTTGAGACCCAGCTTGGCTGGGGGGTGCTTCTTAACAGACGATGGCAGTGTATAGCTGGCGCCACCCGACCTGGAGGAGGTCGCTCAGGCCTTCCTGCGGTGCGGGCCCCGAGAAGCCGCGGGAAGCGACGCCGCCCTCGTCGTCGTCGTGCTCTTCGTCGTCCTCCGTGTCCGCCCACTGGGGGGCGCTGGAGCCCTCCGCCTCCGGGCCCGCGTCCGTGGAGCTCCGGCTCATGCAGGGGCTGGAGCTGCTGCGGCGCAGGGCCGGGTCGCAAGCGGCGTCCTCCAGGGAGGCGCCAGCGACGCGGCCTGCACCGGTCCCGGCCAGGCCGGCCAGGCTCATCATGGGCCCAGGCTCGGTGTGTGTATATATATATATGTATATGTATATATATATATACATATATATATATATATATATATATATATATATTTGTACGCGCCCCTGGCTTGGCCAGAACAGCATGTACACCGATCCTGGGCCCAGGATCGGCCCAGTCAGGATCGCTCTAAGTGTATGGTTGGTTACAGTTGACACCCTCCGATCCTCGGCCAGGCTGGCGAACTCGAGAAAAGTGTTCTTGACTGTCACAATCGTCGTGTCGGTGTTCACAGTGTCGGACATGACACTGTGAGACATGACCATGGCTGGCGGGTGCCCGCAGAAAAGGCGAGAGTAATGCAGCGTCGATGCTGCTAGAAACGTGTTCGGTCAGCAGGAGGACAACGACCACCCCACCAAAACCAAAAATGGCTGCGGATGAAGAGTTCGCCGGCCCACTGGGCCGAAGACGTGTTAAAAGGTTCCCACTCTTTGCTCCTGCACTTCTGCAATTCGCGCGCGCGTGGCGGCCCATTGCGGGTCCCGAGGGAGCAAGTCGCTGGCAAGCCACCGCCGCGGGATGCCAGAACTCCTGGGCGCGGCCCGAGAAGCCGCCGAGCGCCGAGCGGCCGCCACAATTACCCAAGCGGCCTCCAGGACGCGCTCCACACGGCCACTGGGGCTTCCCAGACTGCAAGATAACCTCCGACATGCTCCATGCAGGCTCCAAGACCGCCAGAAGACGGCTACAAATGACCGCGCCCCCGAGAGGCCCAAATCGTTCAGAACAGAAGCTGCCGCACAGCTAATTTCGCGTCATCGCCTTTTCGGCTCTCTAGGTCACCTACCTCCACGCTTCGCGTCCCGCGATGCGCGACGCGCGGTTATCTTCGCGCCAAGGCGATGCCGCCTTGGAGAACGGCGCCTCTCCAACCCAAACCGCGGTGCGCGAAGCGCGATTATCTTCGCGCCTCTCGGGGTGACCTAGCTTCCGACCGCGAGGTCTCAAGAGGGCTCCAAGATCGCCCAAGATGGCTCCGAGTGGAACTGAGGAGGCCTCCTCCAAGAGGGGCCCGAAGACCTTCGCAGGGAGCCTCCCTCGGGCCCACAAGCATCTCCAAGCACACACAAGAGCCCCCTTCTTGGACTTCCGAACCCTGGTGCGAGAGGGGGGTCGACCTCAACTGCCCATCACCTAGATCGCCTGACATTGCGCGTCGCGCACCGCGATGCGCGCCGCGCGATTATCTTCTCGCCATCACGCCCTCGCGCCACCTCCTTGGAGAAAGGCAGCCGCTCTGGCCTAGACCGCAACGCGCGAAGCGCGGTAATCTTCGACCCCCCGCGGGTGACCCATACAACCAGGCAGGCGACTCTTGGTGGCCCCTTCGAAAAACAGGCGCGTGCGACCCTCAGACGGCCCTCTCCCAGCTTCGACGAGCCCCCAGCGACCCAGCCAGAGCAAGGCCACCAGTGGGGCGGAGGAAGCCGTCGTCGTCGGTCGGCACGACGTGGTCAGACGTCTGAGACACCAAAGGCTTGGCGCCCTCTCGCCAGCCACCGATTTGGAGGGCGAGGGCTTGCCGAGGAGAGCGAGGCCGAGCGAGGCCCGCCGAACCGCGAGGCTGGCCGTGCGCGCGGGAGCCGCCCTCGACAGCGGTGCCCCCTTGGTCTGCGGCTTCACGGGGGCTTCGGGTGGGCCTCACCCTGGCGAGCCGGCCAGTGCAGGGGGGACCCCCTGTCACGCCTGGCGGGGTCGAGCACTGGAGCGCGTCGGTGTCTCGGACAAAGATGCAACTGCACTTCGCCGCCAGCCGCTCGAACCTTGCGCAAACCGCAAACCAACCGATGCATGCAGACAAGTTGGCCCGTGCACCAGTGCGTCAAACAAGCGCGGCCAGCTCGACCCCGAACCCGCGCCGAGCAACGCTGGTAGCGCGCACCTGGAGAGCCACGTCTCGAACGCCTCGCGCATGAAGGAGACGAGGCCAGGACCGGGGCAGAGTCGGCCTGGCACAGATCAGGGACCCTCTGAGAGCCGGCGGTTGGGGAGAACGCAGGGGGCGCCGCGGCTGCTCCGGAGCCAACGCTCCAGAACGCTCTGAGTGCCCTGGGATGGAGCGATCTGTCCCAGCCCCATCTCCCCATCGCTCGGATGCCCATTCCCTGTGCATTTCTCGGCTTCCTGCGAGTGTTTTTTCGCAGGATGGTCAAGGGTGCTCCTCTATGGTCCTCGACGAGAAAAAATGCACACGTCCGAGCGACGCCAAGCTATAACCCCGCCCGGTAAAAGGTCACTCCCGCGAAGGGTCACCTGTAGCACGCGTTCCATAACCGATGGAGGCGGAGGCCCTCGGAGAGTCTGCGGGAGACTGGGCCGGAGGACGGCATTGACACACGAACCTGATCTCTGACCCCCATCGGATTCTCAACCTAGCTACCCTAGGGCTCCCAACTTCGCGCTTCGCGCTGCGCGAAGCGCGAATAACTTCGCGCTCTCGCGCCGCCCTCCCAAAGGGAGAATAGGAGGACGAGGAGGAGGGGGAGAAGGAACGAGGACCGCGAAGCGCGAAGCGCGAATAACTTCGCGCCCTCGAGGGAGCCCTTGGCCTGAGGCTACCCCAATGCGCAACACGCAGCTCGTAGCGTGCTGACACGGAGCTCAACACGTAGACTGATCGAGTACGTTTGGCGCGATGCGTTCGCCAGAACGTGGGCCAAGATGTTGAGCCAACACGCAACGTATTGGCATGGACGTTTTGAACACGGCAAGTACTGCGTTTCGAAACAGGCGTATCGGGGCAGCTAAGGTTCTCAACTGTGGCCCTGGTCTCCTTCGCCTGGACCCCCTTCAGCTTCTTGCTGAGGCGATTGACCTTGTCCAAGTCCCTCTGCAGCTCGCTAGTGTCCTGGGGCAGCCAGATGATTCCGACACCATCCTCCCTGGACCTCGTCCAGGGCGCGTTGTGACCAGGATCCCGAGCAGATCCTGGCGTGGCGACGAGGAGACCCCAAGGAGACCAAGAAAGGTGGGTACGAGGCAATGGCATCGGCATCGGTGTGCCTGCACACGCCTCCAGATACGCTCGAAAGCAGTCCTGGACCTCCTGGGGCCCATCCTGCCGGGATGGGCCTCGGGAGGCCGCTGACAGTGGCCTTCCTTTCGCCCAGGATCGATTTCCGACGCATCCAGCGACACGTGGACATCATCTTCATCATCATCATCATCATCATCATCATCATCATCATCATCATCATCATCATCATCATCATCATCATCATCATCATCATCATCATCATCATCATCATCATCATCATCGGCATCGGCGTTGAGAACGTCGGCGCTGCCATGGGCCCTGCCGTCGCCATCTTCATCATCGACACCGCCGTCGCTGCTCTCCTCACGCCGCTTCGCCGTGCCCTCGGCCGCAGCTAGCCCGTCACTGGTGGGGCCCGCGCGCCGTCTCTGGACAGGGTTAGAGGGAAGAGAACTATGCACATGCACCGATTCTGGCCAGGCCCATCCTGAGCCCAGGATCGGTGCATACGCCCTCCTACCTTGGCCAGGAAGGCATATGCACCGATCCTGGGTCAAGGATGGGCCTTGCCAGGATCAGTGCATGTGCATAGTTCTCTTCGCCCGAAGGGTGCCGCGCACGTATGCGGAAGCCAGTGCAGCAGCGGAAACACGCTGGTAGCCTCACGAAGGGGCAGCGGCGCCGAGCACTGCGGAGCACCAGGTCGCCTTGGCCTCGCGCCCCATCGGGCCGCCGCCCCCCTGGGGCATGGCAGCTCCCCCGGCCCAGGCCGCAGCGCGCGAAGCGCGCCTCTCTCTGCGCCCCCGCGGGGTGGCTCAGGGGAGAAGCCTCGAGTCGGCGGCGCGCGGGGGGGGGGAAAGCGAGAAGGAGACGGCCCTCTCAGAGAAGGCGGCGGGGCTTCTCGGACGCCCTCCCGCCTCCTGAGAACTTCTCTGCGCCTTCGGCGGGAGCTCAGACGACTTCTCAGAAGGCCCGGGGACCTCCGAGCCTTCTGAGGAGGGGCCCGCCCCTTCTCGCTTCCCCCCTTCGCTCGCCGCCGATCGAAGGCTCTGCTCGTCTCTGCCGCTCGCCAGATGGGGGCCGCAGCTGCGCCTCACACGCACACCGATCGCAACTCCTGGTCGGTGGTCCCTCGGCTCACCCCGCGCCCCTGGCCGGGCCCCCCACGGCCACGGCCCCGACCCCTGGCGCTGGTGCGCTTTCCCCCCTGCCTGGGGGGGGGGGACACATCGACGTGGCATCGGCGAGACGTCGCCGATGGATCGGCGACAAGCCCCCGATAGCGAAGCCGCGCTTTCCTTGGCTGGGCGTGCCATCGGGCCCCTACCGGCGATCCGTGGGCGATCCGGGGCCGCCGCGCCCCCCCCCCCCGGAGCACGTCCCCCGCTGCCGTTGCCCCCCTGGCGTTCGGGTCATAACTGGGCTCGCCGGCGGCCGCTCGGGGTCCATCTGGTCGCCCTCCGACGCCCCCTCGACGGGGCGCAGCCGCTGAAACGCACCCCGAGGCTGGAAAACCGCCGAGAGCCGACGGAAACGCCCGAGAGCCTCGTAGGTTACGAGCCTCGAACCTCGCGAACCTCACGAATCGCCGCCGTCATCGTCGTCGTCGTCGTCGTCGTCGTCGTCGTCGTCGTCGTCGTCGTCGTCGCGGCTGCCGTCCATCGCCATCTTGCTCTCCGTCTCCGTGCGGGTGGCCTGCAAGCGCGCGCGCGCGCGGCTCGCAGGAGGAAAAGGAGGAGGAGGAGGAGGAGGAGGAGGAGGAGGAGGAGAATGAGGAGGAGGAGGACAAGGAGGAGGAGGAGGAGGAGGAGGAGATGGAGGAGATGGAGGAGGAGGAAAAGGAGGAGGAAGAGGAGGAGGAGGAGCGGGGGAGGAGGAGGAGGGAGGAGGAGGAGGAGGAGGAGGAGGAGGAGGATGAGGAGGAAGAGGAGGAGGAGGGGAGGAGGAGAGGAGGAGGAGGAGGAGGAGGAGGAGGAGGAGGAGGAGGAGGAGGAGGAGGAGGAGGAGGAGGAGGAAAGGGAGGGGGAGAAGGAGGAGGAGGAGGAGCAGCAGGAGGAGCAGGAGGGGGAGGAGGAGGAGGAAGAGGAAAAAAAGAAGAAAGAAATCCGCCGATCCGGCGTGTGAGTTTCAAAGACCCTCAGAACAGCCTGCGCCTCAATTCCTGCGCTTCAGCTCTACTGGGGGGTGGGTGCCGGGGTGGCTCTGCCAGTTGGGGGGGGGGGCGATTTAATTCCCGGAGCGGAATGGAAGCTCCAGCTCACTCCAGGACGGCCCCCTCGCCCAGGAGGGCCCCAACATGGGCCAAGAGGGCCCCGAGATGCCGAACGATCGCTACAAGACGCCCAACATGTCCCCAAGACGGCTCCAGGAGCCTTCAACATGCCCTCAAAAACCCTGAAAAAGGCCTCTCAAAGAAGGCCCAAAGAAGCAACAAATGTCCCATTCCCGAAGGAAAACGTACAATTTTAGCAGATTCGCCTCTTGGCTCTTCAGAGCGTCGCACACGCCCTAAGAGAGCCCCATAACGGCCCAAGAAGCCGCCAAAAGGGCTCCAAGACGGCCCAAGAAGGGCCCAAGATTGCCCAGGAGGCTCCCGGAAAGGCCCAAGAGGCGCCTGAGAGGGCGCCAAAACGGCGGAAGAAATGCCGAATACGGCTCAAAAAGCCCCCAGCAGGCCCCCAGAGGCCCCCAAGAGGCCTGAAGAGGCCCCAAGACGCTTCCAAGAGGCTCCGACAAGGCCCCCTGAAGCCCCCTGAAAGGCCCCAGAAGTTTCAAACAATGCATCCATGACGTCTTCTAGAGGCCTCCAAGCTGCCTCCAAGACTAACCGGCCCCAGTGCTTCCACGACGCTTACGTCTGAACACAAGCGCTGCAATACAACAAGTTCTTCGACGCTTTCACACCTTCTCCTGTCTTCGGTGTTTTTCACATCCATGACCTCACGAGGGCCCGCAGAGGACCGCGCGAGGGCCCCCCAGAGACCCCCAAAACACCATGGTTCCCAGCAGAGACCGGTGATGCACAAGGCTCCATACAGAAGTGTGACGCAGACAGCTCTAGCACAATTTTTTTCGGAGAGTGCACCAAATTGGCGAAGTGTCAACCCAAAGAGGGCCAACGCTTGCCCCCCCAAAAAACTGTCCAACAACCGCCGAACATTTCCAACAACCGCCGAAAATCTCCTCACCCTCGCCATGCTCCTCCTTCTCCCCCTCCCCCTCTTCCACTTCCCGCTCCCTCCTGCTCCTCCTCATTCTCAGCATCCTGCTACTCCCGCCCCTCCCCCCGCCCCCCCACCTTATCATGATCCTTCTCCTCCTCCTCCTCCTCCTCCTCCTCCTCCTCCTCCTCCTCATTCTACTCCAGCGATCTCACGGGCGCCCGCGCGGCCCCGCGCCGCCCACGAGGCAGGAAGGAAGCCTCAGGGCGCGTCGCGAGGCGGACACGGCCGCTGCGTTTTTGTTGTACTGGTCGACGACGCTGTCCACGACCCTGAGCTCGGAGGTGGAGCTCTGGCTGTTCTGGATGCGGAGGAAGTTGTACGTCTTGAAGGCCACCGCCATGCGCGCGATGGCGTGTCTGATGTCGTTCTCGCCGTCGTGGACTTCACCATTGAAGCCCATGCGCGTGAGGATGTGTGCGGAAACCACTCCACGCGGCTGGCATAGGTGTGACCACAGTCGCGGGCATGTGAGGTAGTGTGCGATGTCGTCGATGTTGAGCTTGCTCTCGCTGCACGGGCAGCCAAGCAGGCATTGGAGCTTGTGCGGGTTGACGTGCATGCGGTAGCTGGTTGTCCAGGCCCCTGCCAGCGTCTTGAGCGTGGGCCATGACTTTGACGGAGGTTCTCGAGCGAGGTGGCGGCGAAGTGTAGCCCATTGGGCGGCGAGCGAAGTAGGCGGGGAGTCCATCTCGATCAAGTCGGACGGTTGCTGGCCCTCTCCGCCCCGCGCAATATCTTCAGGCAGCCAGCCGTCTTCATCACGAACGGGTCCATCAGCAGCCAACCATCGAGGGCGGGCACGATGCTCCGCGGCTTCTTCTTCTCGCTCGCGTTGTACAGCTGCAGAGGGTTGAGCGGCAGCGTAGATTGCGACACGGCGGCTCCGCGCACAGGCGGACTTGTGCCAGTTCGCTTCGCAGATGTCGATGGCGGTGCGATGCCTCTTTTGTGTGTCGCCAGCAAGGTCGTCGAGGGCAGAGATCACCTCGAACTGGGGGCGCCGCAGGACTCCCGTGAGGTACGGCGCGCACCGCTCCATCCAGTCGGTGAAGTCGTTGAAACTCATGTCCATGAAGATGTTGGGCAACCATCGGGCAGCCCATGCCTCGGCGCGCTCGTTCATGTAGGCGAGGGAGGCTTCAGCGTTAGACTTGGTGCTCGCTGTAGAGGGGTCATGATCTATGGCAGCAAGCTGGTGAAAAGGGTCGAGCTTGAGAGCGCAGCCCGATCAGCGGGAACCAAGCCTTCAGTCGCTTCAGGATGGTCTTGTCGAAGGAATCGAATTAGAAGCTGTTTTGCAACTCGATGAGGTAAGCCTGCTGGGGTGACTTGGATTTGATCGAACGCTCGTTTCCATGGGACTTGCCACGTCCCGAGGTCATGTCATGACCTTTACCATCATTGTGTGTGGTTGGTGCTGATTGGTTGACGATCTCAAGCGCCAGACGACCAGCAGCGGCAGCGCGACGATGAGCGGCAGAGAGAGCAGCAGAAGCCCTTGTAGGAAAACCCAGCGCGCGCTTCGTCATCTTGTAGATCGAGCCCTTGCATGTCGGGAACCTTTGGTTGGAAACAATCATGTCGAAGCTCTGCGCTATCGAGAGTTTGTCCATCCAACATTCAGCGCACCATGCACCTTCGATGACTTGGCACGTGGGAAGTCGATCTTCCGCAACTTCACGGTGGTCACGAAGGAGGGCAGGCCCGGAGGTCAGAGTTTTAGTAGCCGCCCCCCACATAGTGACAGCCAGCAGCGTTTCCAGTCCTTGGGGCATTTCCGCACCCGCCCAGCGCTTGAACGAGAAGATGTCCATCTTGGTGAAGCTCGAGGGAGCAGCTCGTATGATCTTGTGCAAACCGTGAATTTCTTTGGCGAGACAGCATGGCGAAGGTGGGTAGAGCTGGCCGATGTATGAGAGGCAGGTGACGGCGGCGACATTGTACAACTTGATGCTTTGCTGCAGCGGGGACCTCGCCTCGGCGAGAATCTGGACGCGGTCCCACCACTTGCCTGCGGGGCCTTTCCACTGCGTAGATAGCGAAGCTCCATGGCCAATGTGGGCGCCCAGGTACCGCGCGTAGCTCGAGATCTTGAAGTCCTTCCATGGGGCGTGGATGGCGGCGAGTGTAGTCCGTATCGTGCGTGTGATGGCAGGAGTAGATAGAGACCAGGTAGGGGCGATGATGAATTTCTTGGCTTGGGGGTGGAGGCCAGCGAAGACTTCAGCGGCTTGTAGATGAGGGAATAGCTTGTCGATGTCATGTAGCGCGGCCAGGGTGATGCCAAGGTCGTCAGCACAGGCGCTGATGAGGCCGCGGCCATTGTGTTCGAGCTCGTGTTTGATACCGCGAATGAATTGGTCGAAGACAAGGGCCCAGAGCGCGCCGCTCAGCGGGCAACCTTGGGCGACGCCCGAGGCAGCGAACAAAAGCGGGCGTCGAATGCCGCCCACCTTGAGGAAGGCAAGGGGCATCTCGTAGCAGGCTTTCAGCAGCGCGAGGACCTGGCCATGGAAGCCCCACCTGCCTAGAACCTCCCAGAGCCAGTCGTGTAGCAGGCTGGGGATGGCCGCCGCGATGTCCAAGCTGGCGAAGCACGGCATGAGCTGCTCGGCGCCCTCTGTGATGCTGAGTTTGCGGGCGACGGGGTCTACCAGCACAATGTTGTTGAGAAGCTGCCTGCCGTTGACGAAGCCCTGCTGCTCCTTGGTCGTATTGGCGGCGACGCGGTGCAACTTGCGGTTGATGGCTGACGCGGTAAGCTTCGCGTCGCTGTTCTTCATGGCCAGCGGGCGAAGGCAGTCGGGGCTCCTGGTGCACGCGGAGTTGCCGGGCGGCTCGTCGCCCTTGGGGAGCGCGGCCATCATCGCGTGGTTCAGGTCGTGTGGAGCAGCGCCTCCGTTGGCACTGTGATGCATGAGCTTGCGTAATGCTCCTATGCTTTCAGGCGAGTTGGCCCAGGCGCGGTAAGGAAGGCCGTCGGGGCCAGGGGCCGAGTCACCTGAGAGCCGGACAGCATCTTGAAGGTCTTGAACTTCGGGGAGTGGTAGATAAAGATGCGGTTGTTGAGGAAAAACCCCGTCCGGGCACTTCTGCCTGTCGGAGATGTTGGCCATCTTCGCGGCAAAGATGAGACTCCAGTGCTGTTGGATGGCGCTGTGCATGGCCATCGGGTCGGTGATGGTATGGTATCTGGAGCCCTCCGAGATGCGGATGCCCGCCAGGATGGGTCTCTTGTCGAACGGCTTCCAGAGTTCGCCCCGTTGTGCAGCACGGCGAGCTTTCTGCCTCCATGTCGCCCAGTAGAGCATTGTGTTCCAGATAGGTAGCGCGGGATCTGGCGGCGGCAATATGCTTGCGGTGATCAGCTATGGCAAGGTGAGTCGCGTCGACCTCGTTCGCGAAGGACTCGGGGCCGATGATGGAGATCAGGTCGGAGGTGATCTGCAGGTGCTTAGAGCCAGCTGTGGTATCATGCAGCAGGAGGTTGGCCGTTTTCCTGTCCTGGTACCAGACCGCGCGCGAGATGCCTCTCAGCGTCATGGCGCGCGCTGCGCAGAGGATTCATGGGGTCGTCGTCCTTGAGCTCGGAAGGCTGAATCGTGTGGAGGGCGTCGCGAGCCTTCTGCGCCGCCAGTGTCATGATATGCTTCATAGTGCGCCAGTGCGATAGTGGGTCGAGGTGGGTCATGTCGGTCATGCTCGCGAAGCGCTCGAAATAGAACTTGCAGTGCTTGGACTCGAAGATGAAGGCGGGGATGCCGCGTTCAGCAGGAGGTCGCTGAGCACGTGGCCGTAGACGGAGGTGAAGAATTGTGTGGTCGCTTGCGGGCTCGCCAACACGCTCCAAGGGTCCGCTGTCCACGGTCAGCTGGGTCAAGTCGGGCACGTTGAATGCCGCAGTGGAGATCAAGCAGCGATCGATTGTGGCCTCTGTCATGTTTGCCGAGCTGCGATGCGTAGTAGATCTTGTTGTAACCTCAATCATATTCGAAAAGATCTGCTTCCAGAAGGTGGGCTGGTACTGATATCTGTCCGTGGTTGTGGCGTCGACAGGGCGCAGAAAGCTCTTGGACGGCAGCTCCGAGATGTTGAAGCCGCCAATCAGGATGAGGTTGTGTGCGTTCGGGTTAGCCGCTGTCCGAGCTTGTGCTGCGTCCCAAGCCGTCTTGAATAACTGCCGATCATGTTGCGAGAGTTCGTAATTGTGCACGTTGAAGATGGTCGTCTCGTGCACGCCATTCGCGCCCTTCACGCGAAGCTCGGCAATGCGGCCGCGCACAATGGGGTGAACGTCTCGGACGGGACGCTGGTCGGCAGGTATCCCGAGCTCGCGCTTGTCGCGCGGGACGAGGAAGGCGACGCCGCCCGCGGTCTCGGAGGGCATGCCGTGCCGTTGTTCACGCGGGCGGAGTGGTAGGACAGGTACGGGTGCGTGGAGGCATCGACGAAGTTCTGGATGTCCGCGTAGTTGCCGTGAGTCTCCTGGAGTGTGATGACTGCGCGCTGGCGCATGTACGGCAATAACATGCTATGCTTGATGGTTCTCCGTGTCGATGATCTCCCCATAAGTGCCTGCGTATTCCACGAGACGGCGTTGAGGCCATCCCTCTGTGGCTTGATGAACCATGGTAACCATCGCGTGCTAAAGCCACTGCACTGCCGCCATTGGGTCCGCGAAGGCGGCGGCCAGCTCGTTCGCGTAGATGTCGCGCTCAGCGGCGGGAATGCCAGCGGGCGCGGCGGCGTCAGACCAGCGAACGCGGGTAGCTGCTTCGGGCGTGACACCTGCAATGACTTGGCAGATGGGCGAGCCACCAACATTGAGTGCGCCCCGCGCGCGGTGGATGCGAATGTCGATGTCGGGGTGCTTCGCCAGGATGAGCTTGCTGAGGCGTTTGAGCTGAACCTCTTCCCTGACCATGCGCGGGGACTTGTCAGCGGATACGCACAAGGGGACGGAGCCCGTGATGCTGGCGATCTCGAAGCGGCGCCCTTCTTTCCCTTCGCGGAGAGCTTTATGTAGGGCTGCGGCAGCTGGCATTGCGGTGGGGGATCCTCCAGTAAGCGTGATAGACATGCGCCTGTCAAGGCCAGTCGAGTTGAGGCGGATCGCGTTGATGTCCACCTCGGCGGCGCTGAACCAGTTCTGCAATGCGGCTTTGAGCGGGGCAGCGTTGAACTCGGACGGGGCGCCGCACCAGGCAGTTGCTGCGTTTGGCGGCCGGCCCCACTTGCCCAGCGCGTCGATGTTGATGGCAGGACGCAGAGCTTCTGCATGGCGGATGGACTGCTTGATGTCGAGGATGCGTTGTTGAAGTCGGCATTGAGACGTTCAGCTTTATCGGCGCGGGTTCTGAGACCAGCAACATCTGTTGCGATGGCTTCGGCGCGGGCGCACAATTGCTGAGCAGTCTTCGTGATGGTGGCGAGGAACTCGGCCTGGGCGTTGGCGGTGACTTGTTTGGCGGTGGCTTCGAATGCGGCGGCAGCTTTGTCGACTTGTTGCTGAAGAAGGGCGTGTAGTTCTTTCCGTTGGTGAGCAGGTATGGAAATGGCACTGAGCTTGCTTGCACCATCCGCCCATGGATCGCCACTGGGAAGCCCTTTGCGGTCAGTCTTGCCGCCGATGCCTGCGCCGCCAGAGACCCCTTTTTGCCACGCTTTTCCTAGGCGAAGGCGTCATCGGTGGCGATGGCCATGGTGGCGTCAGCCATGGTGGACGCGGGCTTGGCGCGCATGCGGGACTCGCCGACCAGCAGCTCGATGGAGGCGATGGTGCGAGGATTTGAAGTTCCGCGCAGTATATGGAGACCCACGCACACAGCAGCGCGAGGAACATGTATGGAGATGGGCGCCTGCAGGCCCTCGGTTGTGGCAGGACCGAAAAGAGGACGCGATCTGGCCGCGGCACAGCGGTGTCCATTTGGACACCGCGGGGCGAGAACATCTCGAGCCAAAATGGCTACGGAGGAGGAGGAGGAGGAGAGAGAGAGAGAGAGAGAGAGAGAGAGAGAGAGAGAGAGAGAGAGAGAGAGAGAGAGAGAGAGAGAGAGGAGGAGGAGGAGAAGGATGAGAAGGAGGAGGAGGAGGAGACGAGCGTAAGAGATGAGTCCAATCCTCTTAAAGATACCAAGGGTCCGCACTTCCCAAAGGAAGCATGAGCGACGGCGCCAGCCTGGCGAGTAGACAGCTGCATGCCAGGGAGCAACGACACGGCGGCGACGGCAAGGCGGGCGCGCACGAACACCTCGAAGTCACAGACGGCGGGGCGGCCGAGCAACCGTCGGAGGGAACATTGTGCCATAAATACGACAACGTAGCCGACGAGGAAGCAAACGTCAACGAGCGCCATGCCCAGGAAGAAAAGCACGAGGGCCACTCACAACTCCTAGGACATCTCGTCGTGGAGGAGACAGTGACGCGTCAATCGCGAATGCTCATGTGCCTAACGCCCCCCGCACACCTCACAACGTTCTGCATCACCGAATAACGAGTAAACCGAATCCGAAGGAGTAAGAGCCGCGTGCCGTGCAGAGGGCGGCACACGCTCACGCTCTTCAGCAAGTTGAAGTTGTACATGTCGAGCGAGCACCTCAGAGACTAGCACCTCACGAAAACCCAGTGCCTATTCCAGACAATAGTTTCTCATCCATGGAACGTGCCGTATGGGGTGTTCAAGTCAGTAAGCTGTTCCACGCGAGAAGCCATCTGCTCAAGCTCCCCCAGAACTTGAGAGCGGACTTGCCCAGCAGCGCGACCAATTAGCGAGCCAAGCTTGCCCGCAGCTTGAACGAGGATTGAGTCTTTCACCTGGGACACAAGTTCCTCAGTCACAGCTTGGTTCGCGTCTATCAGCCGTTGTCAGTCATGCCAAAACTTGTCCACCGTCTCGCACATGATCTTCATCAAAGAAACTTCAAGCACATCGTCACGCAGGAGGCGGCCCACCGCCGCGTCAACGTAAGCTTGGAAGGCGGCAGCACACTCGCGCCGGGCAACATCCGACTGCGTGCGGTGATCGGCGACCGCCGCGCGTACTTCCGTAAACCTGGCTTCCAATGCAGTTTGAACTTCGTTGGTGCGCGTATCAAGGTGTGCAGCAGCGAGGAGTACTTGTAGCATGTCGTCAATGGACTTGGTGTGGGACTCCTACGACGCCACGATATCACAGCGAAGAAGGCAACTGCCTTCGCCACACTGGCCAACATATCCGAGCTGAGGAAGCATGTCACGCATCTCATCCGCCTGCTGGTCAAGCCGTTCCTTCAAATCACGAGTGACGATGGGGGTGGAGACGACACTTTCGAGGTCCTGGAGCAGTGCGAACTGGCGCTCGGACTTCTGCTTCGCCGCCTGCATGAGAGGAGTACCTGGCACACGCCTGGCCGCGCGCAGCAGCGCTCTGCTCAGAGAGCCCGCGCAGGGCGGCAAACTCCGTCCACAGCTGGGTGAACGCGTGCTCGAACCAGCAGAAACCCAAGGCGATCGAGTCCGCGTCGAAGTCTACGCAGGCGTCGCAGGTAGGGACCTCAGGAACCGCAGCCCAGAGACAGTCACCTACGGGAACAAACTCGGGAGCGCCAGGCCGAAGACGTATAGGTAGTGCCGAGGAAGTCGCACACTGGGAAGCCGCAGCCGCCGCCGCCAACGGATCAGCGGCAACCCAAGGATCCTGCCGCTGTGCATGAGGGATGGGGTCACTACTCGAGGCAGTGCCTGCCCGCAGGGCACGAAGACGCCGCCGCCCGATCTCGTGCTCATCCTTGTTCGCTCTCTGGTGCTGCTGTATCGCGAGGTCGAGCTGGGCACGAGAGAGGAGACCCAGTCCTCGGACCGCGTGCGTCGCGGAGCGGGCTGCATGGTGGGGCTTCGCTCACATCACGTCATGGTGAGCGTGCAGCTCCATAGATTGCGTAACTGACTTCGCTTCGGCCCTCATAAACCGCGGCACCGAAACCCAGCAGCGATCAGCAGCAGGGGCAGGGCGAAGATACCCACGATCCGCCGCACGACGCCGGCGGAGCAGCAGCGCCTGGGCAGAGTGCTTGTGGACCGTAGCAGCCAAAATGGCTAAACCACGCGGGGCAATGCGCAACCAACTCCGTGCACGGGGGCATGGGGTCTGAGTCAAAATGGCTACGGAAGAAGGAGGAAGAGGAGGAGGGCGAGGAGGGCGAGGAGGGCGCGGAGGACGAGGAGGGAGGGAGGGAGGGCGGGAGGGAAGAGGAAGAAGAGGAGGAGGAGGAGGAGGAGGAGGAGGAGGAAGAGAAGAAGGAGGAGAAGGAGGAGGGTGGGGGAGGAGGAGGAGGCGAAAGAGGGAGGGGGAGGAGGAGGCGAGAGGAGGAAGGGAGTGAGGGAAGAGGGAGGCGAGAGGAGGAAGGGAGGGAAGGAGGGAGGGAGGGAGGGAGCGACGGAGGGAGGGAGGGGGAGGGCCCTCGTCGCCGCTGCTGCTCCAGCCCCCGCTGTCCGCACCCTCGCCGGCGGGCGGCCCGCTGGCGGCGGCGCGCTTCTTGGCGCGCCGCCGTGTGCGTTGAGAGGTCACTGCAGGCTCGTCGCCGTTTGCGCCTGGTGCTCTTCTGCCTCCTGGGTCATATTCCTCCTCCTCCTCCTCAGAGTTATTCGCCCCCTAAGATTCCCTCCTCATGTTCCTCTTCATTTTCCTCCTCATATTCCTACTCGTCCTGCCTCCAGATTTTCTGGGTCTCCCAACCTCGCGCACCGCGCCCCGCGATGCGTGACGCGCGGTTATATTCGCGCCCTTTGCGCCGCCGCCCTGGGGAAGGGTGCCTCTTCAACCCACGCCGCGGTGCGCGAAGCGCGACTATCTTCGGGCCCCTGGGGGTGACCTAGACTTCCCTGCAGGTTGTTCAGCACTCGAGATTATCAGAGGAGGACCCCGCGGAGCCTCAGGAAACGCTAAGCCCCAGGAAGCCTCCAAGAGAACCGCTGACGAGACCCCTGAGTCAATGTGTGTTGCCCGTTCACCAGGTTTCTACCCAGCAGGCCTCGAGAGGCCCCACGGCTCACTTCTGGCGGTTCCCCAAGAGGCCCCGAATCGCCCCGAGATGGCACTCAGACAACACAAGAGCCCCCCAAGCCATCCCCAATACGGCCGAACTAAGTCCCACTGCGCATCCAATGTGGCCGCCCGAGGAGTTACCAAGGCGCCAGCTAGAAAATCCCGAACTACTCGAATACTCCCGACAACCCTAAGAAAATTCGGTTCCAGTTCGGTTTCGGACCCCCGCGATTTACATATTTTATCCAGAAAGCCTCGCTCTCACCTCCTCCCTCTTCCTCCTCCCCCTTCCTCCTTCACTTTCCGTCTCTCCTTCCCCTCCTTCCGCCTCCCTCTTCATCCTCCTCCTCCCCCCCCCTCCTTCCTTTGTTCCCTCGGCTTCCCCAGAAAGCAACAGACCATTGGGAAAACCAAAATAAAAGCAATACAAGCAATGTTTTGGGAGAGTACAGACTGCAAGGCGAATCCGCCCGACACATTGCTGTTATTACGTTTTTTGTTGTTGTTTTTTGTTTTCCAAGGCTCTGATCCAAAAGGGGATTCTGATCAGCAGGAGGGGGAGGGGGAGGAGGAGGAGGAGGAGGAAGACGGCGGCGGCGACGATGGCGACGACGACGACGACGGCGGCGGCGACGAGGACACAGCGCGCTCGAGCATGCACGGTGCACTTCGACCATGATTCTTGCTTGCCTCTGCAGAACCTCTGGCTCGCTTCTCTTTCCATCGTGCCTTGATGCGGCAGAAGGGGGCATCCATAAATGGATGCCCCTTCGACGATGTGCCGCTTCGACGATGTGGCCGACATATGGAAAGGCTCCCGGGCCAGCAGCGCCGATCGGATAGCAAAACACAACGGGGAACCCAAATAATGGGTTCCCACCTCCGCGCCCGAAACCACTGCCGTTCGTCTGCACGTGATTTACTGCCCGAACCAGAGCCTGAACCAGAGCCAGAACCAGAGCCAAAACCAAAGCCAGAACTTGAACCAGAGCCAGAACCATAACCAGAACCAAAGCCACATGTGGAGCAGCCCAGCCCAGTTCCAAGCAGACATAAGATAGTCGATCCTATCATATACAGGGGCATCCTTGAAAGGGGATGCCCTTGCCATCCCACAGGAAACCGACGCCGACATGTTGCTTTAATGGAGCAGCACATTAGGAAGTCTCTGGCCGCCCTCCCTCCGAGAAGTTCCGTAGTGCCCGATCGGCTCAAGCTGTTTGATTGCACGCGCCTTTCGTGCCGACCCCTCTCTTTTGCGGCTGCCATGGCGAGGGAGAACGTCATCCCCCCCAAGACCCTCCGCGAGACTCTCGGGACGCCGTTGGGGACGAGAACATCAATTTCGGCGAGGCCCTCGCGCACGCCGACGGCATGAAACCCCACTTCCACGCTGGCCCCACACACGGCCACGCAGGGCAAGAGGGGCTGTCGCAGATCGCGGATCTTCCTGCTGCGCCCATGAATGTCCACGCAGGCACGAACATCTCTTACTTCGGGGACCTGCTGATGAACCAGGCTTGCGATGATATCACGGACAGCGACGGGAAAAAAGTCGGTGTCCTCACTGACTGGAAGGACGCCCATGGGCAACCGTGCCGTTTGGACGTGGTCAAGGACCTTGCCACGAAGTCCAATTTCAGTGGCCTCCCTCCACCGTTCAACCTCAAGAGCCAGCCTGGTGGGCCGTACGTCATGCAGATTTTCGTCTTGGGCACTGGCGATGGCAAAGTGCACATGTTCAAGGACGTTGGCCTGAAGGGCCAGTTCCTGAAGATGGCCAACTGCGAGCCCATGTGTCATGGTACGGGCGCCGTGTATCAGTATGGGAACCAGTACAGAGCAGGCCGCAATGCGATCTGTTACCTCCTGGAGAAACTCGGCGGCCTACAGATTCGCTTCTCCACGCTGACCGCCACGGCAAAGCCTGCCAAGCGCGCGACCGAGTGGGATAAGAAGCAGGACGGGTACCGCTACATCGAGAAGAAGGGCCCGAAGAGCAACAACCGCAGTCAGTTCATGGAGTTCGCGGACAAGGACAGCAGGGCCGAGGAACACGGCGCCACCTGGTTAGCCCCATTGCCCCCTCTCCTCCCGACCCCCATCTTCGGCCGCGCGGGCCTTTTGACCGCCGAGCGATTGCGGCTAGCCCAGCAGTGCCGTTGTTCCCCCACCCCCAGGAGACCAACGACCAGCAGTCAAAATCTACGGCTGGGAGGAGTCCCGCGTGGTCCAGGCGCTGCGGAACCACGCGAGCGGGCGCATCAACGCCAAGCGCCTCTCTGTCTGGGTGCTCACGCTGAAAGACTTCGAGCCGTGGTTCATCAACGAGGTGCTCGTGAAGATCCTGCCAACTCTCCGCCGCAACGGCGTGCTCTGGATCGGCAAGACCAGGGTGGGGAAGTCGACGGCGTCGAAGACACTTGCGCTCTTGATGTCCATGCTCGAGATCGGTGCCCTTGAGGGCGATGACAGGGAGGGCGCACCTGAGCCTTCAATTGTCACCGCCAAGCACTTTGATTTCTTCAAGGGCGAGCCCGTAGAGAGGGTGTTGCCCGCGGTGTTCGACGACGGGGACTTGCACAAGCAGGACGCGTCCGTGTTAAAGGCTTTCCTCAACCCGAGCGAGGAGGATTCCACGCTGTGGGCGAGGTGGGGGTCCAGCACGTTCGCCCCAGGGGCGTCCCGCCAGGCCGTGATCAACAGCTACGACAATGCTCTGGAGAAGCGGATGGTGGCAGACTGGCGCCAGGGGAAATTAATGGTGATCACGATCCAGCAGTTCATGGCCCTCATCGCGCCCTCCCTGAAGCAGATCACGGAGGAAGAGGACATGAAGGCCCTGCTCGCGAGGTCCCACGTCGTCGTGACCACGGACACGCGCGTGTATTTCCGTTTGGCATCCGATGAGTTTCCAGAGGACGGCGTCGTGCCTTTCTACACATACAGCAAGAAGTCAAAGCCTGACCTCTTCAACTACTCGCCCGAGGCGTGAGAATGGGGCCACCCATGCCTGGAGTTGAACAGCGAACCCACGTCACTGCGGCAAACAACATCATCCAATCATCAGCGCCATCGCCACCATCGCACCACGCCGCATTCGCAGAATTCCTTAAATCGCGGGGGTCCGAAACCGAACTGAAACCGAAAATTCCAAGAGGCGCTCTAGAGGCTCCAAGATGTGCCCACGGGGCCCAGAGAGGCCTCCGAGAGGCCATCCAGCAAGTCCCCAGAGAGGCCAGAAACATACTCTGTTGCATCCAGCACGGTGCGAACCGATCATAAAGATGCGTTGTAAGGACACGAGGCCCTTGAACTACCAAGTGGATGCCGAAGTTGGACGCCCATGGGGGAGAAGGGCTAGGATGGGCCGAGAGGCAAGGACGCAAGGGGCACCATTGGAAAACTTATCGTCCTTCTGCTGCGGTTTCACTGTAGGTGTGCCGCCCTTGTCTTCACCGGAGGATGCCGCAATCGGCCCTGAAGCCCAAGCGGCCAGTAGCAACCACGAGGGGGGGCCATCGGCCCGCGCACCGAAGAGAGGGCCAGCCTCGCCTCTGCTCTGGTGGCGGCGTCCTCCGCCTCCTGGCGGCGGCGGAGGGGTGGGACGTGCAGACGCGTGACGTGTCAAGCCACGGACCCCTTTTCACGCATTGGACTTCGGGAGGTCTCTGACGGTCTTCGGTATTCTTCGTTGTGTCCCCGACGGTCTCCAGCGAGAGAGCCAGGCGGCTGCGCTTAACACAAGGGGCCCGTGATCGAAGGCCGACGACAAGGTGGGGGGCCAGAAGACGCCGGGAAGACATGGGATTACGAGGGCATTTCAATGGTAACGAGTAGGAGGCTGATGAGCCAAATGTTCTTGCACCCCTCGCCTCCCACCTCCCCCCCACGTCCTGAGAGGATAAGGTGACGTGAAGAAACACGGTGGAGGGAAGGCATGACAGAGAAGGGATTCAGGACAGGACTGCGAAGGGGTGGGGACGCCTCAGGGCAGCTGCACATACGCTTGCCCTATCATTCCTGATACTGCTAAAACGTGCGACGACACGGCGAATCGACAATACAAACATCATGATCGACATGCGCACTCATAGTCCACACGTGTTAGCATCGAAGCTCTTGTCAATGGGCGAACCAGGAATGGCGAAGAGTCCGATGCCGGCTCTCAAATCCTTTACCCGCGTATGCAGTCGGACGGCTCGCTATCCACAAATCTCCGCGCTCGAGCGGCCCGAAAGCTGGCGAGCACCCGCCCTGCGCTCACAACATCCGTTCACACACATGCCGCTGGCGTGCTGAGCATGACGCGTCTCGCCCAAATAGCCCTTCGCAGATCAAGGGAAACGTGATGTGGGCAAACCGTCGTAGAGGCATTACTAAACCAGCCAGTTCTACCATCCACACGTTTGTGCGCAACATTGCGTTCTTCACGGCACCCCTGCTAGATGTTTGTGTATCTACATGTACCCTGGGCTGCTTGTGCTGAAGAGTGGATAAAACATGAGCGGCCCACGAACCAAGAATGTAGAAATGCGAAACATTGCAACGATTTTGAAACACCTGATTGGGCGACGGACACTTGCAATGCTGAATGTATCGGTCGTCGGTTACCGTGCCAAGGGTTGTGCTGTCCTGTGCGTGCTAAAGTGAAGTGCGTCGTGCCGCGATGAACTGCGTTTTGCTCTGTGGCGTTGTGTGTCAAGTTGCCCTTGGCATCCGAATTCTTTCGAACTGACCTGGATCTCGAGCTCGAGCTGCATGACCGCATAGCTCGCCCAGAGCTGGGTGCAATCGAAACGTGCGGGGCGCTCAACCAGCTCGAACTCAAGATCCGATTCAGCTTCGAAGCGGGACGAACCAAGAAGGGGCAAACCCAAACCGAGGCGAAACGCGCCGACTGTGGACGGACCGAGACGAGGCTGACCGAGACGTGACGATCTGAGACATGACGAAGCGAAGCGATACGAACCGAGACGAGGGCCGAAACGACCCTCACCGAACCGGGACAAAACATACCGAGTCTGGGACGAGTCGAATCTGTTTCGGCTTACCCTCCTGATACCACATGGCGTCTCCTGCCGAGGGTGGCGAACTCCGAGAGCCAAGAGTGCAACGCTCCTTTGACACAAATGAGCTGCGGACGTCAAACGATATCGATAAGAACAGATACCACTGATTGTGCACGTGAAGGGAAACACCCCCTCTCGGACGCAGCGGACAGCGGGCCAACGCCCCACTCCCGCGGCGTCAGGGCCGCGCGTGCCTGCAGGCCTCTCGCCCGCCAGGTCCGTGCACGGCCGACCACTCCTCAATGCACATCGTCCGCAACTCCCGCCTCAGTGCGGGACATCTAGGTCCGTGGAAAAGAAAAGGAAAGAAAAGAAAACTCATGCATCTGCCTGGCGCCACACACACGCCCTAGAGAGTGCGATGGAGCCGGCTGCCCTCGTCGCGCACCTTAAAGCCCATAGCCTCAAAATGCCGTCTCAGATGTGTCTGATCCAGAGCCTTCGTGAATGCATCGGCCGGGTTCTGGAGCCCCGGCACATGCTTGATCTCTACTTTGCCTGCCTTGACCTGGTCCTGGAGCCACAAGAATATCGTGTCGATGTGGCGGACCGCGCCAAGGCCCTGCCGCGTGGCGATGCCCTCGGCCGCCACGCTGTCGCTGCGCAGTAGTGGCATCTCCAGGTGCTGCACGCCGAAGTCTTGGAGCATAGACTGGAGCCCCAAAGCGTGACTCGCACCCTTCAGCATCGCATAGTACTCGGACTCCCCTGAAGACAGCGCCACCGTGGTCTGCTGCGTGGAAGCGTGCTTCACAAGATGGGAGCCGAGCATGAGCATCATGCCACTGCGTGATTTCCTGGTGGTAGCCTCGCCAGCCCAGTCAGCGTCTACGAAGATCTCGATGCGCGTGGGGACCTCCTGCAGCTTGAATACCAGCGAGCCTGCCCTGGCCTGCTTGAGGTATCTCCCCAGGCGCTTCAGGTCCATCATGTCCGACTCACGTGGAGTCTTCATCGACTTGGCCAGAGAAGACGCTATGTAGCTGAGGTCCGGCCTGTCCTGCCCGATGTAGCTCGCACGCATGACCAGCGAGCGGTAGAGCTTGGACTGTGCGTCATCGAGCGTCTGGGACTGCGAGGCTTCTATCATCTCGGTCACACTCTTCTTGACCGCGGGCGTCTGCACCGGCTTGGCGTCGCACAGGTGCAGGTCCCGAAGGATCATGTCCACGTGGCGGACGTCAGACTCGATGCGTGCCTCACCTGCGGCGGGATCCCAGATGAGCACGCGGTTCAGGTAGACCGTGCTCTGGACCCCTTCGGCCGCCGAGGAGAGGCGGCCCGTGACCTTGTAGTCATACTTCTTCAACAACTCGTCGAACCAGGCCTCGTCGTCTGCATACATCAGCACGCCGAAGTCGTCGCCATGCACCTCGAGGGCGATGTCACGCCCTGGGTGCCACAGGATGGCGGGGCTCGACTTCCCTTGCAGGAACTCGACGGACTTGAGCAGCTCGACGTAGTCACCCTGCCAGACCTGGCTCGCATCCATCGTGCCGTACATCGTGCGAAGGAGAAGTCCGACGAGTGGCTCCTCCTCGCCCTGGCGCTCCTCGGGCGGAAGCTCCACCCAGAGGCGCCTCTGCACGTGCCCGTAGAAGTGGGCACGCGACACGTCGTAGAACTTGTACAGCACCTCGCGGGGCTCCGAGCTCTGGAACTGCTCGAACGCCCTGCTGAGGAAAAGGCTGACCAGCGCCTTGAACGCCTCCAGCGGTGGCGTCCCCGAGAAGAGGTCCTGCTGCGGCGGCAGCAGCCCCTCGGCGCGCCGGCGAACCTTCATCTCCCGTGCCACGAGCCTCGAGCGGTACAACGGTCGCTCGAGGTCCCCCTTGTTGGTGTCAATCCACCGCGTGTCGATGGCACGACCTCCTTCCGCCTCCATCTCGCGGCGTGGAACCTTCTTCCACACTCCGCGGCTGCGGCACCACTCCAGCTCCTCAGCCCTGGCCTCCTTCACCTTCAGCGGGTCGAGGAAGCCCCCGCGGACGTCGTCCGCGAACGCCTCCGCCTCCTGGTCCATATCCTCGGCGTGAGGCGAGGGCCCGGCGGTGAAGCCCGCCAGGTCAGACAGCGATTCTCGAACTCGAAGTTCCTCCCCGAGGCCGCGAAGGATGGCTCTGACCAGGCGGGGTGGGTACACCTGCGCCTTTCGAGCCCTCCTGTCACCGATCAAGTGCACGTGCCGGTAGGGTTCGCCGCCGATGGACTGGCAGCGGCACTCCCCAGCAAGGATGTCGGCCAAGACCTGCGAGTTCGTCAGCCAGCCCGTCTCCTTGCGCACGAATGCCTCGCGCCCATCAGGCCCCTGAGCGTGGAGGCCCCAGCGGCACATCGGGCCGCGCACAAAGTACACGCCCGGCAACTCCCTGACCCTCTGGACGCACGGCCGCGACCAGGAGGATGCTCCCCAGGGATGTTCATGCAGGAAAAGTGCTCCTCGCTGATGCCTGCTCTCGCACACCTTCATGGAGAACTCCAGGTGTGTCTCACCCTCGAGGACCTCGGAAGCCACGATGCCCTCGTCCCGCTTGAAGTTGCTGAGCTGCCTGAGCTTGGAGAAGACCGTGCACGGCGGAGAGGTCACGGTGAGGAGAGGGTCCTCCTCCAACAGCTTCTTCATGACTGCTCGGCGGTGGTCCTCGCGAAGCAAGTCCCAGCCGGTGTAGAGGTCCGCCGCGAGGCCTGCCGTCAGGCCCATGCCGAGCGCCTTCCCTTTGAAGCGCTCGGGCGAGTAGACCTCCGCGAGGTCGACCCCGTTGATCTCGGTCAACAGCGCGGACACCTCCTTCAGCTCCTTGATCGACATGACGTTGTTGCCGATCAGGTCCGTGGCGCTCACCAGCGCCAGGATCTCCCTGTAGATCTTGCCCTTGACCTCGTCAAAGGCGCCGACGTCCATGGAGCTGCCAGCTCGTGCAGCTGGTCCTGCCAAGTCCTCCATGTCGCCACCTCCTCTAGCCCCCTCTGGGCTAGGAGCGGGCTGCACCAGCCCGGCGGACACTGCCGCGCTCGCCGGTCCAGCCGACGAGCTCGAGCCTCCGTCCACTATCATCTGCCCGTGGAGGTCCGGCTCGCTCCCGGCTCTCTTGAGCCCCCTTGGCCCGTCTCGCAACTGCGGCGGGCGGCGCTCCTCGGCTGACACGCTCGCAGCACGCTTCCTCGATGCTGCCGGTGGCGTCGCCGGGGCGCCCGCGCGTGGACCTGCCATGGCCACGTCTGCGCCGGGCCCTGCCGCGGCGCCTCCTCCGCTGCTGGCCGCAGCGGCTCCTCCGCCGCTGGCTGCGGCTGCTCCAGGCTGGGGCGCCGGCTGCGCCGCGCTCTCCTCCGCCTGAGCCTCACGAGCACTCGCCCTCAGGTGGTGCTCCGCCAGTCTCCGCTGGCCCGCCGAGTCCTTCATCAGCTCGGCCTCGATGCGATCGCGGCACTCTTGGGAGTGCGCGACCCGCGCCGACCCCCTTGCCATGAGGTCTGCGCAGCCTGGACACCCCGGAGTAGCTCCGAAGCGTTCGATGTCCTTCTTGAGTACGTAGCGTCTCCTGACCACGGTGTCGTGGTCCTCCTGCGTGTCTCTAGTCACAATGATCGGGCCCACGGGCTGCGCGAGCAACACCGCGGGGGAAACCTCCCACGGCAGTCCAGCAAGCTTGCCCCATGACCCTGGTGTCTCCGGCGACCATGCCTGGGCTCGATGTAGGCGCTTGAAGCCCTGGGCCCGCACCACACCCGACTGCGTCATGACGAGCAGCGCGCCTGTCCGCGAGTGGTAGCCCACGAAGTGCCCCATGAGCATCTTGGGGGCCAGCGTGCTCCTCTCGTCTCCGACTCCGAGAGGTCGATAGTGCACCCTCTCGCCGAACTCCGCCGCGAACTTCCTCCAGGGGCGGCCACGCCTCCGCTGCTCGGCCGACATGCCGTCAACGCCGAGCCTGAACTTGGAGATGGAGTCCGCGGCAAACTGGGGCAGCCACCTGACGATGGGATGCCCGGGCGAGACCTCGAAGCCGAAGGACTTCTGCATGGAGAAGAAGTTCGCTCGGATGACCTTCTTCACCTCCTTCACGCTGGCTTCGACCTCGCCGTTGCTCTTGTGCTCGCCCTTGGGCGACTCCTGCGGGATGCACTCGACATGCTGGCCCGCACCAACCATCACCGCATTCTTGATCGCACAGATGCTCTCCTCGCCGTCGGACTTGAGCACGACGCGGCGATGCCCGAGGTGCTTCAAGAAGCCCACGAGCCACTTGACCACGAAGTCGGACGCGGTCTTGTCCTTGACGGCGGTCGCCCCCTTCATGCCGTACTTGCGGTCCGTCACCACTAGGATGGGGATGGAGCCGTCGTCCTCCACGTCCTGGACCTTCTCCCCGATGAAGGCGAAGTCCATGCTGACGACCGGGTCAGCGCCATCACGATCCTCAGGTCGCCTGGCGTGCTGGGCGCCCAGGCCGGCTGCCCGCACGCACTCCTCGCACCACGAGCGGTAGACCGCGTGTCCTGATGCCAAGTGCTGCTCCCGCTCTGCCTGCGTCGGCGCCCTGCCACGGCGCGCGACTCGAGCGGGTGCCACCTCCGGCGCCTGCTGCTCCTCCTCCTGGCCCACGTCTAAGTCGGTGGGCGGCGCTGGGCCCGGGCTCCCAGCCACGGCGCCGCCTCCTCCCGGCCTTACGGCCAGGCCTGCCGGGGAGGGACTGGCGACCCGCCTTCGACCGGGCACAAGTCCCAGCTCTCGCGGTGGTCGCCGAACGAGACTCTCCTGACGTGGCCTCCCTCGTTCTTCTTGATGTAGCCTGCGTAGATGCCCTTCTCAACATACAGCGGCACCACGCCCGACTCACTCCACACAGCATCTCGGATGAGAGCGTCGACGCGGTTCACGATGTCCGAGCCGGCCGGGAGGATGTAGCCACCCTCCTTCGTCAGCCAGGTGGCCCGGCCCGTGCGGTGAGTCTGCGAGGCCGAGACCAGCGGCTTGTGGATGCTGGCCAAGCGTGCCTTCAGTCTGATCGGCTCGCTCCACTCGGATCGCCCTTGGATGCATACCCCGCCCGAGTCTGCTATTATCTCACCGCTGGCCGTCCGATAGCTCGCATTCGGATCGGCCGGGAGCCGCTCGCCCTTGGTGTTCTCGGGGAAGGTAGTCACGGCCGCGCCCGAGTCGAACGTGAACCTGATCCACTCCTGGTCGTCGACGGTCTCGTCGAAGCTGTTGAGCTCGAGCGTGCACAGCTCGAAGGAGCCAAGGTTCGTGGAACCCACCTGGCTCGCTGAGGGCGGTAGGCTGGTGATCGTGCTGTGGTTGCCGTCGTCCCAGTTGTCTGCGTAGACCGGCTGGCTCGAGCTTGACGCGGTACCGGGCTCGAAGGAGTTGGTGTCCCAGCGGCGGTTCTTGCCCTTGCCTTTGTCCTTGTCTAAGTCCTTGCCCTTGCCTTTGCCTTTGCTGCCCTTGCCGTCGCCGGTCTTCCCGCCAGTCACGCGGGCTGTGCACTCATTCGACGTGTGGCCCCAGCCACTGCAGCGCCAGCACTGCACCGTCCGCTTGTCACGCGGCTTGGTGGTCTGGCCCTTCTTGCCGTTCTTGTCACCCTTACCTTTGGACTTGCCCTTGCCTCCTTTGTACAGCGAGTCCACGTCCATTGGGTCACCTCGCTTCCGTCGGAGTAGGGCACCTTGCGACTGTCTCGACTCCAGGAAACTCCCGATCTCCTCTACGACCTTCTCCGACGTGTCCAACCGATGCTTGTTCATCGCGAGGTGGAGTTCGAGCTCCTCCGGCACCATCGTCTCCAGGGCTGCAACCTTCACGTCATCGTCGACCACCTTGCCCAGGCCGTCTGCTTTCTTCCTCTCGTACCGGCGGATGAGCTCCTCCCACTCCTCGAGCTTGGCGTACAGGTCGCTGAGGGTACACCGCTGCGGGTTCATGATCTGCTTCAAGAGCACCCGGCGCTTGCCCCCCGAAGCGGGGTCCCAGCGCCTGATGAGCTTCCTCATCGCCTCAGCGCCGTTGCCCTTGGGAGTGTTCATCACTAGGGCGAAGCTCTCACCTTCTGTCAGCGTCTGGAGTGCGACATACAGTTGGCTGACCTTCTCGCGGAGGTCTGGAATGAACTCATCCTCATCATCATCGTCACTGCCGAACCTTGCCTCCAGAACCTCCATGCTAATCACCGTGGTCTCCTGCGCCTGATCCTCCACCCACTCCAGCAGCTTGCGGAACTGCTCTCCGAAGACTGCCGTCAGGTACGCGTTCGTCTTGCGGTACCACTCCAGGAATTTCGCTTCCTCGTTCTTGAAGATGGAGGGCCTGCCTAACCCCTTGGTGTCCACGAGGGAAAAGGCCGGCGCAGACGACTTATCCTTTCGTTCATCCGACAGCTTCTGCACCGCATCTCCGAGCTGCTCGGCCAACCGTGGTAGATCTCCCTGCGCCTGTACCTGCCGAGCAAGCTCCGTCCTGATCTGGACATTCTGCTGCTGCATCTGCTCGGCCTGCTGCGACAACTGTGCATTCTGAAGCCTCAGCGCCTCCACCGCTGACTGCAGGCTGGCTAGGGCCTGCCTCTCTTGGTCGTTCATCGCAGCTGCCTGGCCTTGACGTACTTGAGGTACTCACCGAGCACCGACCAGAAACCTTTCAGGTACTTCTGCTTCAGCACCTTCGCCACCACGTGGCGCCACCTGCGCTGCACCCTGCCGTTGGTCTTCTCGACCTGAGCCTCCTCGTCTGGCACCCACAGCCACACGCCACCAGCAGCCCCGCTATCGCTGCTCGACGCCGTGACTGGAGTGTGCAGGGCGGGCCGCGCTGGAGCGCGGCCGGGCTGGTGCGCGGGAGCGCCGGTTAAACCGACGCTCCGCTACCATGCAACGCTCCTTTGACACAAATGAGCTGCGGACGTCAAACGATATCGATAAGAACAGATACCACTGATTGTGCACGTGAAGGGAAACAAAGAGGCCCTCGTACATTACAAGGGATGCGCGCCCCCAGGGCCGCGATCCTGGCGCAAATGAAGCCGTCCTTGGCATCCGAATCCTGACCAAACTGACCTGGATCTCGAGTTCGAGCTGCCTGAACACATAGCTCGCCCAGAGCTGGGTGCAATAAGCCAGCCCACCTCGACCATGTAATTACTCGGGGGGGACCTTTCCAGACAAGAACGGGAAGCGCGGATTCGCTGAGCTTGCGTGCGCACGCGCGCATGGAGTTGCACCCAACACGCATGTGTGGGCATGGGGTGCAATCGCTGGGATCCCCTGCATGCCCAGATGGTTGCCATTGGTAGCTCATGTTTGGTGGCTGCCTGTGCTTGCTTCGGTCAGGTGTTGCGCGTGGACTGTGCACATCTGTGTGTGTGTGTGTTTGTGTATGCGTCTGTGCGTGTGCCTGTGTCTGTGTGTGCCTGTGTGTGGCTGTGCGTGCAGGCAGGGTGTACGGCGTGCGTGCGGGGTGTGCTCTGGGGGGGACGGGCGGGGGTGCGGGGTGCGTTCTGGGGGCGACGGGCGGGGGGGTGTACGGTGGGCGTGCAAGATGTGTTCTGGGGGGGACGGGCGGGGAAATGTACGGCATGAGTATGGACTGTGCATGGTGTACGTCTCTATATGGCTATTCGAGTGCTCGGGGGGTGTCATTTGTTCTGTGTGTTGCATGCATCGTGTATTGCGTCGTGTGGCAGTCATTGATGGCAATGACACTGACGATGATGATGACGATGGCGATGGCGCAGATTGTGTCCATGATGTTGACGATGATGATGATGATGATGATGATGATGATGATGGTGATGATGATGATGCTGATGCTGATGATGATGGAAATAATGATGATGATGATGATGATGTTGATGATGATGATGATGATGATGATGATGATGATGGTGATGCTGATGATGCTTCTAAAGCTCATGCTGCTGCTGCTGATGATGATTATGATAACGGTGGCGATGATGATGATGATGATGATGATGATGATGATGATGATGGTGATGATGATGATGATGATGCTGATGATGCTGCTGCTGATAATGATACTGATCACCTGTCCTGCTTGACGTTTTAACCCGCATGGCCGTTTTAACCCGCCGAGCTTTTGACTCGCATGGCCGAAAGATTCGCTAGATTCGCGAGCGAGCTCAGAAGCTCATTGTTCGAGGATGTCTCGAACAAGAGCCTCATGTTTAACGAAAATCGTCTCAAACATACGATCTCAACATCTCAATTGTTCGAGGACGTCTCGAGCGAGATGCCCATGTTGGGGGGAGTTCGCCAAGCGATGAAGTGTTTACGGCAAGGAGCGAGTTGTCCCTCACGGGTTTGTTCGCTAGTGATTCCTTATTCAGCTTCCTTTAACAAACTCCCATCAGTTTCTCGTTCCGAGAAGGCGCTTCCCGTCATCTGCCAGCCCGCGCACTGGAGGACAAGTTTCCTCACTAAAAGAGAGCCCTGGGCCCACGCCCTGTCCCAGGGAGACAAATCAGATGGTATCCTCCTCCTACCCCTCCTCCTTGCCACCATCCTCCAGGCATCACTCCCTCGTCCTCCTTCTCCCCCCTTTCCTAATCATCCTTGTCTTATTCCTCATCCTCCTCCTCATCATCATCACCACCACCATCATCATCATCATCCTCTTGCTCCCTCCTCCTCCACCGCCTGCTCTGCGTTCTCCTCCTTTTCTTCCTCCTTGTCCTCCTCCTCCTCCTGATTCCCCCTCTCAACCCCAAAAATCCCTCTCCTCCTCCTCCTCCTGCTCCTGCTCCTCATGCTCCTCCTCTTGCTGCTGCTCTCATCCTCACCTTCCTCACCTTCCTCACCTTCCTCACCTTCCTCCTCCTCCTCCTTCTCCTCCTCCTCCTCCTCCTCCTCCTCCTCCTCTCCGCTCCGTGCCTCACACGAACTGGGCCCCTGGGGCGGGCGGCCTCAACCTGCTTGCGAAGGCGGTCGAACTCCTGCCTGGCGGGAGGAGTGGGGGGCGGGGCAGGGGTGGTGGGTGGGAAGGCGCGCGCGCAGCGGAGGGAGGGCGGGGGGGAGGAGGGGGAGGAGGTGGTGGAAGAGGGTGAAGAGGAGAAGGAGGAGGAGGAGGAGAAGGAGGAGGAGGAGGAGGGGAAGGAGGAGGAGGGGAAGGAGGAGGAGGAACATTAGGAGAAGGACGAGAAGGGAGTTGAGGAGGAACAAGAGGAGGAGGAGGACGAAAAGGAGGAGGAGGAGGAGGAGGAGGAGGGAGAAGAGAAGGAAAAGAAGGAAAAGGAGGTGGAGGAGGAGGAGGAGGAAAAGGAGGACCCACGCTACCCGAGAGGTCCGCGGGAAGCCTCAGAGCGTGCCGAGCGGCGCAAGTGCCATTGTGGCTCTGCGTGCAGGCAAGGGAGTTCTGGGAGGCCGCGTCCAAGAGGCGGAGGAGGAGGAGGAGGAAAAGGAGGAAAAGGAGGAAAAGGTTGAGGAGGAAAAGGCGGAGGAGGAGGAGCAAACGTCACCTAAGGGGCAGGTCCGTTCGATCAACCCGCTACGTGTAGGTCATGGAGTTCTGGGAGACCGCGTCCAGGAGGAGGAGGAGGAGGAGGAGGAGGAGGAGGAGGAGGAAGAGAAGGAGAAGGAGAAGGAGGAGGAGGAGAAGGAGCAGCAGGAGCAGGAGGAGGAGGAGGAGGAGGAGGATGAGGAGGAGGAGGAGGAGGAGGAGCGCCCAGAGCAGGAGGAGGAGGAGGAGGAGCGGAGGAAGCGGAGGAGCAAGAGGAGGAGCGGAGGAGGCGGAGGAGGCGGAGGGGTGGGGTTCCGTAACCATTTGGGCGCAAAACTCTTTCAATTCATCTACTGCATTTGTCTTCCTACGGTGTTGTGCGGCCCTTCGGGTGCGCGGATTCACCCACCGGTGCGCGGCATGGCGCGCGGTGGTGGCATCCCTGTCCGGCACGGTTATTGCGTGGCCCACGTGCGGTCCGTCCAGGAGGCGGCACGGCCCAGCCCATTGCCAAGCTCGGCGGGCAGGGCGAGATGCAGCAGCTCGAGGAGTTCCAGCCTTTGCTGGACGAGGCGCAGGGTTGCCTCGGCCTCGACAGGAAGGACGTTCGGCGAGGCTTGGTGCAACGGGGCAGAATGATCTCGCAAAGGACTTCGTGCTCTGGCGGCAGGGGAGGCGAGCAGTGGCCCATCCACCAGCCGCAAGCTTGCCGCACAAGGTGCTGCAGGCTCTTCGCAAGCCGCTGCTGGAGGGCGGCGGTGGTGGCATCTCCATGGAGTCGGCCTCGGAGGACGTCGGCTTCGACGAGGAGAGCGAGCAGTTCAAGCAGGAGCTTGGACACGAGGCTACGGAACACGTGCAGTCCCATCACATTGATCAGACCAAGGTCTCCAGCAAATCGACCCCGACGGGTGCTCAACCCGAGTCTTTCCGCATCGGTTCGGAGGTGGCTGGGGCTCCGAATGCAAGGGTGCTGGAGGACACCTAGGAGATTCTCCTTACGCTGCGGGCAGACTTTCTTAGCCTCTTCGCCCAGAAGGTCAACCAGAGCACGATGACCATCGGTGGCGAGACCACGCAAGGCAGAGCTTTCCCGAACAAGTTTGCTGGTGCAGCTAAAGACGGGCAGGCATCTGACGCGGAAGACGACCTCTCCACCAAGGAGGCCTCGGAGGTCGGAAGCTTCTTCAACAACGCCGTTTCGACCGTGGACTTGAAGCCGCAGCTGCCTCCATGAGCTTCCCCACATACGGGTGTGGAGCTGGAGAGTGCTCAGAAGGAGTCCGCTGATGCAGTCGACGACGAGCAGGAGTCCGACTACAGCGCGGCCATCTCTACAACGGAGGTCTCAAATGTCGGAGATCACATCAAAAAGTTTGCAGCTACTCCCAAGCAGGACGCCAGGACCATTGGCAAGCTCAACCTCACGACCGCCATCCCGACCATCGAGTTCCTGCTCACTGTCAGTGGGCTGAATTTTCCGTCCAAGGAGGACGCCAGCGACTCTTTCCTCACAGCGGTTGAAGCCCGCCTCCAAGACACGCTTGCGAATGAGGCGTCTGTGAAGGAGCTCTCGCACTTCTGAGCCACGAGCCTCACCAGGAGGGCCTGCGGTGAGCCGCCCTGCCCTGCCGTCCAGCATGGCGCCCCCAAGGAGGAGGGCGCCAGGTGGGCTTTGCATGGCGGGGGCAATGCAAGCCTCCGACTCCCTAAACAGCGAAGAGGCAAGGTCCTGACCCGGCTGTTGAGGGCCTCTGTTCCTCCCCTCCCCCTCCCCTGAAGCAGAATGCATGAGCATGTTTCGCCGTCATATAGCTTGCAGAGTTCTCGCGGGGGGGGGTAGGGGAGAGCAGGTGGAGGGTTGCGACATCACCCCACGGACAACGCGGCTGGTGGAGGGCCAGCTCCGCGTCTGGGCAGGCCCATGGCGGGAGAGCCGCGGGCAAGCCTTTCTGGGGACTTCGGAAGCACCATTCTCCTCCTTCCCTCTCTTCCTCCCTCCTCTCGGTCTTCCTTCTTCTCTATGGTGCTTCCTTAGTTGTCCCTCTGTGGACGTGGACTGAGCTGCTGCTGGGGGTCCAGGTTCCCGAAGATTGAGTTGGGGGAAAACAGTTGGGATCATAGCAGCGCCAACCACCTCCAAGGGTTTCTCTGATCCGCTTCTCACCCCCCACCTCACCCTCCCGAGGCAGGAGCTGTCCGCCTGGAGGCAGAGGTTTGGAGCGCGGCGGGTCCCAAGGGCTTGCCCCCCCTGCCTGCCGAGCGGCCTGTGGTGTCTCCCCCCTCCCTGTCCCTTTCTCCCCTCTTGCTGGTCGTGCTGACCGCCCCTGGGGGGGCCAGCTGTTGCACGACTGACCCTAGCGATGGGGTGGGATCCCCTCGGCTAACCACCGAGGCCCCACCCCTACCAAAGGGGGCTTTGGTGTGCACCAGGGGGACCCCCCCGCGCGGCCACTCTCCTTCCCCGCCCACTCGTCCCAGGCTGTGAGGCGGGAGGGTGTTTGGCGGCAGCCACAGGGGCCAAGGTATCGGGGTCGCCTACTCTTCTCTTTCCCTCTTGTCCTCCCTCGTCTCGGCCTTCCTTCTTCTCCGTAGGCGCCCCCTTTGCCTTTCGGCACCTCTAACTTGTTGTCCCTTTCTGCTCCTAGAGTCGGCTTGTGGACTGAAGAGTGCACCAGTGCACCAGAGGCGGAGGGGTGGAAAGGCGCGCGCGCAGCGGGGGGGGGAAGGGGGAGGGGGGAAGGGGGAGCAGGAGAAGGAGAAAGAGGAGGAGGAGGAGGAGGAGGAGGAGGAGGAGGAGGAGGAGGAGGAGGAGGAGGGCCATTCTGGCCCCTGCGGGGGGGGTGCTCCCCACCACCCGCGGGAGGGGGGGCTGGCCCGAGCGCGCTGTCCACCACGCGGCTGACGGCGCGCCGTGCGGTGCGTTTGCCACCAAAAACTTCACGACCCCGGTGAACATCATCAAGATCAACGTGAAACACGTCGAGATCACTAGAAGCCAGGGCATACCGCGACTAGAACATCAACCACTAGCCGTTGAACCAGAGACACGAGACTTACACACTGCCGTGGAGACGCGCTGGCAAGTATGCCGAGACCATACACGCATAGAATTACATGGGCGCGAACAGACGAGACCCAAAAACGAGCGGGGTACAACGTCCGACATGGGATACAGCATCGACCCGACGACACCCTTCTCATTGCTACGACCGCCCTCGCGAGAGCGTCCAAGCACGAACTGCGTAACAGGCAGCCCCAGTGCGAAAACGAGCTGCGTAACAGGAAGCTCAAGTACGAGAATGAGCTGCGTAACAGGCAGCCCAAGGACGAGTACCACCACCACTACAATACCAAGTACGCCACCAAGACCGACACCAGGAACGACACGACCGAGCAACCCGAAAGGGTTACTAAGTACGTAGTCGTGGAGGTACCACTGGACAACGGCCGCGCCGCCTACGACGAGTACGACTACGGCCGCGCCGTCTACGACGAGTACGACTGCGACAACTTCTTCGATAGCGACCTGTACTCCTACGACCCCCAGAACTAATTCGGCTTCCAGGACTACGTCGGGCCGCAGGGCAACGACAGCCGCCAGGACTATAGGGGCACCCAGAACGTGAAACGCTACGACTTGGCAGCCGACGTCTCCGACTCGGACCCAGGGGACCACGAAGAGAGCGTGCCGTCTAAGCTTCTACGGCCACCAGGAGAGCTACCAGGGCCACCAGACGGCCTTGGGGAAAGCTGAGCTACGAGCACCGCACGCACAGCTACGAGAGCCACTAGAAGAGAGTCAAGACCCACCTGTCGAGCTGCGCGGGCCATCAGCAGAACCACGAGAACCACAAGCTGAGCTACGGGGACCGCGAGCTGACCTACGTGAGCAACAAGCAGGGCGCTAAGAGGCCCACTGACGGAGCCACGAGGGCCGCCAACTCGGATACGAGGACCACCAACAAAGCTACGTGGACTACCAGGTGAGCTACTGGAGCCACCTGCTCAGCTACGAGAGCCACGAGCAGAGCTTCGAGAGCCACCGGCAGAGCCACGAGGTCCACCTGGAAACTACGAGGGCCACAACCCGAGTTTCGTGAGCAAAGAGCAGAGCTACTACAGCCACCAACAGAGCTACCAGGACCACCAGCGGCCCTTCGAGGGCCACAAGCTGAGCTACCAGGACCACCAACGGCCCTTCGAGGGCCACAAGCTGAGCTACGAGGGGCACAGCTACGAGAGCCACCAGAAGAGAGTCAAGACCCACCTGCCGAGCTACGAGAGCCACCAGCAGAGCCACGAGAGCAACCTGAGCCACGACGACTGCAAGCTGAGCTGCGAAAGCCACAAGCAGGTGCACCTCCTGAGTTACGAGGGCCACAGGCTGAATTACGAGGGCCACAAGCAGGGCTACGACGACCACTTGTTGAGCTACAAGAGCCACCAGGGGAGCTGCGAGAGCTACCGGCTGAGCTACGAGGGCCACAGGCGTAGCTACGAGGGCTACGAGCTACCCGCAGAGCTACCAGGGCGACGAGATGAACTGCAAGGGCCACCTACTGAGCAAGGACAGCAACCAGCTGAGCTACGAGGACCACCTGCTGAGCTACTGCCACGCGCTGAGCTACCAGGGCCACAAGCATGGCTTCGAGGACCACAGGCAAGGCTCCGAGGACCGCCAATTGAACTACGAGGGCTACCTACCGAACCATGCGAGCAACCGACACCAGCTTCCCTGCCACCTGGCTGGAGTAACCACATCGACCAGCAGGGGCGACGCTACTACCACCACGCGGCCCTAGACATGACGACGTGGAAGATGCCGCGCAGATACGAAGACCACTAACAGAGCAGGTCCGCCAATATAACCCTCCGCAGCTGCCTCAAGAAGCCAGCTGAGCCATCTGTACCACTAGCAGAACTACGAGGACCACGAGCTGAGCTACACGGACATCGAGCGGTGCTTGTAGGACGACCAGCTGACACACCTGGGAACGCAGAGCTACGAAAACCACCCCCTGCTCCTCGAGGACTGCCAGAAGAGATTCGAGAGCCATCAGCAGAGCTTTAAGGGCCACCAACTACACTACCAGTGCCACCAGAACTGCCCGGTCCAACTGCTGAGCTACGAGGACCACCAGCTGAACTCCGCGGGCTGCAACATGAGCTACGTCGGCCACCAGCTGAACTATGAGGGCCACCAGCGGATCTGCGAGGGCTACCAGCAGCGTTCCGAGGGCTACCTGAGCTACATACGAGGGCAACCAGCTGAGCCACGACGGCCACCAGAACAACTCCGACCACGAGGTACACGCAGTATCGTAGCCACTAACCGGGACAGATGGGGCAGAGAACACCAGCTGCGGATCCGCACCATAGAGGCTGTCTACGAGGCGGGCCGTATGAGAGGCCTGCTTGCTGCCCTACAAGAACTACCGCTTGCTCTTCGAGTTGATGATGGTGGGATGGGGCCTACCTTAAGCCGGATCGCTCCGGGTACTCCAACCCGCAAGCTGCTACGCTACCTCGTCTACAGCGTTACCGACAAGGTACGCCATTTACATCGATGCCATTTCTACGTCATCCGTAACAGCTGCGACATCGCATGAGTGGCCCGGCCGCTCCTCCCCATCCCTCTCCCTCGGTGGGCCTCAGGATGCTTGACGGAGCTGGGCGGCCCTCCCTCCCCTTCCCCCCCCCCGGAAAGGGCGCGCCTCGGCCCCGCGCCCGCGCCGCGCGCCGCGCGGGCAAGCGCGGGCGGAGGCGCTGGGGACGGCAGACGCCGCTGCGAGAGAGAGAGAGGAGGAGGAGAAAGAGGAGGAGGAGAGGGAGGGGGAGGAGGAGGAGGAGGAGGAGGAGGAGGAGGAGGAGGAGGAGAAGCTTGAGGAGGAGGAAGAGGAGGAGGAAGAGGAGCTTGAGGAGGCGGGGGAGGAGATGGCACTGGGAGAGGATAGAGGATATACTGGCCTGTCCACAAAGTGGAAGTGAGGAGGAGGAGGAGAAGGAGGAGGAGCAGGAAAAGGAGGAGGGGGATACATATAAATATACGGTGAGAGAGAGAGAGAGAGAGAGAAATAAATAACTAAATAAAGAAACAGAGAGAGAGAGAGCGCGTGATAAAGAGAGACAGAGAGAGAGAACAGCAACAAAGGGAAAAGGATTAGGAGACGAAGCGGGAGGAGGAGAAGGAGGAGAATTGAGAATCAAAGGTCCGATTTTTTAGGGGGTGTTTATTTGGCCCTCTTCGGGCTATTCGAAAATTCAGGAAGCCTCTGGAAGCCTCCGCGAGTTTCCAATGTCAAGCGTATCTTTGTGGGAGAGAGGGAAGAACGGGCCAGCATCTGATGATGTACGGAAGTAAACTGTTTAAACTAAGCAAGCGATAAGAAATTGCCCGACCTGTTCTGAAGCTAAGCAATTAAAGCTGAAGATCTGCCTCTGAGCGCCTGGAGCAACATGAGTCTCAGGTCAGTCAATGAAAAAGAGGCCAATCGTGATAATCGTGAGCAGCAGTGACATGTCATCAATCAATTTTGATCCATGCTGAGAAATGTCTGACATTCCCACTGGCCCCGAGGCGACTGTTCGGGCACCCGCTCCTGCTCCGCTCCCTGGTGAAATTCCGCCACTGCCTGAAACCCCCATGAACATGCAGCGTCTGGACAGCAACGCGGTGCGATGAGACGATGGGTGCTGCTCCTTGCATAGCCCGGTGCCAAGTCCCCAGCGAGCTGCCAGGGCGCAGCGCCATGAATCTCGAACTGTCTGGCCCTTTCCGTGCGGTGCGGCTGCTGGCCGGGTGCGGCTGCTGGCCGGCGAGGGGCCCCTCCACGGCCCCAAACCCGACCGAACTTGGCGCTCTCCCCTGCAACGCCGACCACGCCGCCCCGAACGTAGTGGGAATCGACCGATGTTGTCGTCGACGACGACGACGAGGAGGAGGCGGAGGAGGAGGACGACAACAACATCGACGACCGCGCCCCCGTGCAAACTCCCAGGGTCGGGCCAGACGAAAGGGAACGATCGCCGACAAGGGGTTAACAAAGTGAGGCGACCTTGTGAAGCAACTCGCAGCAAGGGGTGCGTCGCGCATGCGTCGGCTGTTCGTCGGCTGCCAGAGAAGCCCGTCGTCCCCGCGAACATGCGTGTCACCGTCGGAAAAGGGTCGTTTGGCGAGAGCGGCCCCCCTTTGCTAAGCACAGAGGGAGTCGCTTTCGCGCGCAGGCGAGGGATATCGCGCGCAGCTACGGGAGGGCGTGCGGGCGAAAGGAGGAGGAGGAGGCGACCGAGGCCGAAGGACGGTCTCGAGGTTTCCGGCCTCTGGAGGCTTTGGGCACTGATGGAATCCTCGTTGAAAGGCCGCGGGGAACGCCACAAACCTGCGCCCCCCGATGAGGGGAAGGTGAGGAGGGGGATTGGCGGAAGATAAGGGCGAGGAGGAACAAGAGGAGGAGGAGGAGGAGGAGGAGGAGGAGGAGGAGGAGGAGGAGGAGGCGGAAGAAGGAGAGGCGGATGATGGGAAGAAAACGTATAATGAATCAGATGTTTAGGATCTCGCCGCCGAAAAACTCACCCAAGAGACGTGAGGAGCGGAGTGGCGCCACCCATTCAAAACACAAATCGACCAGGACGCCGAGAGACCCAACACAGCAACGGATCCCGAAACGGGCCAGGCCCGAGAACAGGCTCGCCGGGGGCGGAGCCCAACAGACAAGCCGAAAAGGGGGAGAAGGGAGAAGGAGAGATCAGGACGATTTCGTGTCCTGCCAGATGGCGAAGGTGCGGCCGAGAGCGGCCACGTCGTCTGGTCCAAATCCTGGGGCGAGGCACGGGCATCTGGGTGTCTGGCTGGCCACGTATCCTCGCCAGGGCCTGCAATCCCACCTCGCCGCTGCAACGCACGAGCGCCTGGATGCTGTGGCGCAGGGCGCAGGGTGGGCGGGGCGGGGCCACAGCGACCGCAACTCACCTGCCTCCGACTCGGCATCAATCAAATCAGAATTTGCGTGTATTGTACTGGAAAGAGCAGTTCCTATCGAGACGCTTTTTTCGACGCCACTATGGCTCAAGACCGCTCAGGGAAAAACAAATGCGAGCCCTCGCTTCTCCCCAAAACTGCCCATATGAAGGTCCACGAACACACAGTGGCAACGTGGTCCAGGGGCAACCCCAATGGAGCGTTCTGACGCCGATCGGCAGCCCCAATGGCACGCTCGGTCTGCCCGAGCAGCCGCAATGGCACACTCGAGCTGAGATGCAACATTCACTCGCGCGCCTTCTCTGGACGTGACGCCTGCCTGGCCAGAAGCTCTCGGCCTCGAACAATCACTGATTCTGGCACGGCAGCTCGCGCAGCCACCAGGGAGCGTGTCCTCATGCAGCGAAACGCCAGCTTCTCCGAGGCCAAGCGGCCGCGCCGCTGGATGGCCCACACCGCCCTGTAGCTCTCCGCCGCATTGCGGCTGGGGCCCGAGTGCCTGGCTGAGTGCGCCAGGAAGGGGGCGACGGCGACGTCGTCGCTGGAATTCCGTAACGCTCGGCGGTAGGACTCCGCGGAGCAGTCAAACGCCAGCTCGCCCGGAGCATGGCCGCGACGTGCGGGCGGTCGATCAGCACGCCCTGCCTCGCCCCAGTCTTGGCGCGCTCGTCCCGCCCCTGGGCGCCTAGCTCGATCGCGACCACGCCCTCGCTGGAGCACGCGATGTCCTCCCCGCGCAACCCGAAGATCTCCGCCGATCGTGGGTGGGCGTCCTCGGCCAAGGCCGCCGCGTCGGCAGCCTCCACGGCGCCCGCCAGCCTGGTGACATCGCCCATCGCTGCCCACATCTCGAGCGGCTGAGGGCGGCCCTCGCCCGCCACGTGCATCTTGTGCCAGGCTCGCAGCGCTCGGTCGGCGCGAGGGGGTCCAGTGGACAGCTCGGGCCACGCGCGGGAGCCACGCCGCGCACCGCGAAGTCGCCCCTGCGCGGCCCCACTTCCTCGCCCTCCACCAGGTTGTCCAGGTAGGCAAATGTGGAGTTGTCGATCTCCTCTCGATTCGTCGCGGGCAGGTCCCAGTCGAGAGCGAACTCCAGAAAACGCCTCGCGCTGGGCACGCAGCAGTTCAGGGCGGTCTTCTTTGAGACCGAGTAGGGCAGCAGCGACAGGCCAGGCTCCAGATTCTGCGCACGCGTCGGCGGCACCGACCTCTCCTTCTCGTTCCGCACATTGGTGGCGAGTGCCCGCCGGCCCGAGGAGCGGCGACGTAGGCGACCATCAGCTGCAGGGATCCCGCGGACACCAGGAGGCATCAGGAACAGGATCCACGCACCGAGCCACGGTCTGAGGACCACTAGCCTGACGCCTCCAGGAAAGACCTTGGCAGCACGACGGAGTCGGACAGGTCTCGTCGCCTCCGTTCGAGAGTCTCCCTGATCAGCTGGTCGACCGCCCTCTCTGTGAACTCCGCCTCGCACCGTTCGCGCCCATCCAGCGTCGCATCCAGGCGGCGCTCCACCAGCATCCGGCAGAGCTCGGGCGAGCAGGCCCGGGCGACGCGAGTTCTGAAGCGCCCCGTCTCTCCCTTTGCGTGCTTTGCGCGGGCGCATGTGCGGACGAAGCGCCGCGCGTCCTTGACCGCCCCCGAGATCGCCGTCAGCTTGAGCGCGGGGCAGCCCCGCATGCACTGGGGAGAGGTCACCCTGTAGGCCCAAGCTGCCTCTCCCACTCCAGGACCTCGGGCGTCGCGAAGATCGACGTGAAAGGGGCTTCCCCTGCGTCTGCAGGGTGCTCCAGAGAAACCGATCCCCCCCTGCCCAATTGCCCGTAGAATGCGCGGACTGCTCAGCAGCTGCGCCGAACCCAATTCCACCTTCCGACGGTCGGACCCACGGAGACCAGATCGCTCCCGCGGGAGATGACGAAGCCGAAGAGTTGGGGGGCCTCCAAGCTGAAAGCGCACTCTCGACCGGGTCGCGCATGAGGGCCCAGAGCGCCCGCCGTTCACCCCCAGCTCGGCGATGAGCTCCACCCTCCGCGCGTTCACCTCGTCCGCCTGGTCGAACTCCGCCCCGAAACCGATGACCGCGCTGGCGCGCTGCATCGCGCGCCGGCGGAGAGCCGCCAAGCGCGCTGGCGAGAACTCGAAGTTCCCCGAGCGCGCGCGCCCGCCATGCAGGCGCATGAAACCACCCCTTGCTGAAACCGCCCAGGCACGCCATCGAGTCGGCGATGCGAAAGTGCCGACGATCTCAGCTCGCTCGAGTCCGAGCCGAGTGCTTCACCGACAGCATGCCCGTCCTCATCTCCATCCAATTGACGCGCTCCTTCTCGCCCCGCCGCCAGAGCGGACCGCCTCCTTCCACCTCGCCATGTCGCCCCAGCAAGCGCGCAGGAGGGGCTCTCGCCTTGGCCCCTAGCCCCCTAGCTCGACGCCCTCGGTCACTCGACGATAGGCCTCGCCTTCCGCCCGGGAGTCCGCAGCCCAAGAGGAGGAGATCCCCGCCCAAACCGTCCGACCACCTCGAACGGCGAACCGCGCCTCGCGGCGCATCTCCTCCAACGGGCCCCAGGTCGAGATGATCGCCCCTCCGTAGAAACTCGCGTCGAACATGCCCAGTGCATGGCGAGGTCGACGGACGCCAGCGGCGCAATCACCGCGGCCAGGGCCAACTCTCACAGCACCTCCTCGGGCACGCAACGACGAGCCCCCCCTCGGAACTCCGCGCGCTGGTAAACCTCCGAGAAGATACTCAGAGCGCCACGAGAGATCGGGAAGCTCCGAGACAGGATGCCCACGATCGTGGCCACCGCGTCTGGGAACTCGGACAGCTGCCCGACGATCTCGCTCGCCCGGCCACCGCCAGCGACGTCTTGTCCTGGTCGGGGGAGAGGCGGGCCCCTTGGAAGCCCCCACCGATCATCCGAGCCTTCTCCGCGCAGTCGCCCTCGCACACCTGGGGGTCCGCCGCCTTCGCCAGGAAATTGGCCCCCAACCAAACGCCCCCGGGTCGGGCATGCGCCGCCCCGACGTCGCCGGGGGGCAAGTCCGTGCCAATGATCCCGAAATCGTCGGTGCACTCGTAATGGGCGGCTGGGGCCTCCCGGCTGATCCGGGGCAACGCCCTCCGCCGGCCGCTGCTTCTCGGCGAGAGGGGATGGGCCCAGCGAGGGCTCAGAATTGAGCGGGCCCTCCACGGTCGCCCGGGCGATCCAGCACGCCCGCGAGAAACCCGCCAACGCCGCTCGCGCGCCGACGCGCTCGCCGGAGCCGCGCAGGTGGAAGTGAAGCGGGACAGAGCTCAACAGCTCTAACGACCGAACACCCGGCAGCGCGAAGTACGGGGCTACGGTCTCGCCCGTCAAGGTCCAGCGCGCAGTGGAAGTCCAGGAGGTCGCCGGCACCGAAGGACATCCGAGCTCCCTCCTCTTTCATCTCCTCGGACACATCCAGAAATTACGCGGCACTGGCGCCGCCCATAGCACGCCGCGGCGGCGCTCGCCATCGCAGGTTGGATCTCCGCTGGTCAAACACCAGGCGCAGCGGCACGCAGAGCTCGCCACCCACATTTTCCGCCTGCTTCACCATGCAGAAAAGGCCAACCTCGCCCACCTTCGACTCGCACTGGCACGGCATGCCCGCCAGCGCCATGCGCTTGGCCAGCAGCAGCACCTCCTTCTTCCGGGGGATGTGCTGGTCCACGCAGTTCTTCGCCTCCGCGCGCCGAACGCACTCCTCGCACACCTCCTTCAACATCGCCATCTTGAAATCCTCTGGAATTTTCGCCACCCTCGGCGACGCTGACCTCGTGCTCACCGGCGTTGAGCCAGGAGAAGGAAGAGCGACCGCTCCCATTTAGCTGGAAACGTCTCGCCCCGGTCTGGCAGCCGCACCTGTCTGCCGCGCTTCTGCTGCTCGGCCAACCGTCGAGCACAGGTCAACTGGGACTGGTTCTCCGCCGCCGAGGCGGCGGGGCGCGGCCGCGCGATCGCGGCCCCCTGCGCGGGCGTCAAGGGAGGCGGCGGTCGGCGACGACCCCCCTCCAACACGCGTCGCGAGAGGTCTCCGTCCATGGCGCTCGGAAGCGGACCCGAATCCCAGCCTCAGAGCTCCCTGGGATCCGAGAGCTCGTCGCTGAACGTCCTGCGGTACAACTGGCGCAGCGCTAGCAGGCGCCCGCTCGCCCGCTGCGAGACGTCCAACTCCTCCCTCCAGCGCAAAAGCGCCCAGCGCCAACTCGACGGCGGTCTCTCGGGCCGCGGCGCGGGCGCCGCCTCGGACAGGAAGTCCCGCCTCCTCGACATGAGAAGCCCAATTCGTCGCGCAGAGCAACGCCTGGTGGGGCCCAGCGCTCTTGCCGTAGACCCGCAGACTCGATGCAAGTACGTCGACAAAAAAGATTGACTGGCAACCGAAGCACGGCCGATCGCGCGCTGAACTCCCGGCGCACCATCGCCAGTCAGCTCGCGGCGGGGCCGCGGCGCGGCCGCCCAGGTCTGCGCGCGCGCTGACCAGCTCCGCATCCCGACCCGTGACCTGCTTCACCTCTTCCTCGACGCCCATGACCCCGATCGTGGTCTCGTCCACCAAGGGTGGGTCCAGGCGGCGGGCTGCGTCCCAGTCCACCTTGAACTTCCAGTTCTTGGAGCCCCTGGGTTCACCAGTCATCGCGGCGCTGGACATTGCGGCGCGCCCTCACCAGCGCTAGCCGTTGCGCGCAAGCCTCTCGAAGATCACCTGGTTCAACAGCCCCTTCTGCCGATCCGTCATGAGCATCGCGTCCGCAGCAGCGAAGCTCGCGATCATCTCCCTCGCCGCGTTGCAGCCGGACAGCCCGCGATCTCGGATGTAGCGCCTGGCCCATGCATCCGCCGTCTTGCCCGTCGGGTAGATCTCCGACAGCGCATCCGGCGCGATCATCTCCCTGAAACCTTCCAGCATCTTGGTCGCCCGCCCCGCAGGCGGGCACTCCGTGAACTCCTCGAGCTGCTCCAGGAGCAACTGCTGCGGCATCTGAGCCTTGAACTTCATCCGCTTGATGGTCAGAATCACCGCCTCCGGCGACCCGGTGGCCACCTGCGTGTCTGGGGTCTCCAAAGGGCACGCGACACCAGCACGCGCGGGGGAAGCAGGAGCATCCTCCGTCGCAACCAGCGTCGCAGGGACTAGCACGGCCGCGGCAGCAGCTGGGGCCGACGAAGCACCACCCTGCAGACGGCTCTCGAACTCGTTGAGGCGATTCATCATGGACTAGATCTGTGCCTGGTTCGCCAGCACCGCCTCCGCACTTCGGTCGGCCCCCGACGACGCCATCGCAGAGGCCCGCAGCTCTCGAGCACGATCGGCAATCCGCATCTCGTTCAAGCCGGCCGCCAAAGACCGCTGCGACTCCACGAGATCGTCCACATGGGCCTTCCAGACCGCGTCGAATGGAGGATGGGCAAGTGGCGGACGAGGGGGATCGGCAACGGCTGCGTCTCTCACATACCCCAACACCGAACCCGACGAGAACGAGGCCACAGAGGAGAGACCAGCCTCCACGGGCTCCTGCAGCTCGTGAACACCCCACACCAGCAGCAACACGAGGGACACGATGATGGCAACCCGGCGCTGCAGAGGCATGGGTTTCCGCTCGCATGTAGATCCTCCACTCCTTGGTTGTCTCCGAAGACTCCACAAACGTGTCGCGGCAAGCCATGAGCCAGCCCACGAACGTGTCTCCACGAACACATCGATCACCCCAACGAACTTCAGGCCCTCGTAGAGCACGAAAAACAGCGCCAGCACACCAGCCAACCGATACGGCGAGCGCAAGGCCCAGCGGGCCGTACGCAGTGAGGAACGAACTGAGCTGACCATTGCGTAGACCACGTTTACAACCACCGCCTGTTGAGCCTCACGTCCTGGACGATACAACTCCAGCGAACCGATCGTGCCTGAGCGGAGTCCCTCGGTGGCCTGTGTCAGGAAACTCCCCTTCTGCAGCTGGGACAGAGCCGGCATCGGTCGTCAACGAATCCCGGGCACAGGGTTGCTCAGCACAGTAGTCTTCGCCGTGATCGTGATCGTGCCCATGCTGAGGTCTGGCAGCAGAGCCACCCACGAGTTCCCTGACTTCCGTCGAACCAGCATAAATCTCCACACCGTCGGTCGCACTCTGACGGTAGTAGCGCCGACTCCATACTTCCACTGGCATCACCCTCTCCGGCGAGAGGTCCTCCAGATCCTCCTCCTCGCTGGGCGGATCCCGCACCGCCGTGACCAGCGCCCACAAAAACACCAGGAGAGGCCCACTGCAGCGCACCGTCGCGAGGATCCGTCCCCCGCCCTCCAGAAGGCACGGCGCCTGCCAAGCAAGGTTTGGCGGGAGACTCTCAGTCGCACAGTCCACCAACTCTCACGAGGAACCAGCAGAGGATATCGCGCTGCTTGCGCGGGAAGAGGCCGACGAACCTACGTAATGAAACTCAGGCGAGATATACATCAACGGCTGAGCCCAAAAAACTGGAGACGGAGAAACACATGTATAACACGCAAGCTCATTCTACAAACAGCGCCACTCTTGGAGTATGCACGCTGCACTCCCGCCCCCGCCCCCCGCAGCTTATGGACGCTGGGGGGAGAGACAGGTGAGAGGAAGGGCCCGAAAAACTCGTTGTATATCACAACACGCAACAATGGTGATAACTATGATGATGGTGATGCTGACGGTGATGGCGATGATGATGATGATGATGATGATGGTGGTGCTGGCACCGACGTATATGCCGATGATGATAGTGATGATGGTGGTGACGAGAATGTGATGATGATGGTGGTGATGATGATTATATGTTGTTGATGATGGTGATGGTGATGGTGATGGTGATGGTGATGATGATGATGATGATGATGATGATTATGATTATGATGATGATGATGATGATGATGATGATGATGATGATGATGATGATGATGATGATGATGGCGACGACGATGATGATGATGATGGCGACGACGATGAGGATGGTGACTATGATAGGATGATGATGGCGATGACGACGATGCTGCTACTGCTCATGATGGTGGTGGTGATGGCATCCTTTCCCCACGGAAACGACGGCAATTCAAGGGTGGCGGTCGGTGGCTGTCCATAGCACATACCACATACCGCTAAAAAACAGCGTGCGGCTTTCGGTACATACGAAGCCAGACCGTCTCAGCCCTTGCAGGATGGGCGCCACAACATCCAAGCAACCACAGCAGGAATGGGGAGGAGACGACCAGGCGCGATCAAGCAATACACTGAGCTCACCACCCGAGACAATTGGGGGAGCCACCAAGAGGGCGGCGGCGGCACGCACTGGTGTACGCTCGAAATTGTCAGGACGTCGCGCACGATGGAGGAGGTGGAGGAGGGAGGAGGAGGAGGAGGAGGAGGAGGCCAACGACGACGACGACCACGAGGTTGGGAGCAGGAGCTGATGTCGGGGCTTAGTGCCGGTCAGCCAAGGGGGTGTCCGCCTGTCGTGCTGGTAGGCTGCCAGCGCCGTCTTGTGCTCCTCCTCCTGCGGACCAGGGGCGAACGGGGGCATCCTAGGGCTGACCTGAACATCGTTCACGAAACTTTGTTCCCGAACCGTTTGCGAGCCACTCGTTTTGAACATCTTTGTTTCCTCTCAACAGAGCAGCCGTGGACAAGGCCCTTGGGGGCCGTGGAGTTCACGAACAAATGGGTGTGAACCATTGATAAACAGTTTGCGGACATCCGAGCACGAACACGTCTTCCCACCCTTCCGAACACAATTTAGGGCACACCTGATGAGATCCGCTACAGTCATCGTGCGGTCACAAAAGAACGACGAAAAAGAAACGGAGGGGCCTTTCCGTCCACAGCGATCCTGGGACGCGAACACGCTCTTCGACCTGGGTCTGAGGAGCGGCCAGAAAACTGGAGCCACTCTGGGGCCCAAGGTGGTCCTCGTCTGCAGGCGTCGCCAGGCAGGGGGGAGGCTTGTGAGGTGCGGCGAAGATAGGTGCCAGAAAGAGGGGGTTAGCGCATCATGGCCCGAAGCATGTGTGTGCATGTGTGTGGACGAGGGGGGGCCACAGGAAAAGAAGAAGAGAAGCCATGATATTCACACACCCCTGGTCCTCAAACCCTTCTTGAACGCCTCCGAGCTGAGCGTCGACCAGAATCAAGAAGGAAAAATGGCAAGAGTGTTGGACGTCCGGTCACATGTTTCTCCAGCTCCGTCGCCGTGCTTTTTTCGGTTCTGCGCCCATTCTGGCGCCGTCCTTTCCATTTTCGTTTTTCAAACGCTTGTATACTGAAGAGAAGATTCTCGGAAACGGAAAACAAGAACGCCTCTGTCGTTTCCAGGGCCCATCGTTCTAGCGGTCCCTGCAGCCTCTGGAGCTCAGAGCTCCAGGGGCTGCAGGGGCCGCTGGAACGATCCGGAGAGGCCTCCGGTGACTGACGGAGACGCCCGAGGACGACGGTGATGAGGAGGCAAGGCGCGAATTCGAGCGAGGCCGCCGTCGCACGACCTGTGTAGCACAGGGTGAGGTCATTGGATAAGGAACCATTGGATAAAGAATTCAAGGTCTGGAAGCGGGTGGAGCTCCAATCGTGGACTGGCAGTGGATATCACCGCCGCCCTGGTTAGATAAGGAATCCCACAGGGTCTGAAGCCTCCTGGGGACATTCCTTGACGAACAACCCTGCCGCAATTGCGTGGGAATACCCATCGTTCCAGAGCTCGGATATCTGCTATCCCGAGGCGGCGGGGTGCCAGCGGCTGTGCCCTGGGCATCAGCCGACACGCTGATAGGCAACATCGAGCGATTAAAATCTCACATGCACCAATCTTCAGTAGCTCACAAAGCAAAGCAGAGGCGGATCATAAGGAGGAGGACGAGGAGGAGGAGGAGGAGGAGGGGGAGGAGGAGAGATGGGGTGGGGCCAAGCTAGGTGCGCTCGCACCTCATCAGACATCCGACCCCTCCCTTCCATCCCTTTCCACCGCGCTGGTTTTCTCTATTCGCGGATGCGTGTCATAGCCGACCTGCAACTCCAACAAAAAGACCGCATCTTGTTACAAGCAATCGGAAAAGGAGTAGGAGGAGGAGGTTACGGGTGAGCAGGAGGATGAGCGGGAGGGAAAGGACGAGTACGAACAGCAGCAGGAACTGAAGTGGAAGGATCAGGAGGAACAGGACCAGGGGAAGGCGGAGGAGGGGAAACGACAGGGGCGACAACAACGACGAAGAAAGACTCGGATTCAGAAGTGGCCCGCGCTGGGACGAGAGCACCTTTCTGAACGACGGGAGCAAAGCCCGCCGATCCGAAAATCAGGCCCACGCTGCAGCGGGAGCACCACTTTGAAGCATCGAAAACAACCGGATTGCAAAACACCATAAGAACAACCAACTTTTGAAATCCTGTGGACAAAAAACAGCACGCGAAGAGTACCGAACATCTTCTGGCCGAAAACAGGGGAGAGAGAGAGAGGAGAGTCGTATTCAAATTCTTTAACAATAAACGGAAGATGAAGGAGTGCCAGTACCAGGAGGGCGTTCGATCCTCATGAGCGCCGCACGACCCGGATTCAGACCTCCGACGCTTGCTGTTTACTTTCAAAGAGTAAGCACCCAAAAGCTGGCACAGGCGGCCTCAGCACGCCGGTGTGTCTGTGTGTTGAGTGCCTATTAGCGGCGGCCTCGGATCTTGAGGCCAGAGCCCCGCGTGCCGCCGCGCAGGGTCCGCACAGGCTGTGCTCTTCGGCGAAGGGGGGAGAGGAAGGGAAACGCAGGCAGACGACGACGAAGGCGCAGGCTGGAGGCTGGGGCCAGCGGGGCGGGCGGGCAAGCGGGAGGGGGGCTGGGCACCCGGAAATGGGTTCGAGAGGTCGAGGTTCTTAGTTCACAGTGTGAATCAAAAGCCTGGGCTTCCCGAGGTTCTTCACGGGGAGCTGGCTTTTTCGTCCCAGGTAGTGTCTTGTTTGCCCCAGGACGGGCCCGAAACACGCCTCTCGAGGCCGACGTAGAAGGTGAACGCCAGTATTGAAAGAACCGCGGAGGGGAGCACCGCCAGGGGAAGGGGATCCAGCGCCGACCCCAGAAATCCGCGCGCACCTTGACAGGCTGTTGTGTATGCCGTTTTTTCGTGTCTCGATGGCTGAGGCTCGCCTTCCAGAGGTGGCAGCGGGGCCAAACTGGCCAGCCGCCCCCGAGCAGGAGCGGGCGCGAGAGCGCGTTCCCGTAGCGAAAACGTACCCGGCGGCCAAAACAAACGCGGGAAACCTGGAAGCCATCTGCATGGCCGGGGCTCGCCTTCCTCAGCAAAGGCTAAGTCCAAATGGACTAAGCGCAGACGGAGGCCGAACATTCCGTGCGGACTTACTCTGCACGTACTCAGCATCCTACCAGGAAAGGCTAAGTCCAGACAGAATACGCCCAGACGGGATGGAGACCAAAAACTCCGTACGGAACCACTCCGCACGGACTGAGCCTCGTCCGAGACTTCTGGTCAGGGAGGCAAAACCAGCCGGCCAACCATGTGCGAGAGCGCCCCCTTGCGGCCAGGCTACAGGCCGCTGGGGTGGCCTCCGGGCGGCGCCATCGTGGACACTCCACAGTGCTCTCTATGGTCCATGGTGCTCTCTTCTTCCCCAAGCGGTGCTTGCACTCAGGGATCCGGAATAACAAACTGGGCCTGTGCGTCTTTCTGGCAACTATGTGGTCGCTGTCGCCGCACTGTCGCCGCCTCATCGCCGCCCGTCGTCTGGGCATGTGCGTCGGTCTGGCGGCTATGTGATCGCCGTCGCCGCTCTGCCGCCGCCTCGTCGCTGCCCATCGTCTGGGCCTGTGCGTCGGTCTGGCGGCTATGTGGTCGGTCGCCGTCGCCACCCCGTCGCCACCTGGTCGCCGCCCATCGTCTCTGCCTGTGCGTCGGTCTGGCGGCTGTGCGGCCGCCGTCGCCGCCCCGTCGCCGCCTCGTCGCCGCCGCGCTTAGTGCACCGCACAGATTGCTTCGCACATATTTATCAGTATCGATTGCTTCACACATGTATATTGTCTCACGCGGATTGCACCACATGTATTCTCTGTTTCTAAAAAGAAAAATGACCGACCCTTCCCCCTTCAGGGATTATCCGCCTCCTTTTTCGTATTGCAATGTACATATGATTCTGCCCCAGCGTCCATCCTAAATCCACCGACCCTGTCGGCGTGTGGAATGGGTTGTTCTTCTCGTCTGTGCCTCCTCCCCTTTCCGACCTTTTCCGTCTCCTTCTCGTTCGTCTCCCCCTCCTCCTCCTCCTCCTCTTCCTCCTCCTCCTCCTCCTCCTCCTCCTCCTCCTCCTTCATCTCTTCCTCCTGCGTAAAGAAAATTGACTCGAAGGGTTTCCCCTTCCTTTTGTTCCCTTCCCTGGCCGGGGGGTCGGTCCCGGGGGAAGCGGGAAGCCCAGGGGGGGTCCTGGGGGGGGTCCCGGGGGGGGGTCATGGGAGGGGTCCCGGGTCAGAATGCCACCTCCCTCTTCCTCTTCCTGAGCGTCTTTTGCCACCTTGTCCATCTCCTTTTCATTTGTCTTCCCCTCCTCCTCCTCCTCCTCCTCCTCCTCCTCCTCCTCTTCTTCTTCTTCTTCTCTTCTTCCTTCCTCCTCCTCCCTCCTCCTCCTCCTCCTCCTCCTCCTCCTCCTCCTCCTCCTCACACACTTTCTCCGCCTACCCTGTCACGTTGTCCTGTAGTTCCTTCCTGTGATCACACATCCCGTCGCCATCGACGGCCAAAACCTTCAGGGTCGGCGGCACCGGCCGCAAGACTTTCACAATATGAACTCGTACCGTCCCAACCCAACCGGTATCAACACCCCCCGTCACCCTTTGCAAAACGCTATGAGCGTACACGCGTGCATCAAAGGTCGTAAGTGTTAGAAAACCTTGTCCCAACAGAGCTGACGAAATGCACACGCGCGTCGTCGCGCGCGCATGCCGAAATCCCTCAAAATCCTAAGGTTCCGTAAGGTTTTCAAAATCGAGTGCCCAAGCAACATCTAAAGACGCGCTGCTTCGTAACAAAGGTTTTGAAACAAACGAGAAGAAATTGCGTTCGCACTGTTGCGATTTTTATATAAATCCATCGGTTGTTGAACACGTTCATAATATGCTACCAAACGGGTTTCTCGCGCGTGTCGAAATCGTTCGAACGCCCTTGCGCGCGTGCTGTCGCGAAAATCATTGAGCAAGAGACAAGGCGAAATGCACGCGCGCGCGTCGTCGCGCGCGCATGCCGGAATCAGTCCAAAAATTTTGGTTTCGTAGAGAGTTCAAAACCCATTGTCCCGAAACCAAAGGGAAACAAAAACAAAAAACAAAAAAATGTTTACGCAGCGTCGCCTGTCAAACCAGCAGCCTGCGCTCGCGCTCTTGCGAATTCAGAAGAAAAACCATGCGTTTCTGTTTTCAACATGTTCATGGAATTCAGCCAAACAGGCCACTCGCTCTGCATGTCGGAATCATTCGCGCGCCCTTGCGCGCGTGCTGGGGGGGGCACGAACCGTGTCCAAAAATACAATGCGGGCTACTCTCGCGTGTCGGCCGCGCGCGTGAATGTCGAACTCCTTCTAAAATCTGCATCACCGACGCGAGGACGCCGTCATCGTGGTCGCCGTGATCACCATCGGCGCTGTCACTGGCCGTGCCGTCGCCGTTGCCAACGTCGTCACCAAAGTCGCTACTAGCATCATCGTGTCTACCGTTGTCGACGTTGCCATGATACCGGGCCCGCCCAAGTGGCCGACTCGCAATGAAGTGCCCGCTGGAATGAGCCCAACGGTCAGCGCCACCGCGGGCGCGTCGGTCGCGCCAAACTAGCTGGCCGCTGCGCGCGCGTGCTTGGGTTGGCGCGGCCGCAGAGCTGCACCAGCCAGCGCCAAGCAATTATCACAATCGCCACCGCATGGGTTTTGCAAACCAAATTGCGAGTGGGTGGGTGGGATGTTTGCAAGGGCGCGACAACTCGTTTGTAAAAATCAAGTGCGCCACATAGGTTTCACTATCTAGATTGCACTACGTAGATGCTCCTTTCTAAAAACAGAAAGGATCTACCCGCCCCCCCGGCGTTATCGGTCCCCCTTTTCGGGTATGTAAATCATATATGGTTCTGACCACATGTCCATCCTAAATATGAAATCACGATGTCCCAGGCCAACTGGTATCCCCTCCCTGAGGGTCCCTTGTAAAAACACTATGCGGTGACATGTTTTGTTCTAACATACCACTTTTTCGCGAATCCCTGGCAAAAAAACGGGACGAAGTGCACGCGCGCGCGTCGTCGCGCGCGCATGCCGACATCCTTCAAAAACCTTCGGTGCCGGAAAGACGTCGCAATCGAGTTTCCAAAAGCATAGAAAAACACAAGGTTTCGCAACACGGATTTGCTAAAAAAGCTTCCGCGTAAGCTCTTGCGAAATCTGAAGAAAACCATAGGTTTTTCAATATTCTCACAACATGCAACCAAACGGGCGTCGCGCGCGCATGTCGAAATCTGTCGAACGGCCTTGCGCGTGTGCCGTCGCGAGAATCCTCTGCAAAGAACGGGACGGAGTGCAGACGCGCGCGTCGTCGCGCGCGTATGCCGAAAACCTTCAAAAACCAATCGGTTTCGGAAGGATTTCACAATCGTGTGTCCAGAAAACCTAGAAAAAAAACACAAGGTTTCGCAACACAGATTTGCTAAACAAACTTCGGCGTAAGCTCTTGCGAAATCTTAAGAAAACCATAGGTTTTTCAATATTCTCATAACATGCAACCTAACGGGCGTCGCGCGCGCATGTCGAAATCTGTCGAACGCCCTTGCGCGTGTGCCGTCGCGAGAATCCTCTGCAAAGAACGGGACGAAGTGCAGACGCGCGCGTCGTCGCGCGCGTATGCCGAACACCTTCAAAACCCATCGGTTTCGGAAGGATTTCAAAATCGTGTGTCCAGAAAACCTAGAAAAAACACAAGGTTTCGCAACACAGATTTTCAACAAAAGCGTGCGCGCGCGCTCTTGCGTCGTCGTCGTCGTCGTCGTCGTCGTCGTCGTCGTCGCCGTCCTCCCTCCTCCCGCGTCGTCGTCCTCGTCGCCTACGTCGTCCTCTGTCTTTCCTCGTGTTCGTCGTCGTCGTCCTCTTTGGCGTCGTGGTCGTTTCCGTCGTCGTTGTCGCCATGGTCGTCCTTCCTTCTCCTCCCTCGTCGTCGTCGTCGTCCGTCGTCGGTGTCTCGTCGTCGTCCCTCCTATTTCGTCGCCGTCGTCGTCGTCGTCGTCGTCGTCGTCGTCGTTGTCGTCGTCGTCGTCGTCTTCCCTCCTCCCTCGTCGTTGCCGTCGTCGGCGTCGCCGTCCTTCCTCCTTCTTTGTCGTTCGCGTCGTCGCCGTCCTCCCTCCTCCCTCGTCGTTGTCGTCGTTGTCGTCGTTGTCGCCGTCGTCGTCCTTCCTCCTCCCTCGTCGTCGTCTTCGTTGGAGACGTCGTCGTCGTTTTCGTCGTCGTCGTCGGCGTCGGCGTCGTTGTCCTCTTCGTCGTCGTCGACGTCGGCGTCGTCGTCGTCGTCGCCGCCGTCGTCGTCGTCGTCGTCGTCGTCGGCGTCGTTGGCGTCGTCGTCGTCGGTGTCGTCGTCATCGTCGTCGTCGGCGTCGTCATCGTCGTCGTTGTTGTCGTCGTCGTCGTCGGCGTCGTTGTCGGCGTCGTCGAAGTCGTTGGAGACGTCGTCGGTGTCGTCGTAGTCGTTGTCGGCGGCGTCGTCGTCGTCGTTGTCGCTGTCGTCGTCGGCGTCGCTGGTGTTGCCAAGCGCAATTTGGTACCCACCGTCACGGTCTTAAGAGATTTTGCGAACCAAGTTGCGGGTGGGTGGGTGGGATGTTTGCGCGAACAGGGGCGTGGACAACTTACTGCGAACAGAAATAAATTCTCCTTCCTAGAAACAGAATAGACTGTACGCCCCCCCCGGCGTTATCGCCCCCCTTTCGGATATGTAGATCATGTATGATTCTGACCACATGTCCATCCTAAATCTGAATTTGCACTATCCCAGGGGGGCCGGTATCCCCCCCCTGAGGGTCCCTAGTAAAAAAACACTATGCGGTGACATGTTTTGTTCTAACATAGCACTTTTTCGCGAATCCCTTGCAAAACATGGGACGAAGTGCACACGCGCGCGTCGTCGCGCGCGCATGCCGAATTCCTTCAACAACCCTCGGTGCCGGAAGGATTTCGCAATCGAGTTTCCAAAAAAACATATAAACACACAGGGTATCGCAACACTGATTTGCTAAAAAAGCTTCCGCGCGAGTTCTTGCGACATCTTGAGAAAACCATTGGTTTTTCAAGATTTTCACAAAGTGCTATTAAACGGGCTTCGCGCGCGCATGTCGAAATCTGTCGAACGCCCTTGCGCGTGTGCCGTCGCGAGAATCCTCTGCAAAAAACGGGACGAAGTGCAGACGCGCGCGTCGTCGCGCGCGCATGCCGAACACCTTCAAAACCCATCGGCTTCGGAAGGATTTCAAAATCGTGTGTCCAAAAAACATACAAAAACACAAGGTTTCGCAACACAGATTTTCAACAAAAGCGTGCGCGCGCGCTCTTGCGTCGTCGTCGTCGTCGTCGTCGCCGTCCTCCCTCCTCCCGCGTCGTCGTCGTCGTCGTCGTCTACCTCGTCCTCTGTCTTTCCTCGTGTTCGTCGTCGTCGTCCTCTTTGGCGTCGTGGTCGTTTTCGTCGTCGTTGTTGCCGTGGTCGTCCTTCCTCCTCCTCCCTCGTCGTCGTCGTCGTCCGTCGTCGGCGTCTCGTCGTCGTCCCTCCTATTTCGTCGCCGTCGTCGTCGTGGCCGTTGTCGTCGTGTTCCCTCCTCCCGAGTCGTTGTCGTTGTCGGCGCCGCCGTCCTTCCTCCTTCTTCGTCGTTCGCGTCGTCGCCGTCGTCCCTCCTCCCTCGTCGTTGTCGTCGTTGTCGTCGTTGTCGTCGTTGTCGTCGTTGTCGCCGTCGTCGTCCTTCCTCCTCCCTCGTCGTCGTCTTCGTTGGCGACGTCGTCGTCGTCTTCGTCGTCGTCGGCGTCGGCGTCGTTGTCGTCGTCGAAGTCGTCGGAGACGTCGTCGGTGTCGTCGTAGTCGCCGTCGTCGTCGTCGTCGGCGTCGTTGACGTCGTCGTCGTTGTCGTCGTCGGTGTCGACGTTGTCGTCGTCGAAGTCGTTGGAAACGTCGTCGGTGTCGTCGTCGGCGTCGGTGTCGTGGCCAAGTGTCATGTGGTACGTACCGTCACGGTCTTGTCTTAAGAGGTCTTGCGACCAAGTTGCGGGTGGGAGGGTGGGATGTTTGCACGAAAGGTGGAGAGGACAGCATCAAGACGGTCAAATATTAACTCCACTACATAGATTGCACCGCAGAGCTTGCACCGCGTAGATCGCACCACATGGATTACCCATCATATCTTGCCCGTCGCATATTGCGCCACATCGATTGCACAACATAGATCGCGCGACATAGGTTGCACAACATAGACAGAACAACAGAGATCGCACCATACAGGTGGCACCACATTAATTGTACCGCATATTGCACCACATAGATTGCACCACGCCGATTCTCCTTTCTAAAAGAGAATGAGGATGTACCCCTCCCCCCCCCGGGAATTAACGCTCACCTTTTCGTATTGCAACTATGTACGATTCTGCCCCATCGTCCGTCCTAAATATGATTTCGTATCCTCCCAGCCAAACCGGTAACGGCCAACCCTCATCCTTCTGAGAAATAAATTAAAGCTTACGCGCGCAATATCCATCTAAACATAAATTCCCACGGCTCCCTTGCAAAACCGGGGCGAAGTGCACGCGCGCGCGTCGTCGCGCGCGCGTGCCGAAATCAATCAAGACACTCGGGTTTCGCAAGGACTTCAAAGTCGAGTACCCCGAAAGCATATACAAACGCAAGGTTTCGCAACAAGGATTTCAAACAAAAAGCCTGCGCTCGCGCTCTCGCAGATCCTGAGGAAAACCACTGGTTGTCACCATGTTCATAACATGCTACCAAATGGCGCATGTCGAAATCATTCGAACGCCCTTGCGCGCGTGTTGTCTCAAAAACTCTTTACAACAGACCTGGCGAAGTGCATGCGCGCACGTCGTCGCGGGCGCATGCAGACATCCTTCAAAAACCCTTGGCGTCGCAAGAATTTCAAAATCGAGCGCCCCGGGGAAAAAAAGAAAACATGGTTTCGCAACATCTGTTTTCCAAAAAAATACGCCCTCGCTCTTGCGACTTCGAAAAGGAAACCATAGGTTGTCAACAATTTCACCACATGCTACCACATGGGCCTTTCGCGCGCGCATGTCGAAATCGCTCGCACGCCAGGCGCGCGTGCTGACGCACACATTTCTTCAGACAGCGGGACGATGTGCACACGCGCGCGTCGTCGCGCGCGCATGCCGGAATCCTTCAAACACCCTTGGTGTCGTAAAAAGCTCAAAATCGAGCGCGCCGAAAACATATAAAACATATGGTTTTACAACATCAATGTTCAAAAGAAGCTGCGCTCGCGCTCTTGCGAAATCCTTGGGAAACCATCGGTGTTTCTCACCAGTTTTATTAACTTCGGCCCAACGGGCCTTTCGCGCCGCATGCCAGCATCATTCGAACGCCTTTGCGCGCGTGCTGGGGGGCACGACCCGTGTCAAATAATGCCATGCGGGCCACTCTCTCGCGTCGGCCGCGCGCGCATCTCCCAAAAACTCCATCACCGACGCGAGGACGCTGTCATCGTCGTCGCCGTGATCAGCATCGGCGCCGTCACTGGCCGTGCCGTCGACGTTGATATCATCGTCACCGAAGTCGCTACGATCATCATTGTGTCTATCGTTGTTTACGTTGCCATGATACCGCGCCCGCCCAAGTGGCCGACTCGCACTGAAGTGCCCGCTGACAAGGTGCACAGAGGCCAGCGCCGCCGCGGCTGCGTCGGTCGCGCCAAACTAGCTGGCCGCTGCGAGCGCGAGCATGCGCGGGCTAGCGCCGCCGCAGAGACGCACCAGCCAACACCAAGCACGCATCGCAATCGCCGCCGCATGCTTTTTGCAAAACAAGTTGCGAGTGGGTGGGTGGGATGACTGCGCGAGCAGTGGGGTTGACAACTGCGAGTTCCACAATTGAACTGCTCCACGCAGATTGCACAACATACATTGCTACAAACACACTGTTAGGGGGCCCGCGCTGACTAACACTTCCTCTGAAGAGCTGATTGGGGCCTTGTGCGGCCATGGTGCATTTCCTCTTCGACCCTCCATCTCACGGGTGGCTCGTCCGCGCGCATGGTTATATGCCGCTGGGGCGTGATCTGATTGCTGGCCTCTTCCCCTTTGTCCCTCCACAGCGGGGCCTGGCCGACCCCTTCCGTGACGAGCCTCTTCCGTGACGACCCCCTCGCCCTCGAGGCTTTCCTCCGGCCACCTGCCATTGTCTCCAGCCCTCACATCCGACGTTGCGAAAAGTTGCAACGTCCAAGACAAATCGACACTCGGGCGCACTGGGGCTGCCATAGGTCCAGGTCCTGGGGGCGGGACTACCACAGACCCACGCCAGGTGGCCGCCATGAAGCCCCGGGTGGCCGCCGTGAGGTCACAGGTGGCCGCCGTGAGGTCACGTCTGGCCGCCATGAGGTCATGGGCGGCCGCCGCGAGGCCCCCGCTCTCAAATGACCACTAACCCTGCGCAGTACGTGCAGCGCAGGGGGCGGCGGACCGTCTCCCCATCACACCATCACAGGGGGATGCGAAGTCCCTGGAGACGGGACGGGGTGGGCGTTGGCATCATTAGCTCGCCAACTACCAAGAACAACAAAAACATCAAAGCTCTTACGTCCGTGCACAGGACTGATCCACTGACGGATCCAACTCATCTTCCCTTCATTGGCCTCAGACCCATGCGAAGCAGCATGCTCTCCCCTCTTCCTGCGGCCTTCTTCGGGCCGGATCGATCTCCGAGGGCCCTGGGGCCCGAAACGAGGCAAGGGCATCCGCTGTGAAAAAAAGGAAGCGCCAGGAGGAGGAGGAGGAGGAGGAGGAGGAGGAGAAGGAGGAGGAGGAGGAGGAGGAGGAGGAAGGAGCTCAATGGTGGCGTGCCCCCCTCGCCCTCGAGGCTCTCCTCCGCCCGCCCGCCCACGTCTTCGGGCGAGGCGAGGGGGGCTCGGCACGGAAGGGGCCAGCCTCCGATGATCCGCGGAACTTGGCGCCAACATGTGCGTTGCCGCCGAGGCCGCGGACGCTCCCCCCCGCCCTGTCTGCCTGCCCTGTGCAGCCGACTGGTGGCTCTGCCGAGCGCCCCGGGCAACTCGAGCGCGCGAGCGGATTGCCCCCCGCCGCGCCGCGACGAACAGCGTGTCGCCGCCGAGGCACTTTCATACCGCGCAGGCGGTGTCATTGCGACTCTGACGCAGCATGTTTGGCTCCAGTCCGAAGGGCTGACAACGGCCAATTATTTCGCTCCCCGAGTGGGGAGGAGCCTTTAGCAGGTGTATCCGCGAAACCCAAAAAGAGAGGGGCCAGAACAGGCTGCGCGGTGCCGGTGGAGCTGCACGAGGTTAGCACACACACACACACGCACGCACGCACGCACGCACACACACACACACACACACACACACACACACGCACACACACACACACACACACGCACACACACTGGTCGGGGGTTGCTAGAGGTACCCCTGGCCCAAGATGCCCCCAGTTTTCGCTCCAGTTTGGAGCTCCTGGGGTGCCCTCTGGGGTTAGTGAGGGGTGCTCTGGAGGCCGTGGGGGCCGCCTTGAAAATCCTGGGGGCACCCTGGACCAGGGGCACTTCAAGCAACACCCGAAGTACTGGGCTACGGTCGGACCAAAGTATAAGATCGAGGTCGGTTCGGGGAGGGTGCCCTAATGATTTTCGTGTTTGTTGGATGTTCTTGTGCATCCTGTGGGATGGCACCCTCGAATGATCTTGGGGTTTGGGGTGTTTTGACCAGTGGAGGGTCGCATGTCCTTGAAGGATGTTCTTCTGCCCTATGTCCGACCGTAAGACATGTCCTGAAGATCACCCAGAATTGCCGGGGGTCCACCGGGCCGCCTCAGACCCTCCCTATGCCTCCCTGCTCGCGGCTGGCGCGTCCGCGCGCGAGGTCGGCTGGCGCTGCTGCGCGGTCTGGTTGCCAGCCTCGGGTAGGGCTGAAGGCCGAGGAGGAAGGAGCCCTGAGATCCTGGCGCCTCAATTTTTCGAGCCGGGCGTTTTCGCCTTATTTCGGGCCCCTGAACCCTCACAAATCGATCTGGCTCGAAAAATGACGCAAGAAGGTGGGGTCTAGGGCTCCGGGCGTGACCTTTACAATGTTACAGTTTGTTCGCTACGTCGGATCTCAATCATAGAGGATGATGATGATGCTGCTGCTGATGATGATGGTGACGACGATGATGATGATGATGATGATGATGATGATGATGGTGATGATGATGATGGTGATGATGATGATGATCATGAGGATGAAGACGATGATGCTTATGATGATGATGCTGATGATGATAGTGATGATGATGATGTTGATGATGATGATGGGAATGATGCTGAGTATGATGCTGATTATGACTATGCTGCTGATGATGATGATGCTAATGCTGTTTCTGCTGGTGATGATGATGGTGGTGGTGGTGATGATGACGACGACGATGATGAGGATGATGAGGATGCTGATGACGATGACGATGACGATGATGATGATGATGATGCTAATGATGATAATGATGATAATGATGATAATGATGATGATGATGATGATGATGATGATGATGATGATGATGATGATGATGATGATGGTGGTGCTGGCGGTGACGGTGACGGTGATGGTGACGGTAATAGTAAAGTGATGATGTGGCGACGACGACGATGATGGTGATACTGCTGATGATGATGACGACGACGATGATGATGAATGATGAAGATGATGATGATGATGATGATGATGATGATGATGATGATGATGATGATGATGATGATGATGATGATGATGATGACGAGGAGGAGGAGGAGGAGGAGGAGGTGGAGATGGAGGAGAAGACGGAGGAGGGCGAGAAGGAGGCTGGACGATTGAGGTGTTCAGGAGTTTGTGGCCTGCTTTGCGTCTCTAGGGGGGGAGGCCCTCGGGACCCCAGAGGAGGAGGAGGGGGAGGCGGAGGAGGAGCAGCAGCAGGAGAATGAAGAAAGGAGGGAGAGGGAGAGGAAGACGCGCGGTGCAAGCTTTTGTCCTCGCGTCCGCCCCCTCCGCTGACCTGAGCTCATCCCTGATGTCTTCTCCCCTCCTCACACGCACGCACACGCGCATCCGCGCGCACATTGCAGTCGCTAACCGCCCAGTTCCCCCTCCCCTCCTCCATCACGTTCCAATATGCTCACCATGCTTATCCCACCCCACCAGATCCCACGATGATGCACACCTCCCCATGACTATGCAACCTTTTCCCTGTTCCTGCCGTCAAGTGGGGCAAGCTCTCGCCTCCACGGCACTGAACCAGTTCGAGCCTCACAGGCTACTTTGGTTTCCAGGAAACGCTGCGTGACAGTAGTGCGTTGCCCATCTTTACACTGAGCCTGGCCCTCATCCGCATCATCATCATCATCATCATCATCATCATCAGCATCATCATCATCATCATCATCATCATCATCATCATCATCATCATCATCAGCATCAGCATCATCATCATCATCATAATCATCATCATAATCATCATCATCATCACCACCATCCTCACCATCAGCAGCAACAACATCATCATCATCATCATCATCATCATCATAATCACCACCACTGCCGACGATCATCATCATCAGCACCAGCATCAACATCAGCATCATCGTCGTCATCATCGTCAGCATCATCATATTCGTCATCATCATCAGCATCATCATCATCATCATCATCATCATCATCGGCATCATTATTATTATCGTCATCATCCTCAGCATCATGATATTCGTCCTCATCATCGTCGTCATCATCACCGCAATCATCACCATCACCATCACTATCACTATCACCATCATATGTATCATCATCACCACCACCACCATCATCATCATTATCATCAACATCATCATTATCGTCATCGCCATCACCATCACAATCATCATCAGCAACATCATCATCACCTTCCTCCTGCTCCTCCTCATCCTTATCCCAGTCCTCATCCTCATCCGCAGCCTCATCCGCACCACCATCATCGGCATCATCATACGCATCATCTGCAATCGTCATCGGCAAAATCATGACCACCATCATCAGCAGCATCAACATTATCACCATCACCATCACCTTCACTATCATCATCATCATCATCATCATCATCATCATCAACATCATCATCATCAGCAGCATCATCAGCATCACCAACGCCATACTGTCATACTGCTGGTCATTCCCTGCTGGTCGTCAGAGCCCCTTGGAGCATCATCCCTCAAATCTGCAAGAGCAGGCAAGCACTTGACTTGATTCCCTTTGGCCTGCTCGAGGCTCTTCTGGGCCTGGCAGCAGTCAGCGAGGGGACCACTCATGCAAACGGGAATCGCGACAATAATTTCACGCGACATGCTTGACGCCACCTGATTTCTTTCAATGTGGAGAGACTACGGCACCGCACGGGTGTCAACCCGGCTGTGAATTGAAGACTGATGGGCGGATGTGAACCTGGACGGGCTGAGGGCGATATGTACCACGTACCCCTCTCCCCCCCCAAAAAAATGGCAAAGGAAAAGGAGTCGTAGGAGAACTGGCTGGTCGATGCATCGGAAATCCAAAGGGGTCCGCGAACTCTGCTCAACTCTGAATAATGCCAACAAGTGATGCGTCCCTCATTGGACACGAATTTGAATTGCGGAAGCACTTCGGCCAAACGCTGGAGACACGGGTCTGCCCACACGAGCCAGCAGAAGAAGGCCATGAAGAGGCTTACAGGAACAAGCAACAAACCGTGGGAAGAAGCAAGAGGAGGACGGATCGTGCGCCGCAGCGAAGAGAACGCAAGCGCCCAACTCCAATAGGAACAACGCGCCCAACATGCTTTGCAACCCACACAGAACACGGTGGCGAGCCTAGTCGCGCCAAAGCACCCTAACATGCGGGACAACGCAGCAAGTGCAGAATGCCCGTGGGATTTTCTCAACAAAATCCACCATGCAACTTCCATGCCCGATTCATACTGGTGCTGTGTGCGCCCGACACGGGTGGCCATTGTGTTCAAGCTGCTGCTCCATCGGACACCCTCGTGAAGAGTATTCTCACGACGGTCAGCAAGCCGTAACCTCTGAGTGCCAACCATGGGCCCGATGAACGTGGCCTGGGGCGAAGTGCTCCCCAGAACAACGACGAATGCCGCACGCCTGGCGTACACTACTGTACCAGTCCCCATACTGAACCGATGCTCTGTCGAGGCGCCACGAGATGCCAGCGATCGCCACCGTCTTGTTGGCGTTTGTGGGGAAAAGTGGGGGAGGAGGAGGAGGAGGAGGAGGAGGAGGAGGAGGAGGGGACGAGGACGACGAGGAATCAGCAGCGTCATGAGGATGATGATGACTGTTAAAAAGAGCGGCGGCAGCAGCAGGAGGAAGAGGAGGAGGATGAGGAGGAGGACGAGGAGAAGGGAGGAGGAGGACCAGAGTGAAGCCAATATGCATCAACGATGCTGCAAAAAACCCTCCCGTCCCAAGTCCCCCCCTCACAGGTACTCACAAGCCTTCCTTTTCACTGCAACACGCGCTACCTTAACAGACCAGCACCCGATTGGCCCGCCATTTAGGCGAGAGCCCCGGTTTGAACATGAGCTGCCTTGCATCATTCTAGCGAACAAAACAGCATACGATACGATATGATCATTCAGTTTAGCGAGGTACCGAACATCATCCTTTGTTTGACCAAGTACTGCCCTAATCTGCGTGACTGGTGTACGAATCTACACTTCTGGCCATGGATTTTAAAAATCAAGCGAGAACCCCTTGTTGAAAAAGAGCCGTCATCCATCCATGTAGCTACACCCATCTTGTAAATCAAGGGTACTCGGCGCTAAAGCGAGGTCGCACTTTTGAAAAGGAACCGCCCTCGATCCTTGTAACCGTTGCAAGCGTTTGAAACGAATGCGCGCAGTGCTAAAGCAAGAGCCCCCCGCCCCTTCTCGATCCTCGGGCGACGGTCGAAGGCCCAGCGGCTGCCAGCACAGGGGAACCCTAATCCTTGACCCTTGAGTGCCACCGCTCCTCGATCCTCC
>CAUYUJ010009802.1:177966-182966 GCA_963575745.1 Prorocentrum cordatum
CCTTCCCCTCCCCTCCACTCCCCTCCCCTCCCCCCTCCTCCTCCTCCTCCTCCTCCTCCTCCTCCTCCTCCTCCTCCTCCTCCTCCTCCTCCCCCTCCCCCCCCCTCCCCATCTCCTGCGAGCATCAGAAGCTGGGGCCGCGCCGACCTGGGAGAGCGCTGACGCCAGGCCAGCTGGGGCCCCGCCGCCCACTGGGGCGGCCACACAGCAGCGCCCAGACCCGCGGAGGGAGCATGGGGGGGCTGAGAGGCTCCAGGGGAATAGGCTCAGGGGGGAAGACTCGGGCTCGATTCCAAACTCGCCATCGCTCGGCCGTCCATTCCACGGGCATTGTTCGGGTTCCTGCTTTCTTGTTCACACATGATCCAGGATTCTCCTCGATGGTCATCGGGGGGGCGGAGGTGGCCGTTTTTTCTTTCCTGGGTAACGTTCGTTACCCCAAGGGGGGGAGGGGGTCGAGCGGGAGGGTAACGGCGGTAACGGTGGCCGCGGCGTGCACCCGCCAGGGTTCACCCGCGCCACCAGCGCATCAATCGCCTGTGCGCACCACGGCATGTAGGGGGGGGGGGTCCACCGGGGTCCGTGATCCTACCCCCGCAATGAAATCGCTAGCGTTCCCCGGGGGGAGGGGGGGTTGGCCCGGGTAACGAGCGCTACCCTGGGGAGGAACAATAAACGCTCTAAACGCTCACGAGAGGCTCAGGGGGGATAGACCCAGGGGGGAAGATTCGGGCTCGATCTTAAGACCTTGGCGACTTTTAGCCGATCGACTTGTGGGGATCAAGCTGGATAAGTTAAATCGAGGTATGTAGATGCCGATAACTCCAGGCAGGTCCAGGTAAATCCTGGCACACCCAGGTAAATCCAGAGATCTCCAGGGAAAGTTGGAGCAAATCTTGGCCGCTCCAGCGCGAGCCGAGGGACGGCAGAAGTCGTTGAGCCGTCCACGAGGGGAAGTTTCCGGCTCGAGGCTCGAGCTTTGGGGGCGCTCTCGTCGGTCCCCGGCGGCTCTCCGGCCTCGGGGCGCGCTCTCCGGCGGCCGCGCCTCGCTGGAAGCGCTCTGGGGGTGCCCGGATCGTCGCGAACGGCCGCCGGCCGCTGGAGAGCCGAGCCATGAAGGGGGGGAAGGGGGGGGGGGGGGAGGCGGCGGAGAGAGGGAGGAGCTGGAGCAGCAGCGGCAGCAGCAGGCGGAGGAATGCCCGATCTCTGGTGCCCGACGCCGCGGGGCGTCCGAGAGCTCGCCGCGGCACCAGCCGAGTCAGGGATTGAACTTCGCGCGCATGCTGGCGAGTCCACAGGGCGGACTCTCGCAGCACCCTCGCCCAAAACTGTCGGCGTCTCGCTTGTACTTCCGCCGCCATCCGCCGACCTTCCGCTGGCCGACCCGCCGCCGTTTGCTTCCGCCGAGGGCGAGAAGTCAACCTGTCGACCCCTCGAAGGCGAAGCCCTCTCTGGAGCGCGCCACGTTGCTCCCAAACTGGTGTCAGCCAGGAGGAACCAGAAGGGACTGGCTGACCCCCCCAGCACCGCTGACCCCAATCCTCGAACCTCGAAGTTCTGGATCAAAACCTATCTCTGGACTTCTCCAGGGAAACCTTTTGACCAGAATGTAAAAGGGGATCCAGCCAAGCCAACAAGAGCGCCCCATGAGGCAGAAACAGTCTACAACAACATCTGTCCTCGATCCTCGAGCCTCGAGGGGACTGGCGGACCCCCCTCAGCGCTAACCCCCGTCGCGTGCGCACCCATCAGGGCCCCGTAGTTGGGGACTTTGACAAACCAGGACGTTGGTTTATTTTTGGGGGAAGGAGGAAAGCTGATGGGAATTAAAGCGCGAAGCACGATGCAGAACAATGGCCTCGACCGCGCACTGAGCCGACTCAACAAGCTGTCCTGCGAGCGTGGTCGAAACTCCGGCGATCGGTGTCGACCGCAGGGTAAATAATACGAGAACCTGACATTGCCGCGGACTCAGGAAGAGGGAAAAAGAGAAAGAGGAGGAAGAAGAGGAAGAGGAGGAGGAAGAGGAGGAGGAGGAGGAGGAGGCGATAGAAGCGGAGGAGGAGGAGGAGTGACATCAGGAGGAGGAGGAGGAGGAGGAGGCGATAGAAGCGGAGGAGGAGGAGGAGGAGGAGGAGGAGGAGGAGGAGGAGGAGGAGGAGGAGGGGGAGGAGGAGGAGGAGGAGGAGGAGGAGGAGGAGGAGGAGGAGGAGGAGGGGAGAAGGGGCAATGGCATTGTGCGGGCATCTCCCCATGGTCCTACCGACCAGACAGACAATAAGGCCCACAGACCAGGACGCTGGTGCGCCTGAGAAAACTGCAGCCGCGGGTCGAACCGTTTTGCTTTTTCTCCAGCTGGATCGGGCATAGCCCTGGCCTGCTTCAAGTCCTGGTCTCCGGGGCCCTGAGCCCAAGAGCCCCCCTCCCCCGGCTCCAGGCGGGGCGCCGCCTGCGCAAAGACCGCCCGCTGCGCGTCCAGCTGTGCGGCCGCGGCCTGCGCGAGAAAGCCCGACGACCCTAGGGGGCACGACGGGGCCAAATAGCTCTCGAGCTGTGCTCGCGCACTGCGCGATCACAGGCGCGATCACGGCGCGAGCGTTCTGGAGCCGGGCGGTAACAACCTGCGGCAGTCTGTTCCCGCCCGGCTTCAGGGCGTGTTGGGAGGCCTCTGGGCTCGAGCAGCGGAGGCCGCGGAGCACGAGGCGAGCGGGTTGCACGCATGCACGCCTGTCGTCGGCGAGTCCTGCGACTGCACTTCTGCAGCCGTGCGCTGCATGACTTCGCAGAGAAGCACCCCGCCAGAGCGACCGACCTCCAGTCGGCTGCGCGCAAGAATGGCCCCAGGCGAGAGTAACCTCTGGTTACTCGGCCTGCGGATCGCTGCCCGCGGTGCGACAGTGGCGGCCTGCGTTCATGGGTTTGACCCCCCGCGCCCCCCCCCCCCGAAAGCCGCGCACCAAAGGTCACTCGGGCGAAGGGTCACTCTGACATGCAGCCGTTCCAGGATGTTCGAGGCCCCCCCCATGAGGTCTGGGCGCCGTGATTTGTTTCACAACGGGCCTCTTCCCCCGGTGTGAAGGCCCGGGGCCATCACAGATCGATCGGGATCGACGGGATGATTCCATCTGCTGCGCCTCGTCGAGAGCCTTCCGGACTGCCCAGATCGCCCCGACCCCGTCTGAGCCCACCCCGCCGCCGAACGAGCAGCAGACACGGGATCCCCTCCGACGGGGCCGCGGGACCCGCGCCCCATGCCATCCGCCGAGTCCGCTTGGCGGCCGAATCGGCTCAGACGCCGAGCAGGCTCGGAGAGGAATCCGGGGGGCCCGGGGGGGGGGGAGGCCTCCTCCTCCTCCTCCTCCTCCTCCTCCTCCTCCTCCTCCTCCTCCTCCTCGTCCTCCTCCTCCTCCTCCTCCTCCTCCTCCTCCTCCTCCTCCTCCTCCTCCTGGGGGGGCGAGGACCGAGGGTCGCCGCTGTTTCGAGTTATACGCCGGAGCCCGTGTCCGGGCAGCCAGAGGGCAGTCGGGACACGCCCGGTTCCCCACGCGAGGCGGAGGAGGAGGAGGAGGAGGAGGAGGAGGAGGAGGAGGAGGAGGAGGAGGAGGAGGAGGAGGAGGAGGAGGAGGAGGAGGGGCGGCGGGCTGGCGCTTCAAGATCAGCGCAGTGAGCCATCAGCACACCACAGCTTCACGACCACGTCGCGAGCTGCTGCTGCCCCCATGGATTATACGACGTTCTGGAGCTCTTCTGGGCCGTGCTGGTCCCCGGAAGCCGGGGAACTCCACGGGCCCCCGGGGACATCCAGGGGCCCAGGCCTCCAGCGTAACGAAGACAGCCATCGCGCTGCTGTGAGGGAGCGCCCACAAAGAGCGAAGCAGACTCCCTGGCCGCCGCGAGCCTCGGCCACGAAGGGGTTCCCCGACCCACAGCCAAAATGTGCATTGTAAGGACGGGTGGTGAGGACGCAAGACCCTTGGAGGCCGAAGTCGGGATTTTTTGGGCGGCAGGCGACCAGTGAAAACGGCAAAGGACGGGCCGCAGAGGCAAGGACACAAGGGTACCCTAGATGAAGGCGCGCGTCCTTACTGGGCGCGTTGACTGTACCACGGCGGAGCGCCCAAAAGGAGCGAAGCGGATTCCCTGGCCGCCGCGAGCCTTGGCCACGAATGGGCTCCCCGACCTAGATTTGAGGATAGGCCCGACAAGCAGAGCCCTTCCTGAATCCGAAGCGGTCCTGGCTTCAGCGTCGCGGCTGCAGAGGAGCGGCCCTGGTCGCACCCGGGCTCGCTGCGCTGGTGCGCTGTGCTGACGCGTTGCACGTCGGCCACGCGCAAGGGTGGCCCTGGGCGCGGGGGCTCAAGCCCGAGCGGGCAAGCCGCTGCTAGCGCATCGGGCCCAGCGATCGGTGGACCGGCACCAAAGGCCACTCTGGCGAAAGGCCACTCTTACGTTGGAGGCGGCCTGAGGTTCTGAACTGGTTGGGGCCCTAGCAATTCAGCCAGGAGGGGGGAGCCCTCCCGGGGTCCATCTGGTGCAGTTTTTCACCCTTGATCCGCGTTTCACGGTCCCCGAGCCGAAAACATTCCCCGGAGGCCGGAAAAGGCAACAAAAACCTTCCCGAGCCCGGAGCCTCGAACCTGCCCACCCTTCCTGGTCCACCTCAGACCTCCAGACGGCTCCAATGTTTGACGACCTACCAAACCACCCCAACACAACCCGAAGGCCCAACTGTAGGGTTGGTGGGAGAACGGGCTCCACATTTTCTTTCCATGTTCCCTGGCGCCCGCCTGCGGAGCGCCCCTGGCTCGTGTCGCGACGGCCCCAGCGCTGGTCTCTGGCACCGCGTGGATCGTTCCACCTGGAACGATCGGCGGCCTTTCTTCGCTCGCCTGCTCGTTACACACGGTCGATGTACTACCAGAAGGGGCGCTACAGAAGGAACGGCGGGGATTTGCCGGCCACGGTGGGCCGAGGCCACAAACAGGTTCCACGACATACAC
>CAUYUJ010009802.1:187966-282966 GCA_963575745.1 Prorocentrum cordatum
TTGCGCTGGACCTCCATCCCCGCAACACTTCCCTGGTGCGCTGTGGGGGCGGCAGTAGCTGCGCCGCCAGGGGTGTGGTAGAGGACAAATTCGGATGAGGATGAATCGGGGATCGCTGAGCCTTGTAGGTCTGGAGAGTGCATCGGCAGCCGCGGCCGTTTCACAGCGATCCCGAACGCTCAGAGAGCGATCTGGAACGCTCTGGAGCGATCGATCCTCATCCTAGACCTGACTGACTGGGTGCGTAGGTGCGTTCCAAGGGTTTTCACCCTTTCGCCGCTCGTGGGCGCCTCGTGTTTTTCTCCACCAGGACCGCAACCACCACCACGTGAGGAGTGATACCACCAGAGAAACCGAAACAAGGGAGTCCATCAACAATCCTGTCCCTGGACCGCTGGCGCCCCCCTTTCTCCCAGATGGGGCGAAGATGCGGACGAGGAGGGGACGGGGCGCGGAGGGGAGAGGAGCGAGAAGGAAGAAGGAAGAGGAGCAGGAAGGCAGGGGGCAGGATGGGGGGAGGAGAAACGCCTCGCGTGCTGCCTGGATGCCCCCAAAAAGGCTTCGCCAGGTCGCCGCCCGTGGGCGCCTCGCGGGCGCGCTGCTCGGAATGCCCCTGACGTCCGGCCCGGGCGCCGCCCGCCGTGGGCCCCACGCCGTCGACCAGATGGCACGCACAGCGCCGCCCGCACCGCACGCCCCGCACCACACGGCCCGCACGACACGCAGATGGCACCGCATGGCCTTGCAGCGTATAGCACGGGCCACGCAGCTGGCAGCACGCAGCGTGCAGTACGCAGCTCCCTCCACACGTCCTGCACGGTGTGGCCTGCGGCACCCAAGACTGTAGGACAGAACTTCCACTGTATAGGTTACGCCACGTTGCTTGCACATCCAGAGTGCAATTACTCACTGTTGGGGATACGCTGTCGAACATCTGTTCTGCGATCCTCCACGCCAGCGCAAGTGCCAATCTCCGCTGCTGCACCGAATACCGCCACACTGCGTCCCCGGCGGCACAGGCCGAAGCTGCCTCGACGATCTCGACGGTCCGCTTGCCGTTGCCCTCAAGCGCACCGTGTTTTTGCTCGCCGCCTCCTCCGTGCTCCTCATCATTATCATCCTCTCCTAGATCGGGTCCAAGACCGGGATACATCGCCCCAGAGCGTTCCGCAACGCCCTGAGACGGCCGCGACGCTTGATGCATCCCTCAGAACCGCCAGATCTCAGACATTCCCGATTTACCCCGATCCGACTTCGTCCTGGTCCTGCCTTCATGTTATATCCCCCTCGTGCAGCAAACAGCCTCGCATCGAAGGCCGCCAAAATCCTGCACTACCTCACCACCGCGAACGTTAATCTGTAGGTTCGGCTTCTCCCCACCCCCGCGGGGGGCACGCTCGAGCATAAACGTAGGCCGATCGGTAAAAAGTTGGCAGCGACATACAAGTAAGAAGGCACTCGAAACACACTGGGTGTCGTCCCGTCCCACCAAATCGCTCTGGCGAAGAGCCCAATCATTTGCAAATGCGTGGCGGGTATTAGCAGGAATGGTTATTGCACATGACTGCTGAGGGATATCAAAACGGTTCCGGAACCGATGCGAGGAGCTCAGACCGAACCAGGCCGAACCAAACCAGTGCGACCCGTTGCTTCCCAACCAACCTGTTTACTAGGCCCTCGTTTTGCAGAGAGAGAGAGAGAGACAGAGAGAGCACGCCGCGTCAATCACTCCCTCCTCCTCCACCTCCTCCCTACTCACATTCTTTGCACCTCGTGCACGTTTCGTGGCCCCATACGGAAGCTCCGCCGAAGGCCCCAGTGGCAGAGTCCGAGCACTGTGCCAAGGTATTCCCACATCTGCAAGAATGGAAGACACAGGCAAACATTTCGATTCAGGTCTAAATTGTACTGGGATGCTGCTCAGTAAGAGGTCCCATGCTACGTCTCGGTGGTCGGAACGCGTGGACATGGCTAGAAGTGTCCGTTAAGCGCATGTACAATGATAGGTCTGCTGATGTAGAGGAGCGCCCGACTGGGGGAGAGGGGAGAGCGCGATATGAATGCAAAACGCTGCGAAAAGTACGCAAGTGTCTCTGAGGTGATGGCGCCAGTCTTCCATTCTGGATGTTGGCGCACGGGCTTACATATAGCGAGAGGGAAGTTAGTAATCACTCCCCCCGGGGCCGTCGATGCGTAGATTCACGCAAAGACGGACGTCAGCATTTTAGCTAACGCTTGGCGTCCTGGGCAGGCTGTCTGGGGCGCAAAACTTAATAACGCAAGGAGAGCGTTCAGCTGTTTCGGCAGGTCCTGTGGATGTTGGCCTTCATTCCACCCCAGGGCACCTTGGCCCTCGCGGCGCCAACCCTAAAACAGTTTTACGGCGCCAGTGGAAGGGACGGAGGTACTCCCAAAATTGTCCATAGGACTGGCCGAAACCGAATAACGCACTCCTCACCTGTAAGCATACCTTTACGCCGCGCCCGCCTTCCAGAACGCTGCCCACACAGCGACAAGGCGTCCTCCCTTAATCACTTGGACGCTCGTCACATAGTGACGGCACGCCCCCTTAACGCCACGAATCACGCCAATCATCATCATAGCTCCAACGGCTGCCCCAGCCCGGCCAGTCCCACCAGCGGCCAGAGCCTCACCGTGAGCCGCCCCATGATGACCATGAAGCATCACCCTCCTTCCGCCGAAGGCCCCAATGGCAGGGTTTGCATGCGGTTCAAACTCCAAGTCGGCACACCATCACACGTTTCGTGGCTCTATATGGAGCTCCACCGAAGACGATACTCATAACTGCGGCACTCACAACTGCACATGGTTGGGTCCTTCGCCAGACTGATCTTCTCAACGCGAACCGAGCTGAACCGAACCGCAATCGAACCGACCCGAACCGAACCGGCTTCGCATTTGATCCTGAACTGGGCCGAACCTCCTTCCCGAACCGGATTGAACCAGACCAAACCGGACAATAATGAGTACGACGAATGCAACGAGTGCGACGAGCACGACGAGTACCACGAATACGACGAGTGCGAGGACGCGTATGACGAGTGCGACGACGCATACGACATGTTCAGGGGTATTGCATATCATATGCAATGCCCCTGAACGCTTCGCCAAGAGATAGAAAACTCTACTCCAAGCCGCCCAATTTACGCATGCACTCTCACGACAAAAATCGGACACGGACACGCGACGACGAATGCGCCCACAAAACCTGTGAGGGGTGTACTAAAATGAACCCGAATACGCAGAAGAACCCTGCCGCTGGGGCCTTCAGTGGAGCTCCCTATGAGGCCACGAAGCGTGTGAGGGATGTGCCAAAATGAACCCGAGTATGCATGCGAACCCTGCCACTGGAGCCTTCGGTTGAACTCCCTATGGGGCCACGCCTGTGAGAGGTGTCCCAAAAAGGACCCGATTACGCATGCGATCCCTGTCTCTGGGGCCCTTGGTGCAGCTCCGAACCCTGCCGCTGAGCCCTTTTGTGGAGCTCCCTTTTGGGCCGCGAAACGGGTGAGGGGTTTGCCGAAATGGACCCGAGTACGCATGCGAACCCTGCCACTGGAGCCTTCGGTGGAGCTCCCTCTGGGGCCGCGAAACGTGTGAGGGGTGTACCGAAATGGACCCGACCCGAGTACGCATGTGAACGCTGCCACTGGAGCCTTCGGTGGAGCTCCCTATGGGGCAGCGAAGCGTGCGACGGGTGCGCCTTTTGAGATGATGATGATGATGATGATGATGATGATGATGATGATGATGGTGATGATGGTGATGATGGTGATGATGGTGATGATGATGCTGTTGCTGCTGCTGTTGATGATGATTATGATGACGATGATGGTGGTGGTGGTGGTGATGGTGATGTTGATGTTGAGGGCGACGATGCCGAGTATGATGATTATGGCGATGAAGATGAAGATGATGAGGATGATGATGATGATGATGATGATGATGATGATGATGATGATGGTGGTGATGATGATGGTGACGATGATGTTGAGAATGGTGATGATACTGGTGATGATGCCGATAATGGTGATGATGGTGGTGATGATGGTGATGATGATGATGCTGTTGCTACTGCTGATGAGGACGATAGCGATGACGATGACCATAACGATGACGACGATGATGATGACGATGATGATGCTGATGATGATGATGATGATGATGGTGATGGTGATGATGATGATGATGATGATGATGATGATGATGATGATGATGATCGCACGTAGCTTGAGTGGCGGTGACTCAGCTACTGCTGCATGCTCTATCGACGCATTGCGGCGAGAGCGGCAGCTCGTACTTCGTAATGGTAGGATGGCGTCGCCGATCTCCTTGGGTGGGAGGCCAGGTCAGCCTTCAGTTTATGATGAGCTGTGGTGGTGCTCAGGCGCACAGGCAACTCACGCGCTGCGGGGAGCGCGGGGCCAGACACGCGGTGAGCGGATGTGTATTCGTGCGTGCTCTGAAATGCAGGAAACGCGGGGATGGGAGGCAGAGACAAGGGCGACAAGCGGGAAGAGGCGAGCGGGGCAGGAGGCACATTGCTACAAAAGCGGGCGGGGGCCTCAGACGCCACTCCGAGCGGCGAGAATCCACGATCACCATGCTGGCGCTCAGCAGCACGTTGCAACAGAACATCGACACAGCACGCAAGATTCGTACTGCAGCCACGTAGTTGCAGAAGGTCCGAGCGGCGAAGGAACGGCATGCCAGGAGCTGGCCAGTCATGCAGGGCGTCGTCGGGATGGTCACGACGATCCGCGTCGGCCACTCCAAGCGGCGGGACGGCACGCGCATCAGCATGCAGAGCTTCTTCGGGAATGGCTTGACGAGCAGCAAAAGCCACACGAGGCGGCAAAGCGGCACGAGCATCATCATGCGCCACTCCGTGGGGATGGTCGGGGCGAGCCGCAGCAGCCACTCCAGGCGGCGGGACGGCACGTGCAGCAACATGCAGAGCTTCTTCGTGGTTGTCGTGGTGTGCAGCGCTAGCCACTCCAGGCGGCGGAACGGCACGAGCAGGAAGCAGAGCTGCTTCGGGATGGTCGAGACGAGCCACGTCAGCCACTCCAGGCGGCAGGACGGCACGAGCCACATCATGCAGCTCTTCTGGGGGACGGACGGGACGAGCAGCGACAACCACTCCTGGCTGTGGGGCGGCACGAGCAACATCATGCAGAGTCTCCTGTGGATAGTCAGGCTCTCCAGTCCCAGCAACCTTGGATGTCCTGGAGTGGGTGGAACTCGGAGGGCCCGTCATAGGGCATTCCGTGTTGCACTCTGGGCCTGTGGACGGCGCCCCGACGGACTGGTCGCTCTCCGTGGACAGGGTAGTCTCGAACACGAGGTCGTACCACGCGTCGAAGCAGCGGATGAAGGGCCTGTTCTGGAGGAGCGTCTTACGCCGTGCTACGCGCTGCCATTCGCGTACAAGGGGGCGTAGGGCAGCAAGAGCCACACCGACAGCACGGGGACGGGATTCAGCAGCGGCAGCTTCATGCAGAGCACTATCAGGGGCGCCGTCTCCAGCGTCGTCAGCAGGAGCGTCTCCAGCACCAGCAGGGAGAGCGTCGAGAAGTAGGTCATGCAGGCCACCAGCAGGTCGGCGGACTTCGGATCGTTGAACGGGTCGGGAATGCAGAACACCATCAGCGCCGGCGGTTGTGTCAGCGCGAGCGTCATGAGCGGGAACAGCTTGCAGGAGGTCAGGAAGGCCATCCTCCGGGCGGCGGACTTCGGATTCATGAACGGGTTGCACATGCAGAAGAACGGAATGGTGTCGCGGAGGATGGCGGCCCTCGGCGGCAGCAGCCCGAGCAGGGTCATCATGGGCTGGTGCGTCATCTGCCTCTTCGCGTCGGTGAGGCCAAACTTCAGGACCATGGGCAACGTCAGGAGGACGCCCGCGAATCAGCTGCAAGAAGTTCGCGACCAGCGGCAGCTCGTTGCCCCTGCAAGTGCCCAGCGGAGTAATCACCCGCGAGGCGGCTGGAGGCGCAGCAACGTGTGGAAGGAGAACGTGTAGTTGAAGAGTCTGGCGCTTGCCAACGCGTGCTGGGCCGCGACCGCCTTGCAGAGCTTGGCATGCGCGGCGATGCAGAGCGTCAGCACTCCTGCGGTGCGGCATGACGAGCAGCGTCAGCAGCAGAGGCAGCAGGCGCCATCGCGTGGACATACGGATCCGACGGCCACAAACGCTGGCGGCGCGGCGCACGGCCAGGGGGCCTTGGGCGAAATAGCTGTGGAACTCATTTCGGCCCAAGCCCGAGATCCCACGGAGGGGACGGACTTGAGCCAAAATGGCTACGGATGATGATGATGATGATGATGATGATGATGGTGTTGATGATGGTTAGGATGGTGGTGGTGGTCGTGATGATGATTGTGACGGTGACGATGGTGATGTTGATGGCGGTGGTGGGAAGAGGGGAAATAAAGATGAAGTGGAGGGAGGAGTGAGGAGGAAGAGGTGAGGAGGAGAGGAGGAGACGGAGACGCGCGGCGCTGCGAACTCAAACACGAGGACCCCAAACACAGGATGGTTAGGAGAAGGACAAAAGGAAGCTCCTTCAACGGTAGGCGGTTCAGTTATCCGTGGTCTGGAGATCCACAAATTCTTCCAGGGAGAGAAGGCATGTGTTCTGGAACCATGGGTCATGATGGTGACTGCTTCTGCACGTGAAGACCTAGAATGCACTTACCCCTCACTGCCTCCCCGACTGCATTCATTGGGGGCGCTCGAGTTCTGAGGTTCCCGATCAACCGCCCGATCAAGCATCCGAGCATTCGGAGACCACCTGAGACGTCGGACTCCAGACGCGTGCAAAAAATCTCCAGTTACCCCCGTGGACAGGATGCTCCTTTTACTCAACCTCCTCCTCCTCCTCCTCCTCCTCCTCCTCCTGCTTCGACATGCCATAGCATAATAAGCCCCCAACCCGATCGAAACGGGGAGCAGCAACACCGAGTATATGCAGCCACGGGGTGTGCCCCCAAAGAAATCACATTGAACAACAGCGAGCGTCCTGACCGCAGTCAAGCCCAAGGACGTGCCAGAGGCAGAGGCCAATGCCTGGCCAAACTGGCAAGCAAAGGAAGGTGCGACGAGAGCTCCCGAAGTGAGTCTCAAACGTGGACATCACGGGGACGACGACGACGACAACGATGACGACGATCATCGTGCGAACATGTGATCGATCAAGCTGCTTTGACCTTTCCTTGTTTCTCCCTGTCCCTTGTTCCCGCCCACTAACTCTGCAAACTAACACCCTTCTTGGAGGGCTTCCTTTCCAGCTAGCACCTGGGAGAAGCATTCAGAAATACATTCTCTGTGTGCACTGCGCCGCCATGGCCGTCATGCAAGCTAACGCGCTCGCGGGCAGCTCACCACCTTGAGTGAATTGCAAGGAAGTCTTGGTAGAGAGCGACGTTCCCCAGCTCGGGGGACCTTAGGGGGTCTCAGAATCAGCTTTGAGGATTTATCTGGCGGGATCCGTTGTCGTCTTAGCGGGGCCCTCACAAAACTTCATAAAGTGCGCAGACGTTTCGAGCAAGAGCGCCGTTCCTGAGTGTAATAATGCGTATGACTAGGGCGTCCCGGGTAGATCGCGATGAAGTACAGAGCGGGAGACGTTGTCGTCGTGTTGGGCCTTCACCAACGTGCATAGATTGCGAGGAAATTTCAAGCCATAGCACCGTTTCTGAATAGGGGAGCCTCTCTGGCCAAGGCGTCATTGGGCAAATTGCGAGGAAGTGCCGAGCGGGAGCCGCTGTCGTCGTATCTGAGCCTTCACCAACCTGAGTGGATTGCAAGGAATTCTCGAGACAGAGCGCCGCTCCTGACTTCGGGGGCCTCTCTGGCCACGGCGTCCTGGGGCAAAACACTGCGAGGGAGTACCGAGCGGGAACGCCGCTTTCAGAGAATGGAGCCGGCGTCGAGGCGAGAGCGCCCGGAACCGTTTCCAAAGAACAGCCACACTTCTTCTCTAGAAACGAAGATTCGACGACGATGGCGACGACGACGACGAACCACCACAAGTTACCGACGACGGCGACGACGACGATGGCACCGACGATGAGGCCGACGACCTCGTCGTCGTCGACGGACGACGCCGACGACGACTACGACCCGCGAGAGGGAGGCGCCTCCGCGGCGCGGAGCTCCTGGGAGATGCGGGCCACCTCGGCGGCCTGCGGTCGGCCGCTGCTGTCGGCGTCGTCGTCGTCGTCGTCGTCGTCGTCGTTGGCGCGCCGTCGTGGTCGCAGTCGTCGTCGTGGTCACCGTCGGAGGCGTTTCGCTACAGCCACGGCGCTGCCAGAAGGAAAGCTAAATAAGGAACGAAGCCGCTTTTTCCCAACCGTCCTGTTGTATTGGGTCCTCGTTTTGAAGAGACAGCGCCCCGCGTCTCACCTCCTCCCGCTGCCCCCTCCCTCCTCCCCCTCATCCCTCCTCCCATTCCTGCTTCTGCTCGCCGCATGTCCACCATGTCGGCACAGCCCTCACGAGGACTCCACCGAAGACACCAGCGGCAGGGTTTGCATGCGTCCCCCCGCAGATTTCGGCACACCTCTTACGAGGATCGTGGCCACATAGGGAGCTCCACCGAAGGCCCCAGCGGCAGGGTTTGCATGCGTGCCCCGCCCATTTTTGCACACCCCTCACAAGGATCGTGGCCCCATAGGGAGCTCCACCGAAGGCACCAGCGGCAGGGCTTGCATGCATCCACACCCCATCACGAGGATCGCGGCCCCATAGGGAGCTCCACCGAAGGCCCCAGCGGCAGGGTTTGCATGCGTCCGCCCGCTGATTTCTGCACACCCCTCACGAGGATCGTGGCCCCATAGGGAGCTCCACTGAATGCCCCATCGGCAAGGTTTGTATGTGTCCCCCCGCCCATTTCGGCACACCTCTTACGAGGATCGCGGCCCCATAGGGAGCTCAACCGAAGCGGCAGGGTTTGCATGCGTCCCCCCGCTGACTTCTGCACACCCCTTACGAGGATCGTGGCCCCATGGGGAGCTCCACCGAAGGACCCAGCGGCAGGGTTTGCATACGTACCCCCGCCCACTTCGGCACACCCCTCACGAGGATCGCGGCCCCATAGAGAGCTCCTCCGAAGGCACCAACGGCAGGGTTTGTATGCGTCCTCCCGCCCATTTCGGCACACCCATCACGAGGATCGCGTCCCCATGGGGAGCTCCTCCGAAGGCCCCGGCGGCAGGGTTTGCATGCGTCCCCCCGCAGATTTCGGCACACCCCTCCTCAGGATCGTGGCCCCATAGGGAGCTCCACCGAAGGCCCCAGCGGCAGGGTTTGAATGCCCCCGCCCATTTCGGCACACCCCTCACGAGGATCGCGGCCCCATGGGGAGCTCCTCGAAAAGCCCCAGCGGCAGGGTTTGCAGGCGTCCCCCCGCCCATTTCGGCACACCCCTCACGAGGATCGTGGCCCCATAGAGAGCTCCACCGAAGGCCCCAGCGGCAGGGTTTGCAGGCGTCCCCCCGCCCATTTCGGCACACCCCTCACGAGGATCGTGGCCCTTATAGGGAGTTCCATCGAAGGCCCCAGCGGCAGGGTTTGCAGGCGTCCCCCCGCCCATTTCGGCACACCCATCACGAGGATCGTGGCCCTTATAGAGAGCTCCACCGAAGGCCCCAGCGGCAGGTTTGCAGGCGTCCCCCCCGCCCATTTCGGCACACCCTCACGAGGATCGTGGCCCTTATAGGGAGCTCCACCGAAGGCCCCAGCGGCAGGGTTTGCATGCGTCCCCCCGCCCATCTCGGCACACCCATCACGAGGATCGTGGCCCTTATAGAGAGCTCCACCGAAGGCCCCAGCGGCAAGGTTTGCAGGCGTCCCCCCGCCCATTTCGGCACACCCCTCACGAGGATCGTGGCCCTTATAGGGAGTTCCATCGAAGGCCCCAGCGGCAGGGTTTGCAGGCGTCCCCCCGCCCATTTCGGCACACCCATCACGAGGATCGCGGCCCCATGGGGAGCTCCTCCGAAGGCCCCAGCGGCAGGGTTTGAATGCGTCCCCCCGCCCATCTCGGCACACCCCTCACGAGGATCGTGGCCCTTATAGGGAGCTCCACCGAAAGCCCCAGCGGCAGTGTTTGCAGGCGTCCCCCCGCCCATTTCGGCACACCCCTCACGAGGATCGTGGCCCTTATAGGGAGTTCCATCGAAGGCCCCAGCGGCAGGGTTTGCAGGCGTGCGTCCCCCCGCCCATCTCGGCACACCCCTCACGAGGATCGTGGCCCTTATAGAGAGCTCCACCGAAAGCCCCAGCGCAGGGTTTGCAGGCCGTCCCACCGCACCATTTCGGCACACCCCTCCCCCCCACGAGGATCGTGGCCCTTATAGAGAGCTCCACCGAAGGCCCCAGCGGCAGGGTTTGCAGGCGTCCCCCCGCCCATTTCGGCACACCCCTCACGAGGATCGCTGCGGCCAATGGACGAGACCCCCGAGGCCCCAGCGCAGGGTCGTAGGCCCTTATCCGACCCCCCGCCCAACCGCCCTCACGATGATCGTGCCCTTAATCAGCTCCCCCGAAGCCCCAGCGGCAGTGTTTGCAGGCGTCACCACCCCGCCCATTTTCGGCACACCCCTCACGAGGATCGTGGCCTTATAGGGAAGTTGCCATCAGCCCCAGCGGCAGGGGTTGCAGGCGTCCCCCCGCCCATTTCGGCACACCCATCACGAGGACCGTGGCCCCAGCACGCTCCACCGAAGGCCCCAGCGGCAGGGTTTGCAGGCGTCCCCCCGCCCATTTCGGCACACCCCTCACGAGGATCGCGGCCCCATAGAGAGCTCCACCGAAGGCCCCAGCGGCAGGGTTTGCATGCGTACCCCCGCCCATTTCGGCACACCCCTCACGAGGACCGTGGCCCCATAGAGAGCTCCACCGAAGGCCCCAGCGGCAGGGTTTGCAGGCGTCCCCCCGCCCATTTCGGCACACCCCTCACGAGGACCGTGGCCCCATAGAGAGCTCCACCGAAGGCCCCAGCGGCAGGGTTTGCAGGCGTCCCCCCGCCCATTTCGGCACACCCCTCACGAGGATCGCGGCCCTTATAGAGAGCTCCACCGAAGGCCCCAGCGGCAGGGTTTGCAGGCGTCCCCCCGCCCATTTCGGCACACCCCTCACGAGGACCGTGCCCCCCTAGGGGGGTCCACGGAGAGCGGCACCCGCAACGCGGTACTCACAGCTGCATGCTGTATGGCTAAGTCCTTCGCCAGGATAATTTCTGAATCAACCATCCATTTCTAAGGAACGGCCGCTCTCCTTTCTGGAGGCGTTCCCTCGCCGCTGCCCGTCGTTTTGAAACTGATCCCTGCCTTTGTCGAAACCTGAGGAACGGGCTTCCTGACAAAATTGCGAGGGAACGCGAGCAGACCCAAGAAACCACCGAGCCTTTTTTCCGAACCCGAACTGGCCTTTTATTTCAACGCCATGAATGTACTTCTGGAATGCAGGGGCCTTTTCCGGGCTCCAGGAGCGTCTAGCATCTATCCTGGATGACGAACCAGCCAGGACGGACACAGGGAAGGGTCCGTCGACTGAATTTGATCGGATGTTTGTCGGATCGTCGTCGTCGCACTCACGCGGGCGGGGAGAGGAGGAAGAGAAGGAGGGGGAGGAGGAGGAGGAGGAGGAGGAGGAGGAGGAGGAGGAGGAGGGAGGAGGAGGAGGAGGAGGAGGAGAGGAGGAGAGGAGGGAGGAGAGAGGAGGAGGAGGAGGAGGAGGAGGAGGAGGAGTGGGAGGAGGGGAAGTTGGAGGAGGACCAGAATACACCCAGGATGCATCAAGGATGCCGCAGCACACCCTGCCGTCCAAACGCCCCTCCCCATAAATAATCGCAACCGAATTTCTCTACGCTGCGGGAAGTGCCCCCATGAAAAACGAGCGGCCAATGAGCCTGTAATTCAAGACGAAGTCCGACCTTGAAAACGAACCACCCTCTTTCCTCCGGGCGATCAAGAGCACAATGACTTAGGATCATGAGATCGACAGGCATGTCCAACAAGATCCCCGTTTTGAAAAAGAGCCGCCGTCCATCCGTGCAGCGTTGGCACGTGCTTGCAAGCCTGGTGGTAAAGGCAAGGGGCATCTCAAGCGAGAACCCATGTTTAACATGATCCACCCTCCGTCCGTGCGTGTGGCTGCTGCGAACGCCCAGCCATAACAATTGAGGAAGTGCCATGCGAAAACCTCATGTTGAAAAAGAAACGCCTCCCATCAGTGCAAGAGCTCCTACCATGTATATGCGAAGCTCTACTGCAAGGCCGAATTTCTGAAACACAAGAAAAATAGGTCCGGCCTCAATCCTTGCAACTCTCGAAAACGTTTGAGGCGGATGTCCAGCCGCTGCGGCAGAGGCCCCATTTTGAAAAAACGACCACCCGCTGGGGTGAACGCTTAGCTTCAAGATCACAGAAAGATCAACGGCTCTCAGGCGAGCGCGCCCTACCGACACGTCTGGTCACGCCACAGGGAGGAGTTATATTGATAGGAAGAGTGGGCGATTAGAAAGGAGGGAGGAAGGGGGAGGAGGGGGAGGAGGAGGAGGGGGAGGGGGAGGAGGGTGAGGAGGGCGAGGAGGAGGGTGAGGAGGAGGGTGAGGAGGAGGAGGAGGAGGAGGGGGAGGAGGAGGAGGAGGAGGAGGAGGAGGAGGAGGAGGAGGAGGAGGGTGATGATGAGGAGGAGGAGGAGGAGGAAGAGGAGGAGGAGGAGGAGGATCGAGGAGTAACAGGAAGACGAGGAGGAGGCGCGCACAAGCCCTCGGCGCGAGCGGTTCGCAAGCGACGCGGCACAGAAGAAGGACTACGCACGCGCTGTCGTCTGACAGTGGACGCAGCCGTGCACGGCGCGGCGCGGCGTGAAAGTCAACGCCAACCGCGATCAATGTCATGTGGGGTGGCCATCCGCTGTTTTTTTGCGGCGAGGCGACGTGGCCAGGCGGCCACGCCTGACGCCCGACAGGCCCCCCCCCCAAACAAAAACGAGTCAAGGGAACAACCAGGAGAACCAATACAAAGATCTGCTCAGAGAATCCCTGCCATCCCAGCACTACTACACGCACGCCAGCAAAATATAGCTGGTTCTGAATGGGAGACACCGCCGCGCTGCAAATCACGGGGCGATCTCCGCGCCGCAAGATGACTGCAAATTCCGGGGCAAGCGCGGTACCACAAGATGACGGCAAAGTGGGCTCGTCCTTGCCCCTGAGCCTCGAAACCCTAAAGGGGCGCGGCAACCGGGGGGCCTGACAGCTTGCAACACACACGCGCGCTCACGCAGACGCAGCAAACTGAAGCGCACCGCTTGTGGGGCCACGGCCGCCACGCGGAGCCAGGACCTCCATGAAAGGGGGCCCAGCCACCAGAGGCCCGAGCCCTAGAGGCAAGGACAGCTGGGAAAGAAAACTCAAGTCACGCAATCATATCCCCCGTCGTGGCGTTGAGGCCTTTCGGGGCGAACTTCATTTTGAAAACCGGAGAGCCCCGGGTGCTCGGATGGACGATTCGGCCCTTGCGCGGCACCTTTGATCCCCTGGCGACCCCGCCAGGCGGGATGCAATAGGCTGAACAGACCGCGCGAACACACAACTCAACCATACTGCTCTATAGCGCGCTGGCACGCTCCAAACCTCTCGAGCGCAACCCGAGCAGGAGGCGGCGATGGGATCCGATTCAGAGCCCAGGAAAAAGGCGGCCAAGCGCAGCGCGACACCCGCCGCCTCCAAGGCCTCGGGCGCCGCTTCAGGGCCGTGCATTTGAAGTGCCTCGCTCGCCTGTGATCTCTGCTTTGCTCTCGACGCGCGCGCTCGGCGGCCCCCAGACAGGGGCTGCGACAGGGAGGCGCCTGCGAGCCTCTAAGTTGCGCGCCTTGCATCGCCGCCGCCCCGTCTAAAGGGGGCGCGGAAAAGGGCGCGCTCCACGAGCGCAGCGCTACTCCCAACAAAACCGCCCCGCGGCGCACCGCTGGGCCCCGACGCGACACTCGGGCGGGATGGGGTCGAGACACTCCCTTCCGCCGCCATTTCAGCGACCGACTGGCTGAACCTAGCGAGGAAATCGAACCGCAACCTGGTGAGCTTCAAATGCCCCGACTGGAACCGACCATTAATTTGGGGCAGCAACTGACTCGGCACCGATGCGAGCGAAGGAATCCGCCCACGCGTGGCGGAGGAAACATTCAAGATAGAATTCCGACGCTCCTTCCTGCACTAATTCGCCCCGCACTCGTCAGGCAGGAGCCCGCGCAGAGCTCGGTCGCGAGTCGGAGTCGCTGCGCAATTTGAACACGCGCCTCCAAGCGGAGGCGCGCGGGCAACGGGCAGGCGCAAGGTCCCGGGGCCAACCGTTGCCCTCGGGCGTCTAATAATGGGGCTGCCCCAAAAGCCGGAAGCAACGCCCAACGCTCGGCCCTGGGAACGGACTGGGGAGGGCCCCGTAGACCGCTCGAACAGGGAGCCCGCTAGGGCCCAGCTCCACCGCGGCCCATCCAAGCCGACGAAATTCGGGGCCGCTGCTGGCGCTCGGCCAGCCCCAGCCGCCCGTGAAAACGCACGTCCCGAAAGGCTCATGGGCGCGACCCCTGGGGCATACGGGGGCATCATCGGGGACGTGGGGCAACTTCACAGACCCGAATGGAAACCCATAGGCAAGCTCCGCGGAGCGCCAACCGGAAATGCCTTTATCCCTGGGGGCCGCCCAAATCTCCAAGACGTTCCCAGGATAACGCTGTTCTTGACCACCAAGGGCACCAAGCGCGCCATCGCAATCGCACAGCTGGCGACCCGCGGTGCCCCCGGCGCCAGCGGAGCAGAAAGAGCGCGCATCCGTCTTAGAAGCGCCGGCCTGCTGACGCCTAACGGTGGGCCACGTCGAGCATCGCACAAAGCGCCTAGTAGCCCCCTGTCTCTTGCTATCGCGCAGGCGTCGGACTCCGTGGCGCAGACCTCGCATCGCGACAGCTTCTGAACTATCCGCATATGGAACGCGGTGCACGACGCGGGTCGCCTGCCATCGGGAGATCCCTGCCCTCGGCAACTCTCGGAGCTCCAAGGGGGGAGCTCGAAGGAAGGAGCGCGAGTCGTGGAGGTCATCTACACAAATGTGGGCTGACAGCATCGTCCACCCGATGCGGTATAATGACAGCGGCGCGGAAGAAATCTGGCCTTTGCACCCGTGCCAAGTCTTTCTTAGCTCAAACTGATCATGAATGCTGGGCCGCGCGCGCTGAAGGAGCGCGAGCGAGACCTTGCTATCCCAGACTACCGACGCATATCTCATCAGCAGCGGGATGGTCGCATCAAAAAGCGGATCGAAAACGTGCCCCTTCGAGTGGCCAGCCACGAGGGAGGGGCGCCAGACCTCTTCGCGCCCACTAACGCTCCAGCAGGAGAGCGAAATAACATGGACGAGATGTCCGCAAGGCCGCTTAATTCAGCCCCGCGAGCCCCAACGGGCCAGAAGGCCAGCCCCCCAGAAAGTGCCAACTCTCTTGGCGCCCCACGGCGGAGAGCCTGCAACTTCGGTTTCTGCTGCAACATTTTTGCCAGACGGGCCTGCTACTGTTCGCGACAGGGCCTCCCGCTGAAGACTTCCTGCCTTAGATTGCGCACGTGCGCGTGGCCGCGAAGCATGAGAATTCGGGCGCGTACCGACACTTTCGTGGCAGCACGCGCAGCCGAAGCAACATAATTGCTTTTCGACACCTGAAGAACCAAGCCCACGCGAAACACTCTGTTACCAAACCGAGTCACGGCCCCGAGGAGCGGGCCAAAGTCCCGAGGACGACCTCCGATCCACTGGAAACTGGCGTCGCCCACACGAACGCGGGCCCGTGCGTCACTAAGAAACTTTCAGAACTTTTTGACTACAATACGGTGCAACAGCTTGTGCATTACCGCGTCGGCGTGGCTGCGTCTGGCCAAGATCCCTTGGAAGCTAATAACATCTCTAGAAAGCGACCAGAAAGCCTGGGCGGCCCGAGGACACCGATAGCGGGCCCAAAACATCCAAATCATTTTTAACGGGTACTTCAGAGCACGCGCTCCTCAAAAAACAAAGGTACAACTATGCGGTCGTAGCAGTTCTACATATCTACCATGACAGACGCAGCATGTTTTCCGACGGCGACCGCGGCCTCGGCATCGACGCTATTAGAAAATATGCGCCAGAAGATGATGCTGCAGGTCCGCGCCCCCAGGATGCGGGGTGTCTGTTGTCCTTTTCCCAAGCGACAGACACAGGCCGACGCAGCCGTCCCAGAATCCTGATGATGCTGTTCAGCAGGGCAATCAAACGGTGCCGTCCATATGGCTTCCGGAGCCGCACGAGACGGGTACGCACACGATCACCAGGCCACGACAACCACTTCTCGCAAGACTTGAAGAGCATGCCGAAGATCAACATGGCATCGCCAGACACCGCGTCAGGCCATCCTGGGCGCAGTCGTTGTTGACCCGAATTGCGTTGGCAGGGAAGCCGCGGCACACCTTCTTCAAGTCCGCAACGCTAAAATCTGGCAGTTCATCCCAACTCACAACGTCATCGGGCAGCGCCGGTGCCTTACAATTGTGCATAGACCATCTAAGATGCCACTCATCGATGCAATCGTCCGCCTGCTGATAAGGTTCGGCTCACTCAGTGTCCGCGTGGACCTCCTGCCTCTCGCGTAAACGACTGCACCTGTGAGCGCACGCAGGACCGCCAGCAAACGGTTCGTTATCCCACCTGGCCCACAACTGCGCATCCGCGCGGGAGGCCACCTTGCCATCCACAGCGCCCATGAGGGCTTGCACCTCATCACAAAAGACGGTATGCGAGAAACGCTCGACGATACTTGGCACGAAAGCCCGCGCCTCTGTAACATACATTCATCTACCCAAGATCCACGCCGAATGCGTCTGAAGAAACACCCTACGTCGAAAATGACCTTGTCGATCGTGTCAGCATCCGCTGTCTCAGACTTCGGCATGGTATCAAGATGGCATCGCACAGATCGTGAGTGCCTTCATCAACGGGCAAAGACACGCCACGCATCGACCTCATCGGGTGCATGGGGGGGCGTCGGGTCCAGGAGCTTCCAGGTACACTGCGTCACACCAGCACGGCCATGGTAAAGCCTCCTGGTCTCGGCGTCCATGATGTCGCACCTATCCAGCATCTCAGGCTCCAGCCCGATGATGAGATCGTCCCAGCATTCCTCCGAATCATCATCGCACGCAACATCACCCAACGCCTTACGTACCTGTTCCCACTCCGCAATCGGTGGATACCTGCTGCAATCTGGCTTGTAGATCACAGGGGAGCTCTTCGGCTCGACCGCCACGCGTTGGTACATGACCTTGGGCTTGGCTCGGAAGGGCAGCCACACTGGCAGACGGGGACAGGTATCCGCAGCCTCGTCCACGAAAGGCTGCCCCGTGAATAAAGACAACTACTCACACACGAATAAGAGATCCCTTGTCGCCCCAGGGCAAGCTTGACAACATGTGGCCTCAGGAGCCACGCAGAGAACACCACGGACCGTGTGGAACCAGCTCTCGACCACCTCTGGATCCATATTGAAATGACCACCCGGGACCCACGCCTGCTCCGAAATGAAAGGGGGACGGGAAGGAGGAGGGGGAGGAGGAGGAGGAGGAGGAGGAGGAGGGGGAGGAGGAGGAGGAGGAGGAGGAGGAGGAGGAGGAGGAGGAGGAGGAGGAGGAGGAGGAGGAGGAGGAGGAGGAGGAGGGGGAGGAGGGCGGAAGAAGGGAGGGGCACGCGCGCCGATGGCGGAGGAAAAGGCGCAGGAGGAAGAGGGGCATCGCCAGCAAAAGGCGGGAGAACGGGCCGGCGGCAGCCGCGGCGGAGCAGGGGGGGAGCTCGACCCGGGCCACGACAGCGGGCGAGGGCGGGCCGAGTGGACAGAAGGCCCAGAGCTAAGCAGCAGTCGGGGCGAAAGCCAAAGCAAATCGTCGTGCTGCCATGGGGGCGCCGAGTAAAGCTTCCGGCCACGGCCGTGAGCTCCCCGACCCGGGCCCCGGGGACGGCCCGAACGGCAGGGCCCCCTTCCACGATCTGGTGCACGCAAGGCTTTCCAGTGGCTGGCACAGGGGAAACGGATCCCGTGGGAAGCTGGTCCTGGACCCTGGGGCCTCCCCCCAGGACCAGCTCTTCATCCCGAGTCGTTCCCCGAAGGCCCTGGGGCCCGCGAAGGGCCATGGGAGCCACAAACGGCGAAAAACCTCAGGACCCGCTTCCACACGGCGAAGTGGGCCGAGTCTTGCCCCCGGTGCCGGCAGCGCAGCGCCGCTGGCAGCTCGAACGAAGAGCGCCGAGGACGCGCCCGCTCCCCGCCCCTCCGCGTGCTGTCTCGGCCGCGAGCTGCGCGGCTTGCGCCGCCAGGTCTCCTACGGTGACGGCATTGGATCACCCAGACATCCTGGCGTCTGGACAAATCGAAACCAACCTTTCTCACAACTTTTGGCCCCTTGGGGCCTTCACCGGCCTCGGGATTGTCAAAAAACGACTCAGGACGAGAAGCCGATCCCAGGGAGGTGGTCGAGAGGTCGGGGATCCGAGAAGGACATAAATGAAAATTTTCGCCTCGGTTGTTTCCAGACGCCAGGGTGTCTTGGTCATCCATTTCTTCGAGACACGGGCCCCCGACCTCTCAGGAGGAGGAGGAGGAGGAGGAGGAGGAGGAGGAGGAGGCGGAGGAGGAGGAGGAGGAGGAGGAGGAGGAGGAAGAGGAGGAGGACGAGGAGGAGGAGGAGGAGGAGGAGGTGGAAGGGGGAGGGGGAGGTGGAGGGGGAGGGGGAGGGGGAGGGACCACCTCCCCGGGACCCGTTTCTCGTCCTGAGTCCTTTTCTGACGGTGCCGAGGCCTGGCAAGGGCCCACCTGCCGGTGTGGCTGCCCTTCCGAAGTCGGTTTTCCACACACAAAGCTCACTCGGCGCACCGCGAGGCGCGACTCCGCTGCGCACCGCGTGCAGGCTGCAGGCGGATCCTCGGGCTGGCGAGCCTCCTGCCGGGGCCGAAGGGGCCGAATGGGGCCGGCGCTCGGCTGCTCGGGAGTGGCCGCGAGCGCAGGGCCCGTTGGCGGCTCTGGCTTTTGTTCCCGATCTGGGCACCGAGCAGCAGGAGGAGGAGGAGGAGGAGGAGGAGGAGGAGGAGGAGGAGGAGCAGCTGCAGCAGCATCAGCAGAATGCGGAATATCAGGATGGAGGGGACGACGACGACGACGACGACGACGACGACGACGACGACGACGACGACGACGACGACGACGACGACGACGACGACGACGACGACGGAACCAGGTGGGATATGTTTCTCTGTCGCTCGACACCCCTCGATGTGCTCACCGAGCAAGCCAGTCTTTGCGTCTTTGCGGCACTGGTCCGCTGACAGATAACGACACCAAGCTTCCATAAATTGCTACTCCGAAGCAGAGACAACATCCCTATGAGCACCGCCGCCCCGACGACGACGCGGTCGGCGCGCTCGGAGCCGGGGGAGGCCCCCAACAAAAACAGGTGCCCTGCGCGAAAAAAAAACGATCGACACGGCCTCGCCTCGCGGGAGCGCCGAGTGGAGCCAAAGGCGACAGGCCAGCGCCGCGCAGGAGGCTGGTGGCCCGCCCGCGCGCGCAGGAGAAAGGGCTGCCGCGGCCAGCGGAGAGGCAGGCAAACCTCGCCCGCATGAGCCAAGTTTCTTATTACGCGCGATCTCGCCCGTGGCCGGCCCCGCCCCCCCGCCCCTCCCCCTGCGCCGGCGCCGTCTGGGAATTAGCCATCCTCAAGAATTCCACACGGCGCGACACATGACGTGACCAGCCTGCTCGCTCCCCCCCCCTTCCCCGTGTCACGTCCGTTATTGCCAGTGCTCGAAGCCCATAACCTCCAACGTCTTGTTGAGCAGAATCAGGGCGGCGAGTTCTCGCCGTGTCCGGCCTCTGGGGGCTGCCCTTTCTGGGCTCGGGAGGCGTCTGGAAACGATCCAGGACGGGAAGCCGACCCCAGAGAGGGGGTCGAAAGCCCCCGGGAAGCCTGTTGAAAGGATCAAGGTGTCGGAGGCCGCGGTTAAAGATAGGTTCGACAAGATGGTGCCGACCCAGGGCACAAGATGCCGATGTCCAGAGCAGGATACCTGCTCTGGGGCGGACATGGACTCTGGGGGGATGGGTCGTATGACGCACGAGGGGGCTCCTTGGCCGAGTCGACCGAATCCAGAGTGCTAAATGCCAGACTGCCGCTCCTCTCAAGCCCCTTCGGTCTTGGACTCAAGGGGGCCCCCTGATCGAGGCATATCTGATCTAGAAAGGGGGGCGAGAGGGGGGATATTGGCCCAGGGAGGGGTGGCATCGGCCTGGAATCGGCGATACATCGCTGATAGATCGGCGATGGCCCCCCGATGACGCAACAGCATGATCTTGGGCACGGTGCCGCACCCACGCCCCGATCGACGATGATCGAATGATCGAATGATCGGGGGCCGATGGTGCCCCTCCTGATCCAATCCCCCTCTTTGGTCCCCATCCCCCGACTGAGATCTTCCTCACAAGCGGGAACGGGTCCCCCGTCTCGCTGACCAACAGAAGCGATTCGACAACACGCACCGCTCCGCGTGTCAAGAATACCCACCGGCTACGCTCGGCCTCTTGGCTTCTCGCTCGCGCTCCGCCTCTGAGCCGGCGCCCCTCTTGGTTCCGTGCGATTCCACTCGCAACCTCGCCTCGACGACCTCAAGCGAACACTGGGAGTAACCCAGTTGGATCGGTTCTCTTTCCACCCTCTCGACGTGCATTCTTTCCTCGAGCGCTGCCAAGAAAGCGTCGGTGCCGTCGTCGGAATCCGCCACCGTGCCTTGTGCACGTTGAAGCGTGGAATAATGCCACGGACTGTCTGATCGGGAGTCTGCTATTCTCTCAAGGCTGCATGCATCGCCACCTCTTCCCGAGGCCATGATCCCTAGCAACATTTGACAGATACGCGCTGGCGAGGGCCAGATGCCTCGAAGACGGCCCAGTATCGCTCCAAGACGGGCTACGTTGGCCTCAAGACGGCCCACGAAGCCGTCGAGGCGTCCCAAGAGAGCCCCACGACCCTTTCCGAGAGAGCCTCGAGAGGCAAACACCATAGATGTCCATAGGTTTTCATACGTTTTGTTTTTGTTTCGCCTTTTCGAGCTTCAGACGTCCCAAGACGAAGCCACCAAGACTGCCGCAAGACGGCCCGAGAGGCCCCTAAGAGGGCCCCAAGACGGCCCAAGAGGGCTCCAAGAGGCGCCCACGACTGGCCAAGAGGGCCCCAAGACTGCCTCAAGAAGGGCCCAAGAGTGGAACACGCACCCAGAATTCGAGTCATCTGCCCCAAGAGGCTCCCAGCAGGCCCCCTTGCGTCTCGAGTAGTTGCCACCCAGAACGACTGCTGCGCTGGCACGGTGGCGGAATTGCCAGAGGCAGCTGGATATGGGTCCTCGCTGTGCTGCGGCGGTCGGCGGCAGAACGAGATCACGGCGATGGTGGACGGCCCGCACAGGTGGTGCACCACCTCTGCAAGGCCGGTGCAGGAGCTGTGACCGTACATCGAGGAGCACAAAGTTGCACAAACATCAACTTTCGGAGGTCCTCACTGGTGTCTTAGGTCGGCACTGGATACCCCTCCCTGGCGCGCGGAGCCCGCCAGGGGTGGCGCCGGAGGCGCCACCAGAGGGGCCCCCAGGGCCGAAAGGAGAAACCTGGTCGGGCATCCGAAAGCTTATGCGGATGCCATCTTTCTTGTTCCTCGGGTACAGCGGAGCGTAGACGCCGTCGCTGCAGATGACGAGGTCGAAGCCGCCCTCCTGCCTCAGCAGGCGGCGGGCCGACTCGAGGTCCCACGTGAGGGCCGCCACCCGCGCGGAGCCCGCGGCGGCCTCCTGCACTCCTCCGCCCGGGAAGTTGTCCGCCACGCGCTGCTCCACGTACGGCACGACGTCCGGCTTGTCGGTCAGCAGCACGTCGGCACCAAGGGCGGCGCAGACCATGCCGGGCATCGCCAGGCCACAGCCGAGCTCGACCACACGCGCGCCCTTCTGCGCAGGGGGCCAGAAAGGGCGGCACACGAGCCACGGGCTCTCGGCGGCCACCCGCGCGGATCTCGTGCGCCGGCGCTGGACCACACTCCCCGCGGCCCCTTGCCGAGCGCGCGCGGGACCGGGGAGCCCACATCAGACGCACGCGCTCAGACGCAGGCGCCAGGCCGAGCACACAGAAGCACATGAAAGCGGCCCCCCAGTCCGCGAGGCCAGCCTCGTGCTACGGACGCTCGCGCCAGGCATAGCCCTTCGAACCCACCGACATTCATGTGAATGCATGTCTTGGCTTTCGCTCCTGAGGGAGAGGAGCCCGGAAACTCCGCGCGGACCGTCCGAAAGCCTACAGCCATCGACCCCGCGCAGGCCTAAAGCCATCGTGCCACCACGGGGCGCGCCAAGGAGAGAACGACGGGGGCCCCTCTGGACGCGGTGGGCCTCGGCTGGCCACGACGAGGCCCCCCGACCCAGATCTCTGGAAGGGCCCGCAAACCAGAGCCACTCTTGAGCCCGACGTGGTCCTTCCTCCTGCGAGGACAGCAAAACACCGAGGATGCGACTCCCCAGATCTCTCCACGGGCGCAGCCTGGTCAGAACTCCGAGGAGAATCCGGCCGTGGCCACGAGCGCTCCCCAGAACGAGCAGCGGCATCATCGGTGTACTTCCTCCTGTCGAGGCTCTGTGCTCGCGCCGCCCTTCTGCCTCCCGTCTCAAGCAGGGCCCGGTGCGCCTCCAGCAGGCGGTCGGTCAGCCTCAGGGCCGCTGGCCAGATCATCGCCTGCCCGGCCACGGCCTGCGGGCGGCCCATGTGCGAAGAGGACAGCCGAGGAACACAAACCGGCATGAACAGGACCTTTCGGAGGCCCGCCCGGACTTCTTGGCCTGGCGCTGGACCCCCCCCCCTGCCGCGCGCCAGGGGGCCCCGGCGCCCATCCCAGAAATCCGCACGGACCTCCGAAAGGTAATGCTTACCCGTCGGTCGGAAAAGGGTGTAGAAGCATGAAGTAATCAGGCGTTGGAAACAGATTGGGCTCCCGCCCGCCCCCTGAAGAAGACGGAAGGGAAGAAACTGCTCGACTCTTGAAGTAGGAGGGCACTTGAAGTATATTAGAATCAGAGGACCAAAAAATACCTACTTCCAACGGCTGGCGCGCATGCTTATGGCAGTTGTTGGGACGCACAGAGACATACTAGTAGTACATGTCCTCTGTGGAGGCGCGCGTCCGATCCGAAAATATAGTATACCCATCTAGTAGTATATCGTTTCCCGAGCGGGGTGACTGGAAAGCGCACGCCACGACGCATATACTATAAGATTTCTCGGTGCGCGCGTCGCCCCTAGGGGAGGCGACGCACACATGGTTTTGGCATGTTGGGGTGCCGCCGAGTTGATGATCCTCGAGACAGCTGCCGCAGCACCAGCCTCTGGGCGCCTGGCACGGCCACCACGGCCGAAGCGGCGCCGCCCGGGCCGGCTGCCTCGGAGGAGACCTCCGCCTGGCGGCTCGTCACCTGCGCGTAGCCCGTCGGCGGCGGCGCCGCCGCCCGCCGAGCCCGCGGCAGCACCACCGCCATCCGCCAAAGGCCCGCGGGCGGGCGGGCTTGACAACCTCATGAAGCAATCGAGAACGCCCCCCTGAGGTATCCTTGGCACTGGAACGAAGATTGGATAATCCGCGGGGGCGGATTCAGCGGAGCGACATCCGAGCGGGACCTCGCCATCCCAGGGGGGCTGCGAACTGCGAAACTGTCGCCACTTTCGATGGTTGCTCGGGGCTCCAGGGGGAGTCCTAAACAACGGCCAAGTGCCAAGGAGCCAGGCTAACGCTCCCAGGTGCTCGATGCGTTATCGTTTCACTGGAAAAGGGGGGGATCTTAATTGATTCATGAGGTTACAGCCAACCCGTATAATAGCGAGGCACGATAAGGATGCAAGGGCACTGGAAGGTCATGCCGACACTTTGCAAGCGGGGCGCGGCCAGCGAAAGCGACCAAGGAAGGGGTGAAGGGGAAGGATGCAAGAGTAACCTTGGAATGCAACTCATCCTTACTATGCGGGTTGAATGCAGGAGAGGCCGCGGGCAGAGGTGGCCCGAGCCAAAATGACTGGGGCACGAGGAAGGGGAGAACTGAAATCCTGGCCGCGCGACTTTGTGACAACGGGCGATATTGATCTGCTTCGGGCCCCGGCGCCCTCACGGATCGATCCGGCTCGAAAAATGGCGCAGAAAGATGGGCGATGTTCCACGATGTCGTATTTTTGTTCGCTACGTCGGATCGCACGGAGTGTGTGGCCACCGAAGCCAAGCCAGCGCCGCGGCAGAGCGAACAGGCGAGGCGCACGCTGACACGGCCAACGAGACAGGCGAGGCGTTCGCAGCCAGCTTCGAATTCTGCCCATCGTGGATCCAGAAGGCGAGCGCACTGCGTCGCACAGCATGCATCAGCGAGGGGTCGCTGGAAGGTTGGGCGCTGCTGACCAGGGGAGGATAAACGAGGGGCGAAGAAACGTGCACCGTTCGTTTCGTGCTCCAGTGGGCCCCTTTCAGGGCCCCTTCAGGGCACAAAAGGTGCACCTGTCTTCCCCCTATTACGCAACGCCCGAGAAGGGTCACGCAGGTAGGCGCCGACAGGATTAACGAGCAGGAGAAGGTACAAGAGGGAGGCGGAGCCATGAATCTGTCGCGACCACAACCAGGGTGTTTCTTCCTAGCCGCACGCAGTAGGCACTGTCGCAGTGTTCTGCTAGTAACGCATAACACAAACGTCGCAGTACAGCTTTATCGTAGCATCGCTTCCGCGTGGCATGTCATGGCATGGCCTACCCTGTGGTTGCACAGATGGTATAGCGTAACAGCAAGACAGTGCACAACACAACACAACATAACATGGCATACCAGTATTGTGGCATTACGTCGCAATGCAATACCACCAGCAAACAATTCGGTCAATCCAAGCCGCTCCATAGTCATAGCGCAGCATAGCACTAGCATTGTATACCATCACATAGCAGCGCATCATCATAACCATACATGATATGTTGTGTCGTTATGGTGGCAACAGCGTTCGCATCAACATTAACATTCGCATCGGCATACGGCTGTATTGCCCGCTTCTCAGAATCTGGATCCACAAAAATCGACATCTCACTCTTGCTTCCGCCACCTACCGCCAGCCTCACGATGTTCAAAACATAATGGCTTTGAAAACGGGCAACGAAACGAAACCCAACATTTAAAACGAACGTCAACAACGAAACCGGTGAACCGATGCCAAACGCAACGAACAGCGAGGCGAGGCGTCGAAAACAACAACGAAAAACCAAGCGAAACAGAAATGAACAAAAACGAAACGACAAACAACACCACACAATGCGCAGGCCCAAGCCAAGCTGCGTGAACAGCGCTGTGGTCCGTCCTTGCCTTACTTTGCGCCGCCTCCCTCCGACCTTCTGCCGGGGCTTCCGCCGAGGGCGAGGGTGCGCCAGATGGGAGGCCCCGTCCTCCCCATCGCTCGGACGTCCATTGCTGGTGGATGTTTCGGCTTCGTGCGCTTATTTTTTCGCAGGATGGTCAAAGATGCTCCTCGATGGTCCTCGTCGAACAATGCACACGTCCGAGCGATGCCAAGTGTCTGGGGGCAAGCCGATCTGGCGCACTGGAGCCTTGCCCAACACTGATTGGGCAAGGACCGACCGTCCCGGCATTCCTATAGGCCTACCACAATATGTTACTTGAGCCCAAAGACGTGATGAGAACAAAACGTGTCCTTAAAATGAAGCCCGATGTGTGAAGACAAACAGTCTCAGCCAGAAAGGGTCGAGTTGCACTTCGTGCAAGCCACAGAAGGCTCGAGAGAACGCGCCCGTGGTACACTCCCAGGGGGGGGGGCCCTTAGCTACCCACCCCCTTGGACCTCCCCTGCTGGAAGCCCCCCCCTTTTTCCGCCTCTCGGAAGCTACCTCCCCCAATTCCTTTCGCGCTCTGGAAGCTCCCCCGCCCCCCCCTCCCTGTCCAAAGGGGTGGGGGCTTAGCTACCCCCCCCCCCCCAGCACCTCCCCTGCCAGAAGCCCCCCTCCCCCCCCCTCCTTTTTCCGCCCCCCCCCCCCCCCTCCCCCCCCCCCCCTTCCTTTCCAAAAGGGAAGGGGGGGGGCTCAGCTACCCCCACCCCCCTTTGAACCTCCCCATCCGGAAGCCCCCCCCCCTCCCCCCCTTTTGGGCTAAAGGGGGGTGGGGCTTGAAAGCCCTCCCCCCTTTGACTCAAGGAAGAAGCGCCGAAGACCGAAAGGGCGCCGAAAACCAAAAAGCCACTGAAAACCCAAAGGGTGCGACAATCAGAGACGCTCCGAAAACCAACAGAGCGCCGAAAACCAAAGAGCCACCGAAAACCGAAAAGGTGCGAAAACCAAAGGCGCGCCGAAAACCGAAAGAACGCCGAAAACCGCAAGGGGCCGAAAACCGAAGGTGCGCCGAAAACCAAAAGGGCGCCGAAAATCAAAGGAGCGCCCAAAACCAACGGGGCGCCAAAAACACAAAGGGCGCCGACAACCAATAGAGAGCCGAAAACCAAAAGAGCGCCGACAGGCAAAAGAGCGCCGGAAACCAAAATGCGCCGAAAGCCTAACGAAAGCCGAAAACCAAAGAGGCGCCGAAAACGCCCCAAAGCTCCGAAAGCCAGCGGGGCGCCGAAAACCAAAGAGGTGCCGAAAACCAACAGAGCGCCGAAAACCAGAGGCGCGCCGAGAACCGCAAGAACGCCGAAAACCGAAGAGCACCGAAACCCAAAGAGGTACCAAAAAAACAACATGTCGCTGAACTTGAAAAGGACGCCGGAAACCAAAGGGGCGCCGAAAACCAACAGGGCGCCGACAACCGACAACCAAACGGTCACCAAACACAAAAAGGAAACCGAAAACCAAAACGGTGCCGAAAACCAGAGAGGCGCCGAAAACCAAAAGGGCACCGATAACCAAACTGGCGTCGAAAACTAAAGGAGCGCCGAAAACCAAAGGGGCGCCGAATACCACGAGGGCGCCGAGAACCGAAGGAGCGCCGAAACCCAATGGGGCGCAGAAAACCAAGAGGAGGACATAAACCAGAGCAACGCCGAACACAAAAAAGGGCGCCGAAAGATGCGCCAGAAACCAATATGCCGATGAACGTGATGGCAAGGAAGTTTGCGCGCGTGGAAATGCAAGAAACCTGGCAACCGGCTTGTTCAAAATCAGATAGTGGTCCACATGTTTTGGACTATCTTGAAACGCGTCGAGAACCAGTTTTTTGGGACGGATTTCGACACGCGCGCGTGGCGCGCGGCGGCGTGCGCGCATGGCTCGCACGGCTTTATGTGATACGGATTCGTGCACTAGGGGCATGCCAAGTGAACGCGGACGCAACGCGTGGTGACATGAGCATGCGGGTTCCGCACGAGATTGCTCCAATCACATTTTTGCCCTATAGTTTCAGCAAGTGCGCGCGGGCAGGAAATCTGCCAGGTTTCCAATGCCAGACCTACGGTTGATTTGTTGTTTCTATGTTGACTTGCGTGTAAGACTTCTGTTTGGTGTGATTTCGACAATTGCGCGTGTGTGTGTGGACGTCGGGTAGCTTGTTGGCAAAGGACTACCGAAACCTTGATCACTCGCGCTAAATAAGTGCGCGCATAATAATAATTGACAGAGGCCAGTCGGCCTGGGATGGTATGAATTCAGAAGAGCTCAAGGGATGAGGAAGAGAGGGGAAGGGAGAGAAGGGTTAAGATGCCCAAACACATGCACATCACATGTCTCCTTATCCTCCTCCTCCCACTCCTCCTCCTCCTCCTCCTCATCCTCCTCCTCCTCCTGTTAGTCCTCCTCGTCCTCGTCCTCGTCCTAGCCCACGTGCGGCGAAGCGGCCTGTGCGCCGCACGCACTCCCCCTGAGCTTCTCATCGTCCTCGTCCTCCTCTACCTCCTCCTTCGCCCCTTCCCCCATCTACTCCTCTTTCTCCTGCACCCCATTCTCGTCGTCCTCTTCCTCCGCAACTTCGTCCGTGTCCTCCTCGTCATCATCTCCCTAGTCCGCATCGTCCTTCTCGTGTTGGTTTGGTGTTGTTACTCTCTATCTCCCTCTCTCTATCGCTGTCTCTCTCTCTCTCTCTCGCTCTCTCTCTCTCTATCTCTCTCGATATATATATATATATATATGTATCGCTATATCGCGTTCGTTATCTTTCTCTCTGTCTCTCGCTCTCTTTCTTTCTCTCTCTATGTATATATATATATATCTCTTTCTCTGCCTCCCTCCCTCCTTCCCTCCCTCCATCATCATCCTGCTCCCTCCTGCCATCATCACAATCACCACCATCATCATCACCATCATCATCAGCATCATCATCACCATCACCATCATCATCATTATCAGCATCAACATCATTTTCACCATCATCTTCATCACCATCATCTTCATCATCATCTTCATCATCTTCATCACCATCATCTTGATCACCTCCATCATCACAATCTTCATCATCAGCATCATCCTCATCGTCATCATCATCGTCATCCGACGCGGCTGGGGGGCAACAAAGTCCGCCCCCGGCGGGGCCTGCCGGGCCACAAGCTCCAACAGCATCGCCTGCCTGTCGAAGGCCTCCTGGGGGAGGAGGTCGTCGTCGTCGTCGTCGTTGCCGGGGGGGGCGAAGATGATGATGGGGAGGAAGACGGAGAAGGAGACTGATGTTTGCTTATTCTCGGCAAGGTGATGCGACTTGAAGCGACTGCGACTGTAGGGTTCCAGTGGCTCCATTGGGTGCGTGGCAGACAGAGAGTGGGAGAGAGATGGAAAACATACATATAAGTACACGTGCGTATAGATGTGCGTAAGTATGTATGCATGCACGCATGTATGTGTGCATGTTTCTACGCATGTACTCGTATATAAATATACACACATATTCCCTTTTCTATATTTTTACAATCCGGGGGGGTGGGAACCCCCCCCCCCCCGAAAATCGGACCCCCGGGATCTGGCGCTTTTCGGGCCCCCTGGACGCCTTGCAAGGGGTCCCCCAGGCCTTCCGGGCCTCCTGGACGCCCCTGCGGGGCCTTGCCAGCGGGCCCAAAGCGGTCAGGAGGGCGGCCAAACGGCCCCGCGAGAGCCCCACGCGGCCCCAGACAGCCCCAAGACGCCCGAAGACGACCCAAAGAAAACCCCCAAGAGGTCCTCCAAGTGTAAAAAAACAACACTTTCCTTTCCTTTCCTTTTTTTTTGCCTTAAAAAAAGAATGAATTTTTGGACATTCGGTTCTTCGGTATTCCGTGCGTCCGAGTCCGCCGAAGAGGCCCCAAAAATCCTCCCACAACGGTGTCAAAGGGCTTCCAGACAGTCCAAAAGAGCCCCAATATGGTCCAACAGGGCCGCAAGATGGCCCCAAGAGAGCCCCGCTGACAGCCCCACATGGCCCCAAGACGCCTCCCGAAGCACTCCAAATCGTGACCCGGTCGTTCAGGGAGACCGTGGTTGGTAGCAAGGTGGCCGCAAGAAGCCCCCAGAGGCCCCCAAAAGGCGCCCAGGAGGCCCCCAGAGGTCCCCAAAAAGCTTTTGAGAGGGGCCCAGGAACACCTCCAAAGAGGAGCCACTGCAATAAAAACTGGGGATGGGGACAAGGAGTGGCTCGCAGACAAGGAAGATTACGAGTAAGAGGAGAGGAAGTATAAGGATAGTACATAACATTACTATAACGACGATGGCGCAAACGGCAACAATGAATCATCGCTATATTTGGCTCTCCTGCATGCCGAGCTTCAAGAACCAAGGTGCATGGCGCGAAGCGCCAATGCAGTCTTGTATACATGTATATATATATATATATATATGTATACTGGGAGCCGGCGGTAAACCGTCAACCTTGGTTACCGCCGGGAACTCGTAGAGCTTCCTCGATATACATGAATGGAATGCGGGCGCGGCAATCTCGCATTCCGCGCGCGCGAGGGTGCGGTTTCATGGAGGAGGACGTGGAGGAGAAGAAGGAGTGAGGAGGAGAAGGAGATGGAGGCTGAGGAGAAGGAGCAGGCGGAGGAGAAGGAGGGGGATGAGGAAGAGCAGGATGACGAGCAGGAGGAGGAAGGGTGGAGGGAGAGAAGAGGGACGATGATGATGATGAAGAGGAAGATGAGGAGAAGGAGGAAGAAAAGGAGCAGAAGGAGAAAAAGGAGAAGGAGCTGATGGAGGAGGAGAGGAGGAGGGAAGGAGGAGAAGGAAGAGGACGAGGAACAGAATTACGAATATATTTTTGGTTGCAGCTCCGGTAGCAGACCGATATCAAACATGTAGGTACTTGCAACGAGCGCTCCTGATGATCTTCGTCGAATTGCTGTGCCAAACAGCTTTAATCTCATCTGCAGCTCGAGCTACATCAAGAAAAGCATTGTCATCTCTCAAAAAATTGGTAAAGCACAAATAATTTTAGAAGCAGACCGAATTCGGGCATCTAGATACTTGAGACTAGCGCTTCTGATTATTTCCGTTCGATCGCTGTGCCAAACAGGTCTGTAGCTCATCTGCAGCTCGAGCTATCTCAAGAAAATCGTCATCATCTCTTTTTTATAAAATTAACACAATACGAGTAGTTTTTCGGACCCAGCTCTGGTAGCAGACCGAGTTCGGGCATCTAGATACTCGAGACAAGCGCTTTTAAGGATTTCCTTCCGATTGCTGTGCCAAACACCTTTCGCTCATCTCCAGCTCGAGTTATCTCATGAAAGTCATTATCATCTCTGAAAAATAAGCAGAGTACGAGTAGTGTTTCGGACCCAGCTCTGGTAGCAGATCAAGTTCGGGCATCTAGATACTCGAGACTAGCGTTTCTGATGAGTTCCTTCCGATTGCTGCGCCAAACAGATCTGTAGCTCATATGCAGCTCGAGTTACGTCAAGAAACTCCGCGACATCTCTAGAAAAAAATCTGCAGAGTACGGATAGTTGTGAAGCCCAGCTTTGGTAGCAAACCGAGTTCGGACATCTAGATACTTGAGACTAGCGCGTCTGATGATTTCTTTCCGATTCCTGTGCCGAACAGCTCTGTAGCTTATCTGCAGCTGGAGTTACATCAAGAAACTCATCATCATCTCTAAAAAAAAGCAGAGTACGGATAGTTGTTCGGACCGAGCTCTGGTAGCAGACCGAGTTCAAGCATCTAGATACTTGAGACCAGCGCTTTTGATGATTTCCTTCCGATTGTTGTGCCGAACAGCTCTGTAGCTCTTCTACAGCTCGAGTTAAGTTAAGAAAACCGATAGCACCTGCCAAGATGAAACTAAACAGCCGATCCCACCAGAGTGTTGTTTGACAGTAGTACGTACCGGATCGACCTGAGATTGAGATGGCGAATGGGAATAAGATCGAAGATGGGGGGAAAAATATTAGAGCTCTAACGAATGTTTAGATTTCGAGAAATCGATTTTTAACCGACCAAAATTATGCAACATGTCCGTCGATATTTGTTTGCCAACTAGCCCCCCAGCGCGCCGGAATTACTCTCTAGCTTCGCCGCTTCGCTCTTAGGGAAGCTCTACGCGTCATGCATGAATGTATGCTTGTGCATATACAGAATACATGTATGCGTATATGTGTGTATGGCTGTCTGTCTGTCTGCTGGTCTATCAGTATGTATGTATGCAGGTCTGTCTGTATGTCTGGCTGTCTGCCTGTCTGCACACATATATATATACACACACTTGAAACATTCGCGCGCTCTCCGCGCGCGCTCTGTTTCTAGGTAGCTCCGAGCGCTGGGAAGTTCAAGCTTGCTCAAGTATATGATTCCTCACGTTCCTACTGGTCGGCTTAATTCACTCAACATGTTGTGGCTATCATCTCCCAGCTTGCTTATCGTTGCCTTCTCCTGCGTTATGTTGTTTTCTGAGCCTTCGTCCATATCATGGTCTCCTGGTCCCTCATTTGTCCCTCTCCCTCGTGTTCCGTTGTCCCTGCCTCACCCCTGCCTTTGCTCTCTCCGCCTCCCTCTCATGTTCGTCCTTATGTGGGCGTGGGCAGACACAGTACGTGGCCGCTCTCTTTCGATCACGTTTCAATCTCCTTCTTTCCACCACCACCTCCTCCTGGTGACGGTTGGGGGCCCGAAAGTTTTTCGCCAAGGCTGGATGAAGGCCTTGGGACGCCGTTTTGAAGCCCTTCTGAGGCGTTGTGGGGGCCTGTTGTGGCCCCCTGGGGGCCTCTTGGGGCTTCCTGGGGGCCTCTTGGGGCGGAAAGCTCGAATTGTCGATTCGCGTGCCCCCTCTTGAACCTCTCTTCGGGCCATCTTGGGGCTCTCTTGGGCTATCTTGAGGTTCTCTTGGGCCGTCTTGGGGCCCTTTTTGGGCCGTCTTGGGGCTCTCTTGGGGACCTCTTGGGCCGTCTTGGGGGGGCCTTAGGGACCCCTTGGTCCGTTTTAGTTCGTCGGAAACCCGAAAACGCGAGAAGTAAAAAACATAGACAAACAACACTAGAAAACAATGATGTTGGCATGTCGGGCCGCTCTCTGGAGGGCCTTTGGAGGCGTCTTGGGCGGTCTCTTGGCACGCCTTTTTTTTCCTCTCCTCATCTGCCTCTTCCTCCCCCGCGTGTTCTCCGAAGGACTTCCACAACGGCTGGGGGAACGTATAGTCTAACAACGTGGCCAACTTTTGCCCCAACGTTTGGCCACATAGGCGTATTCTAGAAGGCAGGGGCGGCGGTGATTCGCCGCAGGCGTCCTCGATACATACATTCGTAGGGATGTAAAGAGAGAGAAAGAGATAGAGAGAGAGAGAGCGAGAGAGAGAGAGAGAGCAAACCAAGAGAGGGAACACCAGAGAGATGGGCGGAGGGAGAGAGAAAGGGGGAGAAAGATCGGGTGTCTCCTTCGTCCTCTCGACATCGTGCTTCGCCATCAGTTCGACGTCCTTTGCCTCCAGTTCGACGTCCCGATTGGCCTGTGGCTCGTCCTGCTTCGTCCTCGTCCTTGTCCTGCCTGCTTAGCCCCTTCCTCTTCCATCCCTCTGCCGGCACAACCTGCGTCTCTCGCCCGGATACCAGCCGCACGGCTGCCTCAGAGTGGTGCTCTCGCCGCTGCGTCGGCGACATCCCTGCCCCCGAAGTAGTGGAAGGAGCGGTTAGCAGCAGCACAAGAAGCACAGGCAGCAGAAACAGCAACGACAACAATACCATCGACAGTTGCACAAGCAGTGGCAACAGTAGCAGCCCAAGCATCGCCAGTAGCAACTGCAACAACAGTAGCGGTGCCATCAGAAATAGCAGTTGCAGCAGTGCCAGAGGAAGGCAGCATCAGCAACACCAGCAGCAGGAACACCACCAGCGGTAGCAGCATACTTTAATAGCAGCAGTACTAAACAGCACTTCCAGCATCCATAGCAAAATCAGTAGCAGAAGTACCAGCTGCATGACAAGCAGCATGAGGATAAGTCCTGTGATCACCCTGCAGGGCGTGGAGCGAGATACTACAAGAACTGGACACACTGGAGGCTGTCCTGTGAGCGCGGGCGAAATTAATTCTGGGCATGGCTGCAGCAGAGGGCCCATGAAGAGGAGGCTGTTCAGAAGGCCGGAGCAGTCTTGGACGCTCGAAGCCCAAACAGCATCGATGACAGCAGAAACTCGTTGTAATGCGATATAACGCATGTCCCCCGGGCAGAGCTCGACCTTCAAGCAACCTGAGTCGGCAAGTCTCCGGACAGCCGTGCCGACAGCAACAATCCATGGCATGACTTCGTCCAACAGGCAACGTCACATACGCACCTCACATGATGTACTCGCAACGTGCCTGTCTGCGGATGCAAACTGGACGACGTCCTTGGCAATGACGTTCGGCACCTGAAGACAATCAAATGGCAACGCCATAGGATTGAGATTCCACGTGCGGCTTGGCTTGCAAGATGGCTTCTTGTCTTCAGACGACGCCATAACCTTCGAGATCAACTTTTCCCATGTACTTTCGAGCTGTATGGCGCAGACTGGAGGGGGCGCCTCAAATCCATTGGAGGGGCTAACCTATTCTCTTGTGAGGCGAAAATCACTTCGGCTTCGCACAGCAGTCAGGAGTGACGGAAGTCATTGCCCTCATCCTGTCCGCCGTCCCTTTCCTCTAGCATCACATTTCGGAAGAACTTGCGCTTTTCTTGAACGGAGCCTTCTCCAGACACCCCTGCACCACTGGTCATATGAGCAGTGAACTCATCACCTGTCATTGCGTCCACCCTGGCGACTTATTCTTAGTAATTGTGCTTTACATGCCCAATGCTGATTCCAAGACCTCCGACTGCTTGGCATCATGACTAACGGAGTCTGGACAAGAGACGAAGGCGTCCATGAAGCTTCCATAACAAGTGTCTTTCACCCAAAACTTGAGCACATTCTCAATCTCGCCCCACTGGTCTCGGCTTTGATTGGGTGATATCCAGGGACGATGTGGAACCTCGCAGTCTGTCCTGACCAAGTCCTTCATGCTCTGCATGAGTCGCGCGTGATAGTGTGTTAACACAAATGGGCTCATGTAAACGTGATATGCTGCTGTTGCATCCTTTCAAGCGCTTGCGCACACCTCGTCACGTTCTACCCTCTCCTGACAAACCACGACTGCATCAAGCATGCTACCAACATCGAGATCTGGGATCCGCATTTTGGCACCATTGAACATGATAGGGTCAGATCCCCCAATCTCGTAAAACAGTGAGAGCACGACTACAACGCGGGCCAAGTGCTCAGACTTGCTACCAAATACCTTTAAGTACGATCGTGATTTCCGGGACAACGAGATCGCAGAAAACACCCTCGGGGTATGAACCAGAAGACGTACTCGCGAACCCACGCAAAGTCTCAAACATGTGACTGGCACCTCCGCACCCTCCGAAGTAGAGTCGTACTGGCACTCTCCACACCGTGCGGGCCGAAATGTCAATACGCCTCTGGAATGGTATCACCCCTGCATCCGCGTGCCCCCCCGCATTCAAGAAGTCCTGGGTTATCTCATCCTGAAGGCCAGCAAGGCCAGGATCTGCCAGGAAGGACCGACTTTGGATCGTCGTGGCCCAAGACAAAGCGCTGACGTGGGCCGCGGGCCTCGCGATCGCCCTCAGCAGCTCCCTCCGCCTGGCGACGCTGCGAGCAGTGCGCAAAGGGTCACTCTTACTGGTGGCCGAGAGGCTGACGAGGCCGCGACCTCGGGCAAGGCCAGGCCCGGCGGCCTGGCCATGGCGGCATGCTCTTGGGCGACCTCCCAGCGCATCAGCACCGCTCACCGCGGCCGCCCTCGCGGCGCGCAGGCGCAGCCGCTCCGCGTGGGACCCCGAGGTCGGCAGCCTCCGCGGAGGATCCGGCCGAGACCACGAGCTGGGCCTTATCCTCTGACGCTCTCGCCGCCGCTGCGGCGACCTCCCTGGCGTCGCCGTACCGCCCCAGCTCGAAGAGCGCCGCTGCGCCGCGGCGCGGATGGTCGCTGGACTGGGCGGCCGACTCGTATAGGGTCAGCGCGGATGCGTGAACCAAGGCGCAGTGTTTAGACGAAGAAGGCAAGAGCTACATGCATGCTGTCTCGGAGGGTAATCATAAAAAGTATGGCAGCTTGATTACTAATTGCCCGAGCAAGCCGGCGAATGCAAGATCTTTTCGCATTACAGCCCAGGCGAGCGTCTTGCCAACTACTTGGGCTCATGAGGCGAGACACAACGTGATGGATGTTAACATTGCGAAGTTACTTTGATCGTGGGAGGAGGACATGCCATCACATATATGACATGTGTGTTCAAGTCTGCTTAAGCTTGTTCACTGCGTTTTGAGAAAGCGAACAAAAAAAGTGGCCCATTAGTTCCAAGTTAAGCATATTCATGATGGCACGCATTGCATCCGTAGCCGAACCCGTTTGCGAGGCACCATACGAAGACTGAGGGCCGACGGCTTCGCCTGATGCTGGCTGTTGCCACCATGGGTTCCAGCGCGCGCCGGTGGGCGATTTGCGGGGCTGCGATTGGGCGGTGCGCAGTGGGTTGCGCAGTAGGTTGCGCGGCAAGTTGCGCATTTCACCAGTTACTCTCTTTTCAAAAAAAGAATACACTCAACCGTACTTCCGAGCCCGAACTTGTCCGTGCCCCTGGGATAAGACAAAGTACACATGGTTCTGTGTCATCGCTCACTTTCCATGTGAATTTCCACCATCCCCAACCTCCTCGTCATCCCTGTCGAAGAGTTCCATGAGCACATACTCGCCTACCTCTAAACAACATGTTTCCATAACCCCTTGCAAGAAATACAGCAATATCCATGCGCGCAAATGCCGAACTCATTTCAAATACTTTAGTTCTGCAAACGCTCCGAAATACAAGTCCCACCAGCCCTCTGGGCGTAGGTGGTCTAGGGAGTTTCCTCTTCCAACCCCATTATTCTCCTTCGGGGAGGGGTTTACCCCTCCCCCCTACCCCCTCCCCTGGACCCCGACGGGGCGCCCCGCGAGGTGTCAGAGGGTACTTTATCGCATAAGGTGGCTCCAAGAGGGCCTCAGATAGCCCAAGATGACCTCCAAGATGGCTCAAGGTAGCCCAAGATGCCTCAAGTCGGCTCCCAAAATGCTCTAAGAGGCCCCGAAAACGCTCCAAGACTGCTCCAAGGCGTTTCCGAGACCTCCAAGGAGGCCGGCGGGCCCCCCCAAAGCCAACATTGTTCAAAAACCTACGGCAAATCAATGACGTTTGCATCGTCGCCCGCTCCCTTTCGTTAGCCTTCCGAAGCCTCAACATGGCTCCCAGATGGCCAAAGAGGACCCCAAGAGAGGCCAAGGAGAGCCCGAGCCCAAATGCTATTTTGGGGACTCCCGAGGGGGGGAGCTAATAAAAGCTCCCCTCTTGTCTGATCCAAGTCCTCCAAGATGGCCCCAAGCGCGCCCCTAGAGACCCCAAGAGCGCCCCACGAGGGCCCAAAGCGGCGCCCAGACGGCCCCAATAGGCCCCCAAGAGGCTCCCAAGAGACCCCGCGCGTGGCCTCAAGGGGATCCCCGAATTACCCAACTCACCTTCCTTCTCCTCCTTCTCCTCCTTCTCGTCCTCGCTCTACTCCACCTCCTGTTCCTCCTCCTCCTACGACGACGACGACGACGACGACCATGATTCCTCCTCCATCCTCCCCCCTTTGGGGTATATGACGGCTTCCCCCGCCATTTGTTCTTCTGCATGCTCACCCATTTCCCTGATCACCTCATCTCCCATGGGCGCCGTTTCTGGATGGGCTGGTGGGGGTACTTTTTTGATCGCGAGCGCACCGGAGGACGCCAGGCGCCGTCAAGGTCGAAGCAAGCAAGCTACGAGCTCATTGCGCCAAGGGGAGGAAGGGAGCCGAGGAAGCTGGTGGGGATACTGTTTTGTTCGCAACCGCAAGCGGGCAGCCGCGCGGCGTCAAAGGGTCAAACGCGAGACAGGCCTACGTGCGCGGGGAAATCACACAACAGCGAGCTGGTGGGGATATTTTTTTGGTCGCGGCCGCAGGCGAGAACGCAAGCGGCGAGTCGTAAGTCCCGGGCGCGGGCCTACTAATTGACAACAGGAGCAAACTAGAGCCGCGCACCTAAACTGCCTAAGCTGCCTAAGCGGCGCCTCAAGTGAGCTGCAAGCTGCACTGAGTGCGAATGCCAGGGCCAGGGGCAGAAAGCGCATACACAACGTCCATACAAGGCGGTGGCTGCCAGGATGGCTGCACTGCCAGGGGTGCACGCATGCAACGAGCTGCAGGAGGTGGCGGACTGCCACGGTGGCCGGCGGCCAGGGTCTGCAAGCTGCGAAGTGAATTGAATGCAGGGCCGTAACCGCCCACGGGACTGCAAGAGTACCGGGGAGGCCAGAGCCAGGTGGACCGACCGTCACGAAATGAACTGGATGCGAGTGAATCGGGCAGCAGAAGCTGCGCTGGTGGGAATACGCGAAGCGTCAGCAATTTCAAAACCAATTCGTCCTTCCATAAAAAGTATAACGATGTACCGCCTGCGCGCACATGCTGAAGTCATGAATCCCACCGGATTTTTACAATCGCGCCCAGACCGCGCATTCTAACGTGACCACGCGGTGCGTTCGCTTCGCTCTCGCACGCGCCCAGAGCACAAATCCCGAATAGATGTTACCATGCGAGCCACCTGGGCGCGCCGCCCCCCGCACGCGCGTCGGAATCCTTCCCGAACAAGTGATTCTCGAAGCGCTAAAAGATAAAATTGTTCAAAAACATATGAACATCAAATGCCTCAAAAGAAAGAGAGTACCAGATATATTGAATTTCCGCGCGCGCCCTTCCTCCACATCCTCACCAGCGCCATTGCACCAGCGCCGCCATTGTCGCCATCATCATCATCATCATCATCATCATCATCATCATCATCATCATCATCATCATCATCATCATCATCATCACAATCACCTTCATCACCGACATCTGGATACCATCATGGTCATCGTCGAGACCACCATCGGCGCCGTCATTGGCCTTGCCGTCGTCATCGTCGTCGCCACTATCACCGAGTGATACCATGCCCACCCGAACCCCCGATCCGCGCTAAAGTGTCCGCGCGCCTGCGCGGTTTTTGAGACTCGTTGGGAAGCTCCCATCGGTAACCGCCATCGCGGCCGTATTAGTTGTGCCAAACCAACGGGCCGATCTGCGCGCGAGCGTGCGCGCTCCAGCGCGGCCGTAAACATGCGCGAGCATGGTCCAATCAGTAGCCGCAATGGTGGTCGAATGAATTGTGCGAAACAAGTTGCGGGTGGGAGAGTGGGATGTTTGCGCGAGCAGTGGAGTTGACGACTTCATGCTGTTCTTTCCTGGTTGCGCTCCATATACTCCTTTCCCTAGGAAGAATCACACTCCACCACCACCCCCTGCTCGATCGCAGCTCCTTCCTGCTGCTACGTGCCGCTGTCACACGCCGCCGTCTTCGCCCCCGCCCGCTGCCCCCGTCGTCTGGCCCACGCCGCATGGCCGCCTCGCCGTCTGCGAGGAGCGGCTGTACTGGCGACCTTCGCGCGGGAGGGCGAAGGCGCCGGTCGGTGTCGCAACCCTGGAAGCTTGAGATCGCACACCGAAAAAATGAAACTCAGAAACGCAAGCCCCGACCCTGGGAAGGAAAAGTCCCAGAAATGGAAGCCAAATCCCAACAATGGAAAGCCAAGCACGAACCTCGAAAGCGCCGGAGGCATCAACGACGGCACGGTGGCGGACTTCCTGCTCCTCAACCTCCTCCTCCTGCGCCTCCTGCTCCTCCTCCTCCTCCGAAAACTCTACGAAAGAACCCCTTCCGCCACCTCTCCTCTGGTCCTCCGCCTCCTCCTCCTCCGCTTACTCCTCTTCATCCTCCTCTCCTCCTCCTCGTCGTCGTTGACGTCGTCGTTGTCATCGACGTCGTCGTCTTCGTTGTCGTCGTCGTGGTCGCGGTCATCGTCGTCGCCACCGTCGTCGTCGTCGACGCCCGTGGGCGCGGAAGGACCCGTCTGCCCTAAAATCGAAAACTCCGAGCGGTTCTGGAACCAACGTTAAACGCGAAGGTCTAAGCATTAGAGCGGCCTGCGTCGTCGTTGTCGTCGTTGGTCGTTGGTCGCCCGTCGGTCTCCTCCCACATCCTGTTCATCCCACCACGCCCAAACATAAACGTGCATGTGTATGGATGTAGGTAGGTATGGATGTACGTATGTATGTATGCATGCATGTACGCATGGATGCCTGAGTGCATGGATGGATGGATGGATGCATGTATGTATGTGTGCGTATGTATGTATGCATGCATGCATGTATGCATCTATGTATGTAAATATGTATGTATGTGTGTATGTATGTATGTATGTATGTATGTATGTATGTATGTATGTATGTATGCCTGTCTGTATGTGTGTCCGTGTGTATGTATGTATGTATGTATGTATGTATGTATGTATGTATGTATGTATGTACGTATGTATTTATGTATGTATGTATATGTGTATGTGTATGTGTATGTGTATGTGAATGTGTATGTGTACAGTGTATGTGTATGTGTATGTGTATGTGTATGTGCATGTGTATGTGTATGTGTATGTGTATGTGTATGTGTATGTGTATTTGTATATGTATGTATGTATGTATGTATGTATGTATGTATGCGTGTATGTATGTGCGTGTGCGTGTGTGTATATGTGCGTGTGCGTGTGCGTGTGTGTGTGTGTGTGTGTGCGTGTGTGTGTGTGCATGTGTGTGTATGTGTGCGTGTGCGTGTGTGTGTGCGCGTGTGTGTGTGTGTGTGCATGTGTGTATGCGTGTGTGTGTGTTTGTGTGTGTGGGGGGGGGGGGAGGTGCGTGTGCGTGTGCGTGTGCGCGTGTGCGTGTCCGTGTGCGAGTGCGAATGCGTGTGCGCGTGCGCGCCCGCGCGTGTGTGTGCGTATGTGTGTGTGTGTGCGCGTGTGTGTGTGTGCGAGTGTGCGTGTGTGTGATTGTGAGTGTGTGTGTGTGTGTCACGCGCGCTTGGCCTCAACATCATTCCCACATCAAAGAACGACCGCCCTAGAATGGTGGTTTCAGCCGGTTGTTCGGAAGATACCGAGCAGGCCAACAGTCACCAAATTAGGTCGGACCATCTGTGCACGCCATCTGTTCGCAGACGCTTGCACATCTGCCGCTGGCACTTCTGACCGAAGACCTTGCGGCAATGCAGTGAGGCGGAACAAACAATATTCGATTCTGGTCGCCGCGTGGCAACGCAGGGGGGTACAAACAAATAATACGCCACCCTACTCGTCACGTCGCAACGCAAAGCGGCGGAAACTACCAATCTTATGCTCGACCCGTCACTTGGCAACGCCTGGGGGGCGAAAATGATGGATCGATTTGGCTGCTCTACCCCCTCTTGTGACCACCTCCCATGCTCGCGCAAACATCCCACTCACCCACCTGTAACTTGGTTAGCAACACTCCTGAGGCCGTGCCTGCAATTTCTAACTGGGGCTTCCCAGCGCGTCCAAACGAGTGCACTGGTGCGAGGGCCTTGATCGCGCAAAGAAAAAACAATACTACAGATGACGGTGACGATGTGGACGACGGCGACGGCAACGACGATAACGACGAAGCTGTCGGCGAGAACGGTAACGATGACGACAACCACGGCAATGACGATGACGACGGTGACGAGGATGGTAGTGAATAGGACGTCGCTGGCGGCGATGACGCTGACGGCGACGATGACAATGGCGCAAATGCGAGCGATGCGACTGATGAGGAAGTACGCGCGCAGAAAACCCTGCATATTGTTGATTGAAGACTTGATTGAAGACCATGGGTAATTTTGTGTTCGAAGAGCTCGATGCTCAAATCTTCCGAAAGCCCATAGTTTTAGAAGGGTATCGACATGCCCGCGCGTGGCCCGCGTGGTATTGTTTGACACGGGCTAGGTCTCTCGCAAGTGTGCGAAGGCGTTGGACTAACTTCGACATGAGCGCGCAAGTGGCCCGCGCTGCCTCATTTGACAGACATGTTGAATAACTAGTGGTTGCTCTATGAATCGCCAAATGTGCGCGCGATGAAATGATGAAAAGCTTGTGTTGAAAAACCATTGGGGGTCCTGTAAGTATTTGACTAGGTCGACCTTGAAATCCTTAAGAAGCCAATGGTGCTGGAAAGATTTCGACATGTGCTCGTGGCGGGCGCGCACGTGTCCCACATGTTCTTTGAACGGGACTCGTGCAAACAATGATTCGTAGATTCGCCCGCCCTCCTTGTGGGGCCAGAAAGCGCCGCGGGTTAGGCTTGCCGCTCCTTGCTCCAGATCCGTTTTAAGTTTCCCATCGTATAATCCTGCGTTCTGCTTTTCACCGCGCATTGTTGAAGTCCGCGCGAGGGGGGGGGCCGAAAAGGGCCCTGGTTACCACCACCTAAGAATGTTTCTCCGAATTTCTGTGGGGCCTTTTTTTTTTTTTTTGCTCTTCGACGTTGTCCCGCGCCGAAGGCCGTTCTGGCGAGCGAGCGGAGGGCGCCCGTGGGCAGCAGCCGGCGGCCGAGGCGGGATGGGGTGCGAAGGGCTTAATAAACCGCGGGCGCCTGCGGTCGCGCGGGCGCCCGCGGCGTGTGGCGCGCGTGCGGCGCCTGGCGCGGGACGGCGGGCGAAGGTCTCGAATTGGTGCACACCAGCCGGAGTTGTTCCGAGTACTGGAGCACTGTCGGACCCAGAACTCCAGCGCCTTGAACGATGAGATTCGGACTGAAAATGACGGCCGCGGCGCCCTCTCGAGAGCCGACAACGGACAATCCACTAATCGACGTGCCAGGGTGGGGGTTCTCCAGGAGGGAAACAGCACACAGACAGGAGGAGGAGGAGGAGGAGGAGGAGGAGGAGGAGGAGGAGGAGGAGGAGGAGGGGGGGCACGCAGCGTTCGAGGGGCGCCCCCCCGGCGAAGTGGCGGCGGCAAAGTGCTGCCCGCGGCGGCCCCGCGGGCCGTGCTCGACGGCTCGGCACACCGCGGGCCTCGCCGGCACGGCGGCGGGTGTGCCGCGGGCGCACGGGCACAGCCTCGCCACAGCGCCTTGGCAGCAGGGGCGAGGCCGTCGTCCTCCTCCTCCTCCCCCTCCTCCACCTCCACCTCCGCCCCCACCACCTCCTCCACCACCTCCTCCACCACCCCCCCACCACCACCACCACCTCCCCCACCACCACCTCCCCCCCTCCTCCTCCTCCTCCTCCCCCACCACCTCCACCTCCATCTCCTCCCCCTCCTCCTCCTCCTCCTGAAGGGCACGGCCTCGCCACAGCGCCTTGGCAGCAGGGGCGGGGCCGAACTGCAATCAAATCTACATTGTGAGACCTGCGCATACTGCCGACGGTGTTTGTAAGACTGAATGATGCCGTTTGCGAATGCCTCGTTCAACCTTGGACAGCGTGTGCAATCGGCGACTGCTCCATCCACCGCTTCGGCTTCAGCGCTTCCTTTGACGAATATTGGATCATTTCGGCACTCTCCAGGTCCATGTGCCGGAGCCCCATCGAGTCTCATGCCCCCGACGCATTCAGGCAGATGATCGAGCACTCCATCAGCGCAAACCCCGCAAAGACCCACAGAGACACGAACATGGGTGTCGCTCCTGCAAACGCCTCGGGCAACAACTCCATGATGGACACGCAAACCATCACCCCCGCGGTCGAGGCGTACACAGCACCATACACAAACGGTGGTAGGCCTTCGAGCCTGCAGATAGCGATGAGGAACCAGCCAAAAGCTGCCCCGATGGGCTGCGCGAGGCCGGCCCAGAACGTGTTCTTTACAGCTCCCCAAACTGACCCGCTTGACTGATAGAACGGGACCGCAATGGCCATTCCCTCTGGGATGTTGTGCATTGCGATTGCCACTGGCACTGCGAAAGACCCTGTGCCTCCACCAAAGAAAGTTGCAAGACCCTCGGGGAAGTTGTGTATCGTCAACGCCAAGAACGTCACAAACGAGATCCGCTCAAGAGAGGACACCTTCTGTGAGTCGTGATGATTCAAGGCCTCACTTGAATCAGAGTCTCCCTCCTCCACGTTCTCCTGATTGGAAAACATCGCGTCAACGCACTTGTCGAGCCCAATCGCAGCGAGTACGCCCACGAAGAAGAAGCCAGCAACGCATAGCCTGACGCAGATAGTCTCACCACCCTCCCCACCTTCACCCTCACCCACTCCCGCACTGAGGCGTCTTCCACTGCCGCAGTCTGGAGGATGAAAATGGTGCTCGAAGAACTGGACCGCCTCTGTCCCAAGGATGTCAATGAAGGAGAGAGCGTGATCCACCGCCGCTTTACTGTGGAAAATTGCCAACCTTTTCCTCCGGAACCCGGGGGTCTCCCCCCCCCCCCCTCCGAAATTCCCCCCCCCCCCCCCTGCTGGAACCCCTCCCCCCCCCCCCCCCCCCCCTCCCTCCCGGCAAACCCCCCCCCTCCCCTACCCCCCCCCCCCCCCCCCTCCCCCTCGAAAACCGGGGGGGGTCACTACCCGGTTCGAACCCCTCCCCCCCCCCACCCTCCGGATCCGGAAAACCGGGGGGTCACTACCGGTTCGAACCCCCCCCCCCCCCCCCCCCCCCCCCCCCCCCTACTCACCGCCAGCAAACGACTCCCGGTCCCCACCACCGTCCGCATCACATCCCCCACTGGTGTTCCCAGCACCACTGTCCTCACCACCGCTGTCCCCACTGGTTCCACCACCGCCCCTACTGTCCCCACCAGTGGCCCCACCACTGTCGCACTGTCCCCGCTGTCCCCAGAACTGTTCCCACCACGGTTCCACTCTCCCCACTGTCTCCACGGCCCCAACCACTGCCCGACTATCCCCACTGTCCCCACTGTCCCACTGACTCCTCCGCTGTCCCACTGAGCTGTCCCACTGTTCCCACCACTGTCCCCACTGTCCCCACCACTGTCCCCACTGTACCTCTGTCCCATTGTCCCACCGCCGTCCTCGCCACCGCCTTCACCACTGTCCCCACCACCATTGTACCCTCCACTGTCCCACTGTTTCCACCTCATTCCCATTGTCCCCACACCACTGTCCCCACCACCACCGTCACCACCACTGTCCACTGTCCCCCCCTGTTCCCACCATTGTCCCCACCACTGTCCCCACCACTACCGTCCCCACCACTGTCCCACTGTCCCACTGTCCCCACCATTGTCCCCACCACTGTCCCCACCACTACCCTCCCCACCGTTGTCCCACTGTCCCCCCACTGTCCCCACCACTGCCCCGCTGTCCCCTCACCACTGTCCCCACCAACACCGTCCCCACCACTGTCCGCACCCCCACTCGGTTTTCGAGGGGGGGGGGGGGTTCGAACCGGTAGTGACCCCCCCCGGTTTTCCGGATCCGGAGGGGGGGGAGGGGTTCGAACCGGTAGTGACCCCCCCCCCTTTTCATGATGAGCAGGGGGGGGGGGGGGGGAGGGGTTCGAACCGGGTAGTGACCCCCCCGGTTTTCCGGAGGGGGGGGGGGAGGGGTTCGAACCGGTAGTGACCCCCCCGGTTTTCCGCCAGCAGCGGTAGAACACGCTCTTTCCAATGAAGGAGACCCACATCATCACGCCAGCTGCAAAGCCCATGGCCGCAGAAGTGACTTTCTTGGGGTTGCCACCCATCTTGGCAAAAAGGATGGCCACAGAACCCAGGCAGGTTGCCATCCCTGCAATGATCGTGAGCACAAATCCAAGCAAGTAGTCTGGCTCCTTCTCGCTGCAGTGTGCCAGGCGCCGAGCAACCGAAGGACGCCCCGAAAACATGGCCACGAGGCTCGAACACAGTGTGAGAGGCTTCTGGTGCTCGGGCTATTCGGGGAATGGCTCAGGGCACGGAACAACACATGTGCAGATGAGGCCAACTTTTGCACCAGAGCCACATTGGCTTGAGCCAAAATGGCTACGGACCGAATTTCTGTGGGGCCTTGGGACACGTGCAAACACATAACACTCACACCCCCGAAGCCACAGCCGTTCGTAAATTACGCCATGCTCGCGCCCCCAAGGCTATAACCCCTTGTAAAGTATGCAGTATTCGCGTCCCCGAGACCATAAACCATAGCAACTTACGCTGTGTTCGCGCTCCCGAAACCATCATTCCGTGTTAATTGCGCAATAGTCGCGTCTCAGAGGCAATACTCTCTCGTACAGTACGCAACACTTTCGCCCCCGCAGCCACGATTCCTCGTCAATTACTGGCTCTTCGCGTCCCCGAAATCCTAAACCATCGTAGAGTACGCAATATTCGCGCTTTCGAGGCCACAATCCTTTACGCAAGGCCCCCAAGACGGTACAAGAGGCCTCCGAGACGGCCTAAGAGTGCTCCAAGGCGCCCAAGGTGGCCCCAAGACGGCCCAAGAGGCTCCCAAGAGGCCTCCAAGAGCGCTCCAATAGTACCCCCAAGAGGGGCCCAAGAGGCCAACGTCTACGATGTTCCTTACGTCTTTGTTAGCTTCTGGCACGCTCAAATCTCCAGTGACCCCCGTTGGGAGTTCCGACGCTGCTTCACGACGGCACCCAGGCCTCACAACATAGCCCTTGCATACCCCACTCTCCGAGAGGGGGCCGGCGGCAGGGGGCGAAGCCCTTACGGATAAACGCATGTGCACCGCATGGTATCATTTGATATGGATGACGGAGGGGGTCGGTACCGGCTCGCCTGAAGGCTGGGGCAGAATCATGTGTAAATTGCAATGGCCCAGGGGGGTCGTTAACCACGGCCTCGGGTGAGGGGGCAGAGTCTAATTCCTCCTTTCGAATCGAGAATCTACTCGCCGCGTCACGTCGCAGGGGGCGGAAAAAATCCTGTTGTACTTTACTCGTCACGTGGCAACACAAGGGGGGCGGAAAACCTTGGAATTCTGCTCTACCTTCACATGGCAACGCGAGTGGGAAACAGACAAGGTTCTTCTCTACTCGCCACATGCGATTGAGGGGGGAAGGTTCCCTCCTCTCTCGATCTTTCCTCTTCCTCGGCCCCCGCGACCTTCCCCCCAACTCTCCTCCCTCAACGTCACCCTCCCTACCTCGAGCTCCTCCCCGCCACGTTCTGGAAAATCCGTCTGGCCAGACACTCCAAGAACATGGCGGGGAATCGATGAGCAGCTTCTACCGCCCTCATCCTTCTTCCTTCGGACCTACCCATCCCGAAGCTCAAGCCCCTCCACTCCTCCCTTTCCGCCATTCAACTGTCGGGCGCCACACACGACCAACCTGCAACGGTGATTGTTGTCGGTTGCTCGGGATGCACCCGGGGAAGGCCCGCGCCACATTCCGACACATCGCTCACTACACCGAAGGCCCCAAGAAGCCCGAGAAAACCACGCTCCAGCCGCAGATATTGCATCCACCGCGCTTGCGTTTCCGTAGTCTAAAGTCTGTCTCCAGCGCACGGGCGCCGCCGGCGGTGGCCAGCGGCAGGACGGGGGGGGCGTGAGCGCACGCGCCGCGCAAGCGCGTGAACGTCGTCGTCCGTCGTCGGTCGGTCGTCGTCGCCGTCGGTCGGTCGGTCGTCGTCGTCAGTCGCTCGCGCCGTCTGTCAGCATCCACCGTCGTCTATCGTCATCGTAGCGTGTGGTCGGTGGTCCGTCGTCGTCTGTTGTCGTCGGCCGTCGTCGTCGTCGTCGAGGTCTTCCTTAACGCCGATTGCCGTGCTCGTCGTCCGCCGTCATGTCCTAGGGTGCCGCCGTTGTCGTCGTCGTCCGTCGTCGTCCGTCTTTATCCGTCGTCGTCGTTGCTATCGCTCGTCGTCCGCCGTCGTCCGTCGTCGTCGTCGTCGTCGTCCGTCGCGGTCGTCCGTCGTCGTCGTCGTCGTCGTCGTCGTCGTCGTCGTCGTCGTCGTCGTCGTCGTCGTCGTCGTCCGTTGTCGTCCATCGTCGCCGCCGTCGTCATCGTCGACGTCGTCGCCGAGAAGGGGTAATCGTTGTCGTCGTCACCGTCGTTGTCGCCGCTGCCAGCAGAACCACGTTAACGCTCCGTAAGTTGCTCTGCGCTTTCGACCTCAAGATCTCCAGGGGCCCTGGGCTGGAACGACTCAGCTGGATCATAAATAATAACTCAGCTCCTAGGATGAACAACTGATCCAAGCCCGTTGTTAACGTCGTGCGACGACGTCGAAGTCGACGAACGAGTTTCCTCCTCATCCTCCTCCGCCTCCTCTCCCTCCTGCTCCTGCTCCTTCTACTCCTTCTATTCCTTCTACTCCTTCTACTGCTCCTCCTCGTCCTCCTCCGCCTCCTCCTCCTCCGCCTCGTTCGTTTTCTCTATGCGTCCCCCCAGAACCCTCACGCCATTTCAACATACCGCTCACTCACCGAGCACGGCACCAAATGCCTGAAGAAACCCGAGAAACCGCGTACCGGCCGCACATGCCGCATCCATAAAGCTTACGTTTCCACGAAACATGGCATCGGCTTCCAGCGCAGAGGCCCCAGCAGTTCCAATGCTCGGTCCCCCCGCTCCCAGGGTTGGGAAACCACGTTGCCTATACGTTTCCCGGGTTGCGATTTTAGCCGAGGGCGCCTGCCACTGGGCCTGGGCCATGGGCCCTGGCACGGAGTGCGCGCCCTCCTGGATCGAGGCGCCCGGGGTCTGTGCACCGCCCGAGGGCCCAGGCTGGCCCTGGCCTGGCACGGTGGGGGATGGTGGGCGCCCTCCGCAGACCAGAGAGGACGCCCTCGACCCTCGGGGCGGAGACGTAGGGACGTCTGTGGCCCTCTTTGGGCCTCCAGAGGGCTACCAGGGGCCTCCGGGGTCAGGGTCCGAGGCGGCACTGAAGCTTACTGAGTGCAGCGGATGTGAGCTACTGCTTCTGGGCCCCGATGCCAGCCTCGTTCCTCGATCGATGCACGGGCCCCGTCCCGAACATCTGGCAGAACCCCAAGGTTTCCTTCTGAGCCTGAGAGCCAATTCGGCGTCTGAGCCCGGTCGGCCGCCGAATGAATGTAAATGGACTGGCTCAGTTCTGACAGGGTCGTGGGAACTGAGCCCGCTCGGCAGCCGAATGGACTCGACCCTCAGCCTGCTCGTCGGCCGAGCGGGCTCAGAGTCCGAACCAGCCCTGGCGGGGCCTGGTGATCGCATCTGACGACGACGACGACGACGACGACGACGACGACGACGACGACGACGACGACGACGACCCGGTCGATCCACAGACCTGTGCGGGGACGCGTTCCGACCAGGATTTCGAAGTGGATCCGACCGTGACCGCGAGAGCGCCCTGGGAGGCCCAAACAAGTCAAGAAACAGCTGAACACCTCGACCCTCGATTTTCGACGGACGACGGGGATGAGGGCTGAGCACAGGCAATGCGAGAGAAAACGACGACAACGACCATGTCCACGACGACGACGACAACGGCGACGACGCCCGCGATGGACGACGACGACGACGACGACGACGACGACGACGACGACGACGACGACGACGACGACGAACGACGACGACGACGACGACGACGACGACGACGGATGACCGCGATGGACGACGACATGGCCGCCGCGCGCGCCGCCTCCGAGGACCTCCACGCCCACCGCCTAAGGGGCCGCCGGAGAGGCCGTTCGGCGTCTGAGCCTAATCGGCCGCCGGACTGGCTCAGTTCCGACGGCGCCGCGGGAACCGAGCCCGCTGGGCAGCCGAATGGGCTCGACCTGGGGCCCGCTTGTCGGCCGAGCAGGCTCAGGGGCCCAGCGGGCCCAGAGGCCGCCGACGGGGCCGGCGGCGGGCGGCGAGGGCCGCCGCGCTTGCCGAGGGGACCGCCGCCCTGCGCGGCCCTCGGCGGTCGGAGGGCGGCGCGGCCGCGCGCGCGCGAGTCGGGCCCGCCGCGCGCCGCGCCGCGCCGCCTCAGGCGGCCCGCTCGCCTTCCGGGGGGGGGAGGGCGCGGAACACTTTGTACGTCGCAGCGCGGCAGGGGCAGTCCGCACGCGCTCTCGGGCAAGCGGGGTCACGGCACTGCGAGTTGTCGGGATGCAAGAGTAAAGGACGGAGAAGAGGTGAGCGGCCGCGGGAGGAGGGGGGGGGGGGGAACACTGGGTGGTGGCAATTGGCGCCTTCGGGTATGGGGGTCAGAAATGTGGAGGTACGTTGGCACCCCTCCATGCGGCCGTCTTCGTTGGCCGAGGGACCGTAGGCAGGGCCTCGGCCCCCTCTGGTGCCTGTTGGCAGCATGGTGGATTGGTGTACTGATTGGGGTCGGTCGATGAAGTGAGGGACCGTCTAGATCTCGAGGGTGGGAGGAGGGCGAGGGCGATGGGGTTGGGGGGAGGGAGGAGGGAGGAAGGACAAGGCAGAGGGACACGAACAGCCTGTCCGGCGACGACGGCGAGATGACGACGGGTGCACCATCGCGATCTTCAACGACAAGGATCTAGGCTTCCCAGATGGGGTCCGAGCAGATGGTGTCAGAGGGGCGTGATCTTAGCTGCCCCGCAACACGCAACACGTAGCGTGTTGGCACGGAGCTCAACACGTAGACTGAAAGCGTAGGTCTGGCGCGAAACGTTCGCCAGAACCTGGACCAACACGTGCCGAGCCAACACGCAGCGTAAGAGGGTGACGCATCGCCGATGCATCGCCGACGCGGCTCGACGTGCAGCCCGATCTTCTCCACCCCGATGCCGCCGATGCATCGGCGAGCATTTGAGGGCTCGGGGCGGGGGAGGGCACTTCCAGGGCGACCCCATGGGCGCTCCCAGCGCGCTCCCAGGGCGTTCCCACCTCCTCCTCCTCCTCCTCCTCCTCCTCCTCCTCCTCCGTTTCCTCCTCCTCCGCCTCCTCCTCCTGCGTCTTCTCCTCCTCCTCCTCCTCCTCCTCCTCCTCCTCCTCCTCCACAGAGTACTCCAGGGGTGCTCCCAGCAGGGGGCTCCCGGAGCGTTCCACGGCGGCCCCTGAGCGCTCTCAGCCAGGGCCCTGGATCGCGGGCAGGAGTGTCTGGTTGTGCCTGGGGGAATCTCTCGTCGAACATCTGTTGAAGGGTCTCCTTACTGTGATAGATCATGTTGAGCGTGTTTCAAGCGAGAGCCCGATCTTGGAAACGATTCGTCATCCATCCGTGTAACTGTTGAAATACTTCATACGACTTCGCACGGCGCCAAGGCAATAACCCAATACCAATTGAAAAACGAGTCGCCCTCCATCAGTGAAGCCGCTTGATTTTGTTCGACGGAGGTCGCGTCGCCAAGGCGGAAACCTCATGTTTAAAACGGCCCGCCCTCCATCCGACGGGCTGTTGAAAATTTAAACTTCCGAAATGGCCCGCCCTACTTAATGACACGTCTGGCGGTGAGTGGGAAGCTATTCATACACGCCGGTCGGAGGAAATTCGTGAGAAGATTCTTGCCTGGCCGCTCTCCGTGGGGTGGTTCAGTGCGTTCGCACGGACGTTTGGGCAAAGCACATCGTGCGTCCAGACGGGGAAGCCCGAGAGACCCCCGAGGAGCTTTCAAGACCCTGGCAGGCCAGCGCATGGCCACCCCAGGGAGGGCGGGTGGGATGGCCCGCCGTGCCGGCGAGCGCAAGGCGCACCACGAGCCACGCCCGCGGCACGGGAAGGCGCGCAACCTCGCCGAGGCGGCGGCCCGCCTCGGGAGCTCCCTCCGGAGCCACGGCCGAAATTTGCTATCCCGCCTCGGGCCCGGGCGGTGAGCGAGGGAGCGGAGCAGCCGTACGGCGAACGAATCACCGAATCCCCAAATGGGATGACCGCGGCCTGTGAGAATCTTCTTCCCCTGAACCAACGCTTCGGGATGATGAAGATTCTTGCCTGGCCGCTCTCCGTGGGGTGGTTCAGTGCGTTCGCACGGACGTTTGGGCAAAGCACATCGTGCGGCCGGACGGGGAAGCCCGAGAGACCCCCGAGGAGCTCTCAAGACCCAGTGTTGGGGCTCTCGGCGACCCGGACCCCAACCCCACTGCTGACGACGAGAGCACACAGGTAGCGTCAATTGTCCGGCGGTGGCGAAACGCCACCCCGCCGACCACGACGACCACGACGACGACCCCAGACGCCAGACCACCACTGGCTGCGTCGACCACGCGAGCACGATGCACGTGTTGCCTGGACATGTATACAAACATGCACGCGCACACATGACTTGCACACTAATTTTTCCAATGCTCCAGGCGCGTCGTCGGACGCAGAGAATCGGACAGATCGGCAGCCCATTCTGCAGCGGTCACGGCGTCTCTGAACGCTGCCCAAGCATAACCGAACGCGGCCACGCTGCGCCACCCCCCGCTGTGGAAGAGGGCTGGCGCGCCAGCCGCTGCCAAGCACTCGTCCGCCCAGCATCTGCAGAATGCATGCGTGCCCCACTACGCCGCGCGCTCGAGGCCTAGCGCCAGCGCTGCTGTTTTCAGCGTGGCCAACGACGCCCTGTAGGACAAACCAGGGAAGAGTAGACCTTGTCCGGCACGGCGCTGGAGGACGCACGCTCCTCATAGCTGCCGCGACTGGAGTGCGCAACTGCACCGCCTCGACACTATCACAGTTTCCGTCTGCATCTTCCGCTTGTGGAGATACAGAGACGCTTTGGGGAGACCCTCGTCGACCGCCAGCACGACCTTGGAGCGTTCCCCGTCGCGCTCCAAGGGCGCCACCTCTGACGCGAAGCGCAAGCAGAAGTGTCGCGCAACCACGAATGAGTCCGCAACCAAAAGGTCCACTAGAACGTCCCGCACATGGACCGCCAGGTTGCGGGCATCCTGCGCTGCGGCCCGTGCCCGAAAGCGCTCCCCAGTGGACAGCGAGATCATCGTGGCTCCCCGCGCCAAGGCAGACGTGTCCCCCAGGCACCCCGGCGGTATCCGGAGCAACCTGAGCGCCGAACGGATTTGGGTGCAGTGCGTCATCAGCGTGGCGCCGTTCTGCACCGCGAACGCGAAGGCGCCGAGAACCGGCTCGGCAGGCGGCCGCTGCGCTAGCCCGAGACTCTGGGCAACCTGGCCCCACAGCCGCAGCGCAGCAGCGCATTTGTATGCACGCTTATGCCACCCGCCAAGTTCCCGCCTGAACAGCTCTTGCGTGACGTCGAACTGAAACATGTTGTCCTTCATCTGCGCAGCGCGCTCCCCGGGGTTGCCCAGGGCGTTTCCGCGCCGTCTCGTCCGCGCAGCTCCTCGGGCGAGACGCGGCCGAGCGCCTGCACGGCGTCAGCCACCTCCTCTGAGTCCAGAAATGCGCCTCGCAAGCGGGCCGCGGCTAGAAAACCGAGGGCCGTCATCGCTGCTTCCGTTGTCGGCTGTCTCACCTGCGGAATGCCCCCCTGCGCCACTGGCGCGGCCGCGACGTCTTGGTTGGCTTTCCCCTGAGGACAACAGCTGCCGCCGGAGCGGCGCGCCTTGCCGTGGACAGAACAGTCAGGAATTCATTGGGCAGGGTCCTGAGACAATGCCAAACGTCCCGAAGTTCTTCTACGCCCACGTCGAAGACGTCGTCGCCGCCCACGGCGCCACCGTCAGCAAGAGCGCCTAAGACGTCGCCTGGAACTCTGGGATGGAACTGCGGCGGCGCGCGCTGGAGCACGGAGGCGAACCGCTACTCCAGAGCAGTTGGCGGGGGCACTCGGGATCTGCCTTGGCCTGGCGCCTCGCCTGCAGCAGCCGCGCGGGCAGCGCCATCGCCTTCTTTCCATCTCTTGCGCTTATGGTCACTCAACTCAGATGCCATTCTGGGCCAAACCGGCCACAGAAAACAAAGCACGCCACGCGCGCGGCCCACTGTGAAGACACGGCACGGCGGCCGCAACTCAGAGATACACACGTTTCCCGCGCTCGGTTTTTTCTAATGTTCACCCCCGCCCAAACTCCACTGACGGCCAGCCCCACTCGACCCCGGCGAAACCTGACGCGAGAATTCTCGCGTCAGGTTAAGTTGCGCAATCTCCGGATTTTTTTGTGCCTCCCGAGCGGGCCAATCCGCCGCGTTTAAATGCGACGTAGCCGCGGGTCGCAGCTGCAAACCAGACGCCTGTCACCGTGGCGTTGAAATCTCGCTGGCGGGAGCGCCCGCGAAGCAATGTCCCGAGGGCCACTGTGGAGTCTATCAAAAAACTATATCGAGTCCAGCCGCACCTTCTGCTTCCTCGAAGAAGTGCCAGAGTGCGCATGCCGCCGCTGCCGGCTCCCACGCGTGGATCTGCTGCCGCCTCGGGCAGACCCACTTCCTGAGCCAGCTGGGCGGAGACAATGAAAACGCCTTGCGACCAGGGAGCACCGCGGCGCAAGCCAGCGCGCCTGCACCGGTCGCGTCTGCGCATAAACCAGACGTGGCTTGACAGACAGGAGACAGCGGCACAGCCCTGCATAGCTGCGAATGAAGGCGCCGCTGCCATCACAGGAGCGCCCTGCACAGACGCCTCGAGACGCGATTGCTTTTGCCTGCTGCGTGCCTGAAAAGCGGCGCGAGATAGACGCGCGCGCCTGTCCCGAAGACCTCAGTGGCTCCCCAGCTGAGCCGCCCTGCGATCTTCTGCGCGCGTGCTGGCGTCGGCTGCTGGCTCTGGATCAAGCCATGTGCTGCACTTCTCGCGCTGGATGACAAAATTTAAACATTGTCCGGCCGTGTCAACCGACACGTGCACGCCCAGCGCTACAAAACTGCAAGCAGCGGTTACTGCTTTCTCGGAATCGAGACGCCACCCCAGCAAGTCCTGCATGAATCTAATCAACGCGGCGGCGCTCACAGCGCTGTCGCCCCATTCACGCGCGCACTCAGCATCGGTGCCGAAAAAATCGTCCACCAAACGTGGATAGACGATGCTGAAGAGGCCTAGAAGAATCGATTGAAATGCTGCGCCCACGCGCTGCCAGGCATGGACGCTCCCCTCAGCCGCACACGGGCAGCAACGCAGCTGCAGGAATTGCCCCTTCTCGACCGACTCAGACGTCACAGCAGCTGCGAATGGAAGATGATCGCCTTGCAACGGCAGGGTCTTATAAGCCTCGCGGACATCGTCCTTGCGGAACCGGATGTCCTCTGCGCTGGCTCCGCCAGCAATGAGGCGCTGAGCGCCGGCCGCCAAATCGTCCAGCGCCTCATGGACGACGCGCTCCGAAAGCGCCGTCGCGCCGTTGACTTCCGACAGTGTCAGGTCCAGGTCGTCAATGGCACGCAGTTTGCGGTGTCACTGACCGCCGCGGAAGCGCCGCCCCTCGTCTGCTAGAAACCGAGGGGACAGCACGACGCCGGAAAGATCCGAGGGCAGGCTGCGCCACTTGGCCTGACCAACCGTCACTTCCGCCTGCGTGCGTGCCCGGAAACGTCGGCAATCAAGGGATCACGTGTCTGGGAGCCACATGTCCCGTGCAGAATGGCAGCGTTTGCGCTGGGAGCCGCTGCCAGAATTGCACCCGGAGACGACTCATGGGCAGTCACGCTGCACATACGCATGGCGCCGCTGGCCGGAGTTAGCCTCACAAGAGGAAAACCCTGCGCCAGCGCCGTGGGAAGACCCGTGTCCTCCTCCGAGCCAGATGCCTCCAGCATCTCGGCCAACAACACCAAATATTTTCTCCGGACCCAGAATAACACGAACAGGCTCTGGCAGACGCCCATACTGATCGCGCCACGCTTGGGCTGTCACTTTTTGGCGGTGTTGCCAATACTGGAGTTGGTGCTTCCTAAATTCGAACACTGCACTTGGGTCGGCGCAGTGCCAATGAATTACAGCTCTGGGCGCTTCGGGAACATGCAGTGTCCCGGTACACCGCGGAAGGCGCGGCGCCCATTCTAAGTGAGAGAGTGGATCCATACCCACTAAACTAGAAGTATTACTTACGAGAGAATCTACTGCGGCACAGAATGCAGAGAGACTCTCGCCGGCGCCAAACGCACCTGCGAAGCTCTCGAAGAGCTCTCCCTCTTCCGAAGGCGCCCCGTTGAAGACGCAATCGGAGCTGTCGTGCTCCAGTCACTTCTTGCGGCCGCCCTGTGAGTCCTTCTGCCAGTCCTGCCAATGGTCGCCCTGATTCGAATGCTCCGTCTTGCGGCGCTTCGGCGACGTGGGCGCCATGGACCCCGTGGGGCCAGTCTTGCCGCCCTTGGACTGCTCGCCCTTGCCTCCTCCCCTGGGGGGCGCGCCTTTGCTCCCGTTGGAGCCAGCGGAGCTGCTTCCAAGGCCCGTCGTTTGCTTGTTGCCGCTCGTCCTGGCGACCTCCTCGGCGCGCTGGGAAACCTTATGCTTTGCGTCTTCCCGGACGTCACGATCCAGCTTGCACAGCGGGGTGTCGAGCTGATCGTCTTCTCTCTGCTCCAGGGCGCGGGCCAACTTTGGACGGGGGGGCAGATCGTAGTAGTACACCACTCGGGTGCCACCACGCTCCTCGCACAACCGCACCAAGTGCATCTCGTAGGCCATGTACTGCATTGGGGTGATGACCTCGGTCAAGATCATCTTCGCGCCCCAGTCGTGCAAGTGACCGAGGAAGTTGGCAAAGCCACACGAAGCTGATGCGCTCCTCCATGGTCCACGTCCATTTCGCCTCCCAGGCCTCCTTGACCTTGTCCTCGATAGACCCGTCGCCGACAAGAATTTCCAACTTCGGCGTCCTTGAGAACCCGGGACGGAAGTTCGTGAGCAGGTCCTCGCCCTCAGACGACCCGACCCACTTCCGGCCCTTGTCCCTGGCGGTCTTGGCCGAGGAAAATGCCTCCATCCGAAGAAGGGCTTCCTCGGTTGGCACCAAATCGCCCTGCACGCGCTGGAGTCCGACCTCGCGGAGCCTAGTCTTCACGTCGAAGCTCAAGGTCCCGCGCGCGGCTTCCTTCTCAGCTTTCGCACTCTGGACCTTGGCCCACTCAGCGATCGCCTGCGCGGTCTGGTCCGCAGCACTGGCCGGCTCCAGCTGGTTGCTGGAAGCCTCCAGCTGCGCTTGCGTCTGCGCCTTCAGGGCAGCATTGACATGAGCCGGCCGGCTTGAGCGCGAAGCTCTTCCATGGCTCATTCGCGTCGTCTGCACATGGGGTCGTGTTCGCCTGCATTCCAATGATCACGAAATCCGGCATCTGTTTGTCAACCAGATCGCCGGGGTGCACTGAGCCGATCGCGTCAGCCAGCGCCCGCGCCGTGCCGGCGTAGAAGATTAGCGGATGTGTCTCCGCCGGCGATTCGTGGACGGACGCCACGAACTCCACCCATGCCGTCGCCTTGTCGACGCCGGCGCCGGCGAACGCCCCTTGCTTTGCCGCAGACACCATGGCGCGGGCGTCCTCGACCGGGAAAGCCATGGCGCGAGACGCTGGTGCAGGATAGCGACAGGCAGACCAGAATGTCTTTCTGGACCCCGAACTTGACGTAGCTTGAGCCCAGCCGACTACGGAGGAGGAAAAGAGGGACAGAGACAATCTCCCAAAACGCCACGGTGGCATAAAAATGGTTCTCCTCCCTGGCGCAGATGGAGGCGGAAGGAAGCGACACACCAGCACGCCTTCAACCTTGACTGGGAGATTGGTCTTCAGCCTTGAACGGAAGATTGGCCTTCAACCTTGAACGGAAGATTGGCCTTCAACCTTGAACGGCCCCCCCAGGGGCCAGGCTTTCAACCTTGAACGGGAGCAGAACGAGTGCCACGCACTGAACTGTCAACCTTGATCTTGAGCAGATTATCAGAGCAGTCTGGAGCGCGCCGCGCCGTGACCCGCCGCCGGCGCCGGACGTTTGCCACTCTGCACTCTTCCGCCTCCCGCCAGCAGTGCTCGACCGGATTCCCCGCTTTGCCTGTCCATTATCCTCGCGGCCGGGCGCCCCCGGAGGGACGAAAGATCCTTGAGGGAGGGGTTTATCAAAACAGCCACCGACAGGGGGCGAACCTCCTAATCGGCAGAAGTCACCTCCTTATCGGCAGAAGAAAGCAACTCCTTATCGGCCGCGCAGAAAAACCTCCTCATCGGCCAGACAATCAATCTCCATATCGGAACCGAAAAAAAACACGACGTCCAACGTCCCTGCAACCTCCACATCCTCAGAGGACAAGGGGGGGGGGAGGAGGAAGGGGGGGGAGGGAAGGAGGTTTCCGAGGTTGGTCATCGGGAGGTCTCCTTCGGGGCCCGCTCTCGAAAGGGCATCCCATACATGGGATACCCATTCATAGGCGTCGCTAGAGCGACTCGGAAAACACTCGCGCACTTGAACGTGCATGTGGGCAACGTGCGCTGGCACGCATGAAAGGGGGGATCCAATTTTGGGATCCCCCTTTGCGGTTGCCTTGTCGCCGCAGCGCGGCCTGGGCTTTGACCTCCGCACCGGAGACACCTCCGCGCTGAGGGGATCCGAACTAGGACCCCCCCAGCACCGAAGCCGCAGGCGAATCCACCTGGGTCGCAAAGCATTCATGTTGAATGCCCCCCACCTGCCTGACTTGGCACGGCCCAATGCACTGGACCACGGTCGAAGACCATCCTGGCCGTCTACGACGACTTTGGCCTTGGCTCCCCAATGACCAAAAAGCCCAGGTGGGACCGGCCCTCCGCGGTTTACTCCCAGCGGTCCTGGTCCCAAGCTACCTCTGTCGCCCACGACGACGCCGGTCTGAGAGAAGCCCAAGGCCAGAGGGCCCAAGTGTAACCCAGCCCTGTGCTGTAGTTGATTTGGGCGAAACCCACGGACCAGAGGACCCGATCGAAGACCGGCCCTGTCGTCCGCGACGACGCTGGTTTGGGCGAGGCCCCGTGACCAGAAGTGCCAATCGAAGACCGGTAACCCAGCCCTGCTGGTCGCGAGGCCCAGTCGGAGACCGGCCCTGTCGCCCGAGACGACGCTGGTTTGGGCGAAGCCCAATTGAACCCGTGTCATTGGAGACACAAACAATTCCAGAAAATTCGCGATAGTTTCGTCCTCTCAGGGACCACGCGACTAGAGGGGCCAGGTGTAACCCAGCCCTGTGCTGCTGCTGGTTTGGACCCCCTGAGGATGCGCGTCGCGCAGGGACATAGGGGTTTGTCCGTTGGACAAGGGCCCCTGGGCGCGCGCGGCGCGCAGGCATTGAGTGCGCTCCGTGGGCAAACACTTTGGGCGTACCCTGTTGGGCAGAGGCCCGCTCGACAAGGGCCCTGGGCGCGCGCGTCGCGCAGGCGTTGAGCGCGCCCCGTGGGCAAACACTCTGGGCGTACCCTGTTGGGCAGAGGCCCGCTCCCTGTTGGGAACCTGCCGGCTGGTTCGCTTGGCCAGCCACCTCTCCGAGCTGTGCACGAAGAGTGCGCCACGAGGCCACTCTCCGAGAGCCGGCCGTGCCGGCGAGCGCAGGGCGCACCGCGAGCCACGCCCACGGCACGGGAGGGCGCGCAGCCTCGCCGAGGCGGCGGCCCGCCTCGGGAGCTCCCTCCGGAGCCACGGCCGGAAATTTGCTATCCCGCCTCGGGCCCGGGCGGTGAGCGAGGGAGCGGAGCAGCCGCAGGGCGACCGAATCACCGAATCCCCGAATGGGATGACCGCGGCCTGTGAGAATCTTCTTCCCCTGAACCAATGCTTAGGGATGGTAAAAAAACACATGAAATAGGAAGGCGGATGAAGTCCGCCGGCCCCCTTGTGGGGGCCATCAGGCTGCGAAGATTAGGCTTTCATGTTCCCTGCACCAGTCCCAGTTTCAAGTCTCCGATGTTACAGTCCTGCATTCTGCTTCCTACTGTGAGTTGTTGCTGAACGCGCGAGGGGGTGAGCCCCAAACCAGCCGTTTTACCACCCCCAGATCACGTGGGACGCGTAAAAGTATATGATATTCGCGCCCCCGAGGCCATCATCCCTCGTGAATTACAGCATGTTCGCGTCCCCGAGGTCATACACCCTTGTGAATTACACCATATTCGCATCTCCGCGACCATAACCCCTTGCAAATTACGCGATATGTGCGTCCCCGAGGCCACAAAACCCGGGTAATTTATACAACGTTTGCGTCCCCGACGCCATAAACTCTCGTAAGTTACACAATATTCGCGTCCCCGAGGCCATAAACCTTTGCACATCACGTGCAGCACAGCTCCGGCAAGTCCCATTCGAAGAGAGGGGGGCCGGCGGCAAGGTGCGAAGCCCTTACGGGTATATTGGGTCCAGGCCATCCCAGAGAATAGCAAGCCACAGTAAAAGCATACCGATTCTTGAAACAGGAAGGCGCTTGAAATTGATTGGGACCTGGGCATCCCAAAAAACACCCACTAATGACCGACCTGTATCCATAGGGAAGAGGGATGGATAAAGTGAGCTGTAGAAAAACTGGCGACACAAATTTGTTCCTCGAATTCGGCCTCCAAGCGCGCCCAGACCGGGCCATTCTGGGCCGTTCGCAAGCGACCGGGGCAGGACAAGACGGGTCCCTGATGGGGGTCCACCGACTGGGGGATCGATGAGGATCGAAGATGATCGACATGGATCAACAGGTGGATTTGCCTGCAGCGCTCCAGCACTCGGCGTCGATCCAACGTGGGGCGCTGAACGCCACTTTGGGCGCCCAGAGCATCGATGAGGAGGATCGAGGGTCTGGGGCGATGTGTTGTTTTACGTGCTCGCACGTGCCTGGGCATTTCCGAAGGGTTTCCAGACATTCTGGAGGGCTCCAGATTGGGGCAACAGCATGGACGTGGACAGCGGAGGATCGAGGAGGAACGAAGCGGGTCGAGGAGGATCGAGACATCGAGGATCGAAGGACCGAGGCAAGTCGAGAAATCGAGGCGCCGTTCGGGAAACAAGATGAAGTTGCGAACCTCCTGCCGGCCAGCTCCGACCTGCAGTCGATGGTATTGTTTTATACAAGCCCAATCCTTTCAGACAAGTTCGTGGCCCCATGGTCCGTAGCTCGTTGGAGTGACTCTCTTGATCACGCGTTCACTGCTATGCTACAAATTATCTCAAGACGTCTCGGGCCTGTGGAGCAACGCCCTCGCTCAGACGTGCTTCAGCTCGTGCGTCTGTTGCGATGGCGTGCTTCACGAAAATGAGGCGCAGCTGGTGGAAGTGCGCATCCTCTTGTTGCACGAACGCTCGTCGTTGCACATTGGGGGATTGCTGCTGTTGCTGTTCAGCCAGCTGTTTGCGCATGTGCTGCAGCAGTTGGGTGGTGCTTGCCGACCTTGGCTCAGGCGCGGACGGTTCCGCTCGCTGCTGAAACCCCCGCGGCCGTGACGGTGGCGCTTGGTTTTGGACGCGGGGCGAAGTCCGCCTGCGGTTCCGCCTCTCGGCTGGCCCCCTCTGCCGCCTCACTTCCATGTCGGGGCGCGGCCGGGCACAGGCTTAATCCTCTTGCTTCCGAATCTCGTCGGGGTCCTGTCGCGCGCAAGGCCGACGAGGAGGACTTCGATTCCGACCTGCAACGGGGTCTGACTGCGCGATCTGTCCGCGCCACTCTGCTGCACTCGGGCAGCTTGTTGGCCCGGTCTCTACGTCGAACGCCGCATCAGAGATGACGGCGCTCAGGTAACACGGCGGGGGGGGGGGGGGCATTCCTGCATGAGGTGCTATTGTCGACGGCACCAAAAACGACCCCGCGGTTTCGGCCATCCTCGCGACCGCGAGATCGACTGAACCCCACTACCCCATACCCGCCCGAGCGCAACCGGGCGTCGGGGGAGGGGCAGACATGATTCCAATGGCCGCCAAACCGAAGGCATCTTTGCGGCGTCTGTCCATGCCAAATCGGGGGCGGACAACGCTGCGCTCTTCTACCAGGTCTGGGAGGCCGCAAAGAGGGTGGTGGATGCCCCGCACTTCATCTGCATGGACGCCCCAAGCGACATCAAAGACTCTGCTCTTCTCACCGGGATCTGCAACCTGGGGCGGCCCAACGTCGCCGTGGGATACCCGGGCAAAGAGTCCTGCACCTACGCCAAGACCATGACTGGGATCGACGAGCGCCAAGGACGGGGGGGGCCCGAATCGATCGCGCGCTCACGAACGCGAAAGGCAGACAGCTGGTCACCGACAGTATCCTGCTCTGCGATCTCCCCACCAAGCAGCACCTCGGTCTACTAGGCTCCGTCAACCTGGACATGGCCAGACATTCGGCGAGAAGACGAAGGACAGTCATAGCATGCCCAGTGGACCATCCAGCTATAGGCACCGATGGGCAAAGCGCCCTAGGTGACTGCGTCGAGCAAGTCTACCGTGCACAAATGGACGCGGCTGGCACAGCCGATGACGTCGATGAGCTCTTCGATATCGCCAATCAAGCTGCGCGCGAGCACCGCGATGAACTCCGCGCCAGAAGCCCGCGCCAAAGCAAGACAATCCAGCTGCCGGGCATGGCAAGCCCATCTTTCGCAACGGTTACGCAGCACCGCTGAACCCAGAGCATGGGGGAAACTATCCGATCGGCGAATGATTTGGACTAGCTCCCCAAGCAACTCAGATCCATGACAAAAATTACGCTACCGAAGAACCCCACATACTTAATTTAAATATGATGTGCTTGCTTATGTTTTTAATATATGCGCAATCCTGCGTTCTGAGCCCTCGTCGCGAATGTTTCCCCATGTGTCATCCAACGCCATATTGCTTGCCACGCTTTGCGAGCCCGCAACGGATAGGGATACCACCCCCAGCGCACCCCCTGTCGTGTCGAGGAAGTGCCACGCCTGCCACGCTCTGCGAGCCCGCAACGGATTAGGATACCACCCCCAGCGCACTCCCTGTGGTGTCGAGGAAGTGCCACGCCTGCCACGCTTTGCGAGCCCGCAACGGATAGGGAGACCACCCCCAGCGCCCCCCCTGTGGTGTCGAGGAAGTGCCACGCCTGCCACGCTTTGCGAGCCCGCAACGGATAAAGATACCACCCCCAGCGCACCCCCTGTGGTGTCGATGAAGTGCAACGCCTGCCACGCTTTGCGAGCCCGTCAAGGATAGGGAGACCAACCCCAGCGCATCCCCTGTGGTGTCGGGGAAGTGCCACGCCTGCCACGCTTTGCGAGCTCGCAGCGGATAAGGAGACCATCCCCAGCGCACCCCCTGTGGTGTCGAGGAGATGCCACGCCTGCCACGCTTTGCGAGCCCGTCACGGATAGGGAGACCACCCCCAGCGCAATCCCTGTGGTGCCGAGGAAAGTGCCACGCCTGCCACGCTTTGCGAGCCCGTCACGGATAGGGTGACCACCCCCAGCGCACCCCTTGTGGGGCCGAGGAAGTGCCACGCCTGCCACGCTGTGCGAGCCCGCAACGGATAGGGAGACCACCCCCAACGCGCCCCCTGTGGTGTCGAGGAAGTGCCACGCCTGCCACGCTTTGCGAGCCCGCAACGGATAGGGAGACCACCCCCAGCGCACCCCCTGTGGTGTCGAGGAAGTGCCACGCCTGCCACGCTTTGCGAGCCCGAAACGGATAGCGTCCCCACCCACAGCTCCCCCCCTGTTGTGTCGAGGAAATGCCACGCCTGCCACGCTTTGCGAGCCCGGAACGGATAGCGTCCCCACCCACAGCTCCCTCCCCTGTGGTGTCGAGGAAGTGCCACGCCTGCCACGCTTTGCGAGCCCGAAGCGGATAGCGTCCCCACCCACAGCTCCCCCCCTGTGGTGTCGAGGAAGTGCCACGCCTGCCACGCTTTGCGAGCCCGAAACGGATAGCGTCCCCACCCACAGCTCCCCCCCTGTGGTGTCGAGGAAGTGCCACGCCTGCCACGCTTTGCGAGCCCGAAACGGATAGCGTCCCCACCCACAGCTCCCCCCCTGTGGTGTCGAGGAAGTGCCACGCCTGCCACGCTTTGCGAGCCCGAAACGGATAGCGTCCCCACCCACAGCTCCCCCCCTGTGGTGTCGAGGAAGTGCCACGCCTGCCACGCTTTGCGAGCCCGAACGGATAGCGTCCCCACCCACAGCTCCCCCCCTGTCCCGAAACGGATACATCCACAGAGTCGAAGTGCCACGCTTGCCACGCTTTGCGAGCCCGAAACGGATAGCGTCCCCACCCACAGCTCCCCCCTGTGGTGTCGAGGAAGTGCCACGCCTGCCACGCTTTGCGAGCCCGAAACGGATAGCGTCCCCACCCACAGCTCCCCCCCTGTGGTGTCGAGGAAGTGCCACGCCAGCCCGAAACGGATAGCGTCCCCACCCACAGCTCCCCCCCTGTGGTGTCGAGGAAGTGCCACGCCTGCCACGCTTTGCGAGCCCGAAACGGATAGCGTCCCCACCCACAGCTCCCCCCCTGTGGTGTCGCGGAAGCGCCACGCCTGCCACGCTTTGCGAGCCCGAAACGGATAGCGTCCCCACCCACAGCTCCCCCCTGTGGTGTCGAGGAAGTGCCACGCCTGCCACGCTTTGCGAGCCCGAAACGGATAGCGTCCCCACCCACAGCTCTCCCCCTGTGGTGTCGAGGAAATGCCACGCCTGCCACGCTTTGCGAGCCCGAAACGGATAGCGTCCCAACCCACAGCTCCCCCCTGTGGTGTCGAGGAAATGCCATGCCTGCCACGCCTGTGCCACGCCTGTGCTGTGCTGTGCTGTGTTGTGTGCTGTGCTGTGCTGTGCTGTGCTGCGGTGAGCTGTGCTGTGCTGTGCTGTGCTGAGCTTAGCTGAGCTGCGCTGTGCTGTGCTGAGCTGTGCTGTGCTGTGTTGTGTGCTGTGCGGTGCTGTGCTGTGCTGTGCTGTGCTGTGCTGTGCTGCGGTGAGCTGTGCTGTGCTGCGCTGTGCTGTGCTGTGCTGCGCTGAGCTGAGCTGAGCTGTGCTAAGCTGTGCCGTGCTGAGCTGAGTTGAGCTGAGCTGTGCTGAGCAGTGCTGTGAGGAGGAGGGGAGATGTGAGGTGAGACGCGGGTGCGACGCGGCAGGGAATGACACCCCCACCCCCAGCTCATCCCCCTGTGGTGTCGAGGAAGTGCCACGCCTGCCACGCTTTGCGAGCCCGAAACGGATAGCGTCCCCACCCACAGCTCCCCCCTGTGGTGTCGAGGAAGTGCCACGCCTGCCACGCTTTGCGAGCCCGAAACGGATAGCGTCCCCACCCACAGCTCCCCCCCTGTGGTGTCGAGGAAGTGCCACGCCTGCCACGCTTTGCGAGCCCGAAACGGACAGCGTCCCCACCCACAGCCCCCCCCCCTGTGGTGTCGAGGAAGTGCCACGCCTGCCACGCTTTGCGAGCCCGAAACGGATAGCGTCCCCACCCACAGCTCTCCCCTGTGGTGTCGAGGAAGTGCCACGCCCGCCACGCTTTGCGAGCCCGAAACGGATAGCGTCCCCACCCACAGCTCCCCCCCTGTGATGTCGAGCCCGAAACGGATAGCGTCCCCACCCACAGCCATCCCCCTGTAGTGTCGAGGAAGTGCCACGCCTGCCACGCTTTGCGAGCCCGAAACGGATAGCGTCCCCACCCACAGCTCCCCCCCTGTGGAGTCGAGGAAGTGCCACGCCTGCCACGCTTTGCGAGCCCGAAACGGATAGCGTCCCCACCCACAGCTCCCCCCCTGTGGTGTCGAGGAAGTGCCACGCCTGTCACGCTTTGCGAGCCCGAAACGGATAGCGTCCCCACCCACAGCTCCCCCCCTGTGGCGTCGAGGAAGTGCCACGCCTGCAACGCCCTGGGCCGCCAGTGGTGCCGAGAAAATGCAGCGCCTGCCACGCTCTGCGAGCGTGTCAAGCTGAGCTGAGCCGAGCTGTGCTGTGCTGAGCCGTGCTGGGCTGTGCTGAGCTGTGCTGAGCTGAGCCGAGCTGTGCTGTGCTGAGCTGAGCTGAGCTGAGCTGTGCTGTGCTGTGCTGCGCTGTGCTGTGTGCAGAGCTGAGCTGAGCTGTGTGCTGTGCTGGGCTGAGCTGTGCTGCGCTGTGCTGTGCTGTGATGTGCTGTGCTGTGAGAAGAGTGAGGTGTGTGTGTGTGTGTGTGCGAGCGTCGCGGGTGCGGCGCGGCAGGGAAGAAAACCAGAACCTCACGAAGCATGTGGGGAAAAAAACCGGCTGCTCACCGCTGGCACGCGGGCGACCGCGGCGCCGACAACCCCGCCTTCTAGGACAACGTCAAACGCGCCTGGGTCGACGCGAACGTGCTCGCCGAGCGCTTCCGACCCACCGGCATTGCCGAGTTCCATCGCGTTTGGGGCCGCGAGAAGACCCCGATTGACCTGCCGCTGGATGACCTCGCGGGAACCACCGCTGCCCAGTCGAGACGCAACTCGCTCGCCAGAAAAGCTCACCGCAAAACAGCTTGGAACCGCCGCGCGCGAGCCAGCGGCGGTGGTAGAGCCCGATGCGGGTGGGTTAAAGCTGCTGGCAATGCCCGCGCTGTCTATCTCCGCGCTCCTCAACGCGACCCCCCGCGCGCGCCGCCGGGCGCCGGCGGAGGAATGCGCGGAAGGGGGGCGTGCTGGCGCGGGGCGCCGACTCCACCGCTGCGCCTACACAAAGCGACAGCGACGACGACAACGCGCCGGTCCAAGAGGAGCCAACCCGAATCCTGGTGGACACCCGTGCCAGGATCAGACTCACGATCGGCGCATGGCAACCCCTCTCGGGCAGACGCCGCGCCTCGGGGGGCAGCGGCGTTGAGGTTGCCCCAGCATGGGGGGCTTTCAAAGCGGAGCGCCGCAAAGAACTCCCAGAGCTGGCGCTGTCCATGCCGCGAATTCTCACGGACGAAGATCTCGCCCACTTCGTCGGGGCGAGGCGCCAGAGCGGGGGGTCTGCAAGGATGGGCCACCAAAGAAGCCCAAACACTCTCGGACGGAATCCTGCGCCTCTTCGCCAGGACAATCCGCGCCGCGCAACGGATGGGATAACCGCCTGAACCGCTTCTCCACATGCCAAACCCGTGCTTGCGAAAAAATGAAGGTGAGCTCCCCACGGGCAATGGGCCCCCGTCCGCAACGTCCATCTGGATGCAAGCCTGGGAAGCGCCGGCATGCCGCAGCCCGGCGCCCCGGCGAGCCCGCTGGGCCGCCCCGCCAGTTTCGGGGCTGCCCCCCGCTGCCGTGAGCGACGTCAGCGCGACGTTCGCCCTCCAGGCGCAACGCCCGCGGCACCTCCAACTGCCGCTGGCGGGTGCCGCACCTAGTTAACAGGAATAAATCATTCGATTATCTCGTTATTGACATCTGCCTAAACCTCGGGCCCTGCACCGGTTGCCCGGAGGACGCCGCGCAGGTGAGGCGCCATTTCTACGCCAACCACAGTGGTTGCATTCGCATGGGGGGCGCCTGCTCCCCGCCCCTGCAGCGCGCCAGCGGGCGCCCCCAGGGCTGTTCGTTCTCGCATGGTGACGTCAAACTTCTCGCGCGCGTTTGGACTAGACGGCAATGCTGGCACATCCCGCGGTCGCCCAGCATCGCGTTTGTCGACGACAGCAATTATGCGGCTCCTGCAGCTGAGAAGTTACAGGTCTCACCCGATCAGACAGTTCTGTTCGACTGGATGTCTGGACAGAAGATGCACCCTGGTAAAGCTGCGGGGTTGGCCCTGGGAGAGAAACCACATCGTCGGGTGGCTGCGATGCACCTGTGCCAGCGCCCGCTCGCGACTCACCGCCAGGGGACATCATTGGGGGGCCGTGTCGATGTGGCGCCCGTGGTTCACGGTCCTCGCGTCGACCTCGAAGCTACGGCAGATGCTAGAATGGAGAAAATGAAAAGACATAGGACCCACGCGCATTGGGCGCCGTCCTGAAGGCACTCAATCAAGAGCCCGAGCGGCCCGTCCCTCTGCGGCCAGCATGCGCACCGTTGGCGCGGAGATCCATGCGCCAAGCGACAGGGCGAAAAAGCTTGGCAACGACGCCGCGCGCGCTGCCATTGAACCCTAGGGGCGATCCTGGATTCCATGGGCGCTCTCCTCTCTGGTCTCTGGGCCACGCGATTGAACTCGGTGCCGTCGCTCGAAGAGAGGCGCAAGTAGGGCTCTGGAGGCAACTGCGGCGAGACGCCAGCTTCCGCGCCAAAGCCGAGGCGCTGCACGGCCACGCGCAATTTTTCCAATGGGGCGGGCAGGCCGGCAGAACGTGGCCAACAGTTGCCCAGCTCGAACGGACGTGGATAGAGTTTGCCACCACGTACGTCGACTAGTGCGCCCGCCTCTCATGGATCCATCTGCCAGCTGGGCTTTCCGCCCGCTGGCTTCGGGCGGCGCAGCGGATAGTCTGCCTCCGACGCGTCCCAAGCACCAAGCGCGACCTTGGCGCTGTCGCCGCTGTCGAGCAGGGCCTTGACGATTTTGCCCATACATGGCTCCTCAGAACCAAGGGGGGGGGGGGGGGGGGGGGGGGGGGGGGGGGGGGGGGGGTGGGGGGGGGGGGGGGGGGGGGGGGGGGGGGGGGGGGGGGGGGGCAAAATGCACCGCCTCGCAATTTGGCCTCCTCTGCAACAACCTCGGCGAGGGTAACCACACCCAGAAAAGGAAAGTCAAGGCTGGTATTTCGGCCAGCCCCTCTCCTGGGTAGATGGCGCGGCTAATAATCATAAATCCAGGTGCACGCGGCGCGGAGATGCCCTTGCTGGGGGACCGGGAGCGCTGCCCCCCAAACCATGATCACCGAGCATGAATGGCAAGATCTCCCACCATGCACTGGGCGCTGCGGCCTGCTGGAAGGAGACCCTGGCCACCTCGAAATGCAAGCTGCCATGGCCGAAAACGAGCGTCCGCCGCCCACCCCGAGGCCGCAGCTGGAGGACTCGGAAGGAGACTCGCATCAAAAGTACACCGACAACCAAGGAGCCTGATGATTTGATGCGGCCACGGACGGTGGCCTGCTCACACCGCGCCCATCTCCCTCCTGGCCAGAGCGGGCTTTCGCGTTTACTACCGTCCAGCCCGCTGGCTCAACTACTCTGCCCGCGTGCGCGGTTTGGCGCAGTCAGCGCAGCGGGCCGAAACGCTTGCCATGCTTCACCTTGTCGCCACGGCAGAACGCGACCGGTGCATGCGTTTGTCGATAACTGGGCGGCCGTTGACGGACTCGAAGACCGCCCCCAATGGCAGCTCACCGCAGCGTGAAGGGCCCCGAGCGGACATCTCTGACAGAAAATCAACCGTGCGCTTCTGGCAAAACCCGACTTGTGCAAGTGGTGGGAAGTCATCTGGGGGAGCAGGGCATCAACGAAGGGCGGATCACTCTTATCGCAGAAGCCTTCAACCGTCACGCTGATGAACTCGCCGCCGCGGGGCGGCTCCAGTGTCCCACAAGGCCTGGGTGGCGCGGCCAAATGAAGACGCAAGATTGCCGCGCTGTCCTCCATAGCACGGCCGTCGCCATATACGACCGGCGACATCGGACGCCCCCGCCCCTGCCTCGCAGAAGCGCTGGGCATTCCAGGTCCGAGCTCTCTGAAATGACACCGAGCACGCTGACCATCGGACTTGGGGGCATGACACTGGCGCACAAGGAGGACCACCTCCGCGCCGGATGGTCCACCAAGACCGGACCACTCCGAAGAATTGGACGACCGTTACCGCCAGACGACCCCGAAGGGAATGACCTTGACCCGCTCGGGCCTGGGGCCTCGCAAACTGATGACGCAGCAAGCGATTTCTCTCCGCAAAGTCACTTCCTAAGCGAAGACGTGCGCAGCCATACTTGTTTTTCCTCTCTCTCTCTATATATCTCTCTCTCTCTCTCTCTCTCTCGGCCAGTCGACGACCGCCCAGGGTCGCCAGTGCCCTGTGGTCAGCCCGAGCCCCCACCTCAATGTCCACCCCCCCCCATTCGGTCCTCCAAAATTCCGACAGGGGTGGCCGAGAGGCTGGGGATGACAGTCACCACGCCCGCGGCACCACCCAACGCGTGGACCGTAGGCATGCCCCCACGCAGCATATCACTGCGGCGAACAGCCAGCACCAAGGTGGCCGCGAAACCGCTCTCAGCGCAAAAACTTATGCGCTCCATCCGCGAGCCAACCAGCGGGCGCCTTCCCTTCACCTGATGCAACAACTATCAGCCCCGCTGGTCGACAGGTTCCAACGACCGCAAGAGGCCTGGAGCGGCCTGCAACAGGCCTTTCGGCCGGCAGTGGTCCTGGGAGCGTCCCTTCACGGCAATCTCCAAGCCTTTTTATCGACGTTCAACCTGCGGCACATCAGTGCTAGCACCCTTCCCCGCCAAAGGGCCACGTGAGCACTTGACACCTGCTCCGTTGACAGTTCTCTCTGGGCCGCTGCGTGGATGGCCTAATGTGGCGCCGCTCACTTTTTCTGAAGCTCCGCATCACGCATGCCAGCGCGCGTGTAATGGCAGCGCTTCTGCCACGAGTGCGCAAACGGGCCCTTGAACGGCCTGCTCACCGCATACACGCTTTGCTTTCCACTCGGGGTACCGCGCCAGGTGGGAGGTAATCCCACCATCCCTGCTTCGTAAGCGGCGCCTCCCACCTTGTGAGGTAAGCCTGCGGGGCGCTTGTAGCCTCGGGGCCTGGAATAACCTGCTGTCCGAAGTGTTACGCCCTCCCCCTCCTCCCATCCACATCCTTCTGCTCCTCCTTCTCCTCCTCCTTCATTCCTTCTCCTTATAGATACTCCTCCCTGTCGCACCCCGAGGCCAGTTTTTAGGGCGGGTCGGGCGTTTCGCCTGAGACTTCCTGACCACTTGTGACTCTGAAGCTTTAAAGGTGACAACAGTTTCACACATGGAGGGCGGTCGTTTTCAAAATGTGATTCTCGCCTGAGCGCCGCGCGCATTCGTTTTAAACATTCGCAAAAGTTTCACGGATGGGGGGCGAGTGGTTTTCAAAATGTGGTTCTCGCCTGAGCGCCGCGCACACTCGTTCGAAAAATTCGCAAAAGAATCACGGATGGAGGGCGGGTGGTTTTCAAAATAAGGTTCTCGCCGTAGCGCCGCGCACACTCGCTTTAAACATTCGCAAAGGTTTCACGGATTAAGGGCTGGTGGTTTTCAAACTGTGGTTCTCGCTTTAGCGCCGCGCACATTCGTTTTAAACATTGGCAAGAGCTTCACGGATTGAGCGCCGGTTGTTTTCAAAATGTGGCTCTCGCCTTAGCCTAGCGCCGCGTACACTCGTTTTGAACAATTGCAAAAGCTTCACGGGTTGAGGGCGGTTCCTTTCCAAAATGTGGTTCTTGCCTTAGCGCCGCGCACATTCGTTTTTTACTATTATTATTGTTTGGAGAATAATGCACGGGTTTCACTGGTTGCCATGATCAACGTACCAGAACTTGTGTTTTGGAAGGATTCAGGGTTACGTGGGCGCAACAGTTATGTTGATTCGCAGTGTTGAAGTCCCACAAATGGCGGTATGGCACGATTCTGGATCGTCAAGACGGAGCAGTCAGGTTGATGCGTGGCGTTGAAAGCCCGGGAACAATGTTTTGGCACGCTTCAGGATCTTCAAACTGTTGTCTTCCAACGAGGCAGTTCCCTCAATGGAAATGAACCGTGGTAGGGGCCTATGAAGAGGGAGCTTGGAGGGAGGGTTCATTCCAACATCGTTGATGACTCTTGGGTTTCCACTGGTCCTCCTTCTCCTCCTCCTCGTCCTCCTCATCCTCCCCTTCCCCTTCGCCTTTCCGTCTTCCCCCGCTCCTCGCCCGCCTCGCCTGCTCCGCTTCCTGCCGCTGACTGCTGCTCCTCCTCCTCCTCCTCCTCCTCCCCCTCCCTCTTTAGCCGCCTGGTCTGGGATTCCAGTCGCAGGAGGCTGTGCGCGGTCGGAAATTCTGCGGAGAGGAACCCTCTTTGGGGTCGTCTAACATTGCGCATACCTACGAGCAGCAAGAGCAGGCGGCACACACCCTTCCCAAACCTCTGACGACTCGGCTTTACCTCGTGAGCGTCCAGGAGAAGGGGTGTCAGAGAGAGGAGTTCGCAAATCATAGCCCGAGGCACATGCGCGGCCCAGGGAGGACCGAGGGACGTATGGAAAGACGATGAGCTGGCCAGATTGAAAGAGGAAGAGGGGGCCATCACATCCGGGGAGAGACCGTGGCCCCAGCCATGATATCACTACCCTCCTCTAGTCACTCTAGCCATCACGCCCATAGTTGACTGCTCCCGACTTCTTGAGCCGCTGGCCCCCAACGCGGGGTCTGGCGACCTCTTTCCCTGGGCCAGCGCCTCGGCTGCACGCAAGAGTGACCCTATCGGGGGTGGACAGAACCCCCTTTTAGCAAAACGCCCTTTTCATGAAACCTGCCAGGGGCACGCCACGTGCGCACGGCACCGCATTCCGAGTGCACTCCAGCGGGGTAGCTAATCAACGTCCAAAAAAACTGCCTGTATCCAGCGAAACGCATTTGGATTAGCGAAACCGACTGGGGACTGTACCAGCACACTAGAATGCCAATGGCGAGAGAACCAATGCCAATTTCCTCAGTCGACTTGTCTGGGTGGGTTTTCTCCCAATGCCCAATGCCCGAACCCTCGGCAGGAGTGATCTTTGGTGAGCGGCCTGCTGATCGTTGCGTGCGGAGTGGCAATTGCGGCCTGCATGCCTGGGTTTGACCCTCCCGCGCCCCCCGAAAGCCCCGCATCAAAGGTTACTCCAGCGAAAGGTCACTCGCATGTGCAGCCAAACTTTTCGTCTCGAACAACTGTTCGGCGATCCCTGGGGGGCCCTTTAAGTGGCCGCCAGGCGCCGGGGTAACGACAAAAGGCCTCTGGCGCGAATTTTCGAGTCGCCAGAAGGTCTGGCTGTGCGTCCCTCTGCGCCGACCTGCGCCAGGTGAAAAGACAAGGCGCGCCCTCGGGCGCGCTTGCATCGCCAAAGTGGGGTGGACTCGAGTGTAGAGCTGAACTCAGCGAGCCGGAGGCGGATGATGAAGGAGGAGAAGAGGGACGAGGAGGCGGGAGGAAGAGGAATGAGGAAGAGGGGGGAAGAAGAGGAAGCGCAGCAGGAAGGGAGGGTAAGGGAGGCGAAGAGGGATGGGGTGAGGAAGAGAAGGAGGCGGAGAAGAATACGACACATCGGGGAGGAAGGGAAGGAGTGGGAAGGTGAATAACATAACCACGAGGGGGAAGGGGAGGGCGAGAAGGAGAAGCAATCAGGGCAGTAGTGGGACCGATTATGGAAGTAGAAGGGAGGAGGGACGGGGAGGAGGCATTAAGGATCAGAGGGTGAGGATGAAGACAGGAGGAGGAAGGAACAGCGAGGGATGAGAATGCAGACATGGGCGGTAGGAGGTGCGGAGGGAAGGAGGGAGTCAGGGACGGAGGGAGGGAGGGGGGGGATTGGGGGATAACGTGAAGGAGGGAACGAAAGAAACGAGGGGAATCCTGAGGGATCCTTAGAAAATCGACAAAGACTCCTGAAGGAACCTTAGAGAATCCTGAGAGCCTGGAAGAATTGCGAAAGGATTCACAGCTAGAATGCGGAATCCCAGGTAGCCCAAAACAATCCTGAAGGTGACCACAAAGAATTCGGAGGGAACCACAAGAAATCGGAGGAACCACGAGGGAAGCCATAGGAGTCCCGAGTCACTGCTGAAGAAGCCTTGGGCAGCTTCAACGAATCCAGAATAACACTGGAGAACACATACATTTAAGCTCTTGCAGCGTTATTCTTATGGTGTCCCCGCCAGACGTGTTATGAGTCCCGCGCTGGAGTAACCTTTCTGAACTGGTTGGGGTTGGCGTTGCATCAACTGCGTCGCGCAAGATGGTCGCATTAGGCAAGGCATTGAGAAAAACCGTGTCGAATGTCGCAAACGTCCGGCTGAGCGGGGTGGCTTGATTTCATTTCCGCGTTAGGGGGTTGCCCACGCCCTGATGAATTAACCGATGATCTCGGTCACGCCTGCGCCTTGATGCCCCACGTAATCAAAGATGCTGATCAAGGCAAGGATGGCGCAGTTCCAACTTTACCCGAAGAACCCTTGTGCTCGGGGCGATCCGAACCGCCTTCGTATAGCCGACGTTGGCCGTTCGAACTGTGCCCGTTGCCTGCACAACCGCGCCATGAGCATTGTGTGTAGCCGCCACACTGCAGACAACAACTGGTTCGCGACACCCGGGCCGAAAGCGAAGACGCAACTTGGGGGTTGAAATCCTTCTAGTAAATGAATGCAACTTGGCGCTCCGAGGTTCACGAACCCACCGCACGGAGATCACCCACAAGCGCAACCCCATTCTAGAACAACACGAACTGCCATTTTCTATATTGAGATGCGCTCCGGGGCCGCTTTTCGGCCTCCCGTCGTTTCCTGAGAATTCGGCTCGGGTCTTGAGGCCACGCATCCATAATGGAAGCGCGCTCCCGAGACCACCACCTTTCAGGAGGTATTGCAAACGCGCGCAAGGAACCCAGCAAGCAGCCCAAATCAATTGCCACTTGCCGATGTGAGCCACATGCCAGTCAGCCGAGTTGCCAGTCAGCCAACCGGTAAGAACACCAACCAAGCTAGCAGCAAGGCGTGGCAGAGGCACAGGGCGAAGCCCTCCAGATAAATGCCCACTTCGCCGCCAAGGCCGTCGTCGTAAACGTCATGCTCGTTCGGAAACGTCGTCGCGTTCCGGGTCCACGCCTGTTCCCCCTGACCCTCCGACTCGGGGACGAGGCGAAGTATGGGGCCCCAGGTGGGAATCCGCGGTGGATTCTGATATGTTTCCCGTCGCGACCGTCACTCCAGTCGCCGCTCATATTGAGTCGTCCCCGTTCAGTTCTAAGTCGGCCGTCTGAGACATGCCGCGTCGAGGGGAGCGCTGGATCTGTGATTTCAGCTTCGTCGCAAATGACCAGCGTGATAAAATTGCAGTCAGACCCATTGCTGATTTTATAATTCCCCGAAGTTTCCCACGATCCTCGATAATTTCGGATGCATCCAGAGGAAGTCAAAAGAAACCAGCGGAATCCGGTGGTCTCGGTGCAAGTATCAAGAAAGCAATCGCAGATTCCTGAACACAAGACCGATTTCGCAGTTGGCAACTGCTCGTGATTACCTCTGCACAGCTCACGCATGTGAACCTTTGCGCAGCGGGTTCTGTTGTACGGGAATTAGTTGTGCGAGTTTCGGCACGTGCAACGCAGGTAGTAAAACACCATGCGTGCGTAGTCGTAGTTGCAACGAGGTAAGGCGAATCATCACATGTGTGGTCGGGGGCCATTGCTGGCAGCAGTCTCACAACATGCCACTCGCTTTCTGGGCGTAGGCAGTGAGACGAGTTACTGTGTGCAGGCTCCTTCCTCTTCGGGGAGCGGTTTACCCTGCCCCCTCTCCGTGGGTCTGGAACCCTCCCTCCGCGACGCGTTGCATCCAAGATCACTCCACGATGGTCCCAGATAGCCCAAGATGGCCTCCGAGATCGCACAAGATAACCCCAAACGGCCCAGGATAGCTTGCAATCTGCCTCCAAGGGACTTCAAGATCGCCCCAAGATGGCTCCAGGTGGCCACAGAGCCTCCCAAGGATTCCCAGGAGAGGCCGTCATCCTTCCCAACATCTGCGGATAAAGCAATGCTGTCCTGCTTTGACCCCAAGATCGTTCAACAGCGCCCCAAGCGGTGATGTGTCGGGCTCTGACGGGGGGGCTGCCATTGCTTACGCCCCCTCTTCGATCGATGCCCTCAAGATGGCCCCAAGAAGGGCCTCAAAGGGGTCCCAAGAGGCCCCAATAGTCCCACTGGCATCCAACATGGCCAAAAGAGAGCTCCAGTGGCCCAAGTAAGTTGCCAAGAGGCTCCTATGTCGAAAACTCCGCGAAGGCATGTATGTATGGTTGACATCCTGGGCCTGGTTAGGATGATCCCCATCTGCTGCCCCCTCTTTTTGCCCCGGTGCATGCTGCCACACTTCCATTATCCGTCCAACTCGCCTGGTTATCGGTCTGGGTGGGCTGATGGAGATATTTTTGTGTCGCGGCCGCCAGCGAAAGCGCAGGAGGCGTCAGAAAAAGGTCGACCGGGCTACGCGCGAGCCTAATTATACAGCGACCGAGCGCGGGATCAGAACCTACCGCCGAGGGGGCAGCTGGCTGAAGCTGAGCTGGCTGAGCTGACTGCAAGCGGCCAGGGCTGCATGCTGCACACATGCAAGACCCAGACGGAACATCAGGGCGAATTAAACCTGCACGCCAGGAGACGTCGTGGCCTGGGCTGCAGGATACCGACCAAGCGTCCGACCAGCGAGGCTGCACCGCCTGACGGTCAAAAACCCAGGCCCGACAGCACGCAGACAGGAGAACAGAGTCGGAGGGGTGCAAGCACTCTCGGATCCGTTGTGGGTACCATGGGAGCAGATCACCAGGGACGCTACAGGACCTTGTCGCCACCGGGCGCCAGGGGTCAGGGCCACAGCCGTGGCGAAGTGCGGGACCACGAAAAGTCCAGCGACAATGGGCCAATGGGGGGTGCGCAGATCCGTACAAGAAGGCTGAACCACTCCTGAGTGAACCGGCGGACTTAACCCCAAAGGGCCAGCTTCAGACACGGGCTGATGGAGATACTTTTTTGGTCAGCGGCTCCGAGGCAACGGACAGGGAGCGGAAGCGGCGTCCGGGTCACGGTACGGGGCGAATTTGCAAGACAATTTGTCGCCAGAGTCGGCGGACAAAGCTCGCACCTGCAAGACAAACTCGCAGTTGCACGTGCACAGAACAATATGAACTAAATTCTCAGGGCTGTACAGGCGTTGCAGGCTGAACCACTCAGCGCCCAGTCCTCAGTACTCCGCCTCCCAGCGCCGAGGGGAGCCACGCGGCTGTGCCCAAGGCGCAACTGCGATGCCGATCCCTGAAGCGAAGAGATCCGCTGGCGTGGTGAGCACCGCCGTCGGGTGGTGATGACGTCTGCGCTGCCTGCCAGGGGGGTCCTGCTGCAGTGGAGGCAAGTGGGAGGCCGGTGGAGTGAGTCGCCTGTGGGGCGCCAGACTCCGAACGCCCACGGCGACGTCTGCAAGCCAGGGAGCAGCTGTCGCGGAACTTGGTGAAGCGCACTGGCCGGAAGCTGGTGGATGAGCCCGGGGCGCTGTACGGCTGGACCACTCCGTGGCGACCCAACGCCCGAGAGACCACCCCGCAGTGCATGAAGGAAACAAGCGACTGTGGGCCACGCAGCGCGCGCCGGCACGGCGCCAGGCCTCAGAGAGGGGGGGGGGCCGCAGGCGTGGGACGCACCGCCAGCGGGGGGGGATATGGGGGGGGCGGCACTGGTGATAGCGCTGCCTTCTGCGGTGTCATAGGGCGAAGCGCCCGGGGGAGCAGCGCTGTGGAGGACACGGGGGCCAGGAGGCAAGTCTGGCCCAATCCGCCGCTTGGCACTGCCCCCCGGACCCGTGACCCTACACACACCACGAGGTCCTCCAGGGCCGAAGCAAACTCCGCTGAGAATGGGAGCCAGACCACGAGTAGCGCGGAACACGGGCGGCCCTGGGAGGAGGGGCAGCCACCCCGACGTCTGATAGCACGTCTGGCAGGCCCCGAGGCCGAGGGCGGGGGGGCACCCGCCAGGCCCGAGAGGGGAGAGGCGAGGGGAAGCACCGCCTCACCCCTTGGCCAAGCCCCGAATCCGAGGGCCAGGGGCCATGGTCATTGGGTCATTTTCGGGGGTCGCAGCTAATCGCCGCTACGATCTCTCTTTAATCTCCTCGGGCGCCGCTGAGATCCTGGGAGTCGCAGCTACTCGCCTCGAGCACCTGCGAGCAATCGCCGCTGAGGTTTCTGTTGAATGTGTGCGAACGGGTGATGGCCCACCGAGGCCGCAGTCCACTGCGAACGGGTGACGGCCCACCAGGGCCGCAGTCGACGCGGAATGTGGGCCAGCAGCGAGATGCGCCTCCGGGGGTGGGTCCTGGGGAGTCGCAGCTACTCGCCGCTGGAGCTGAAGCTGCCAAAACTGAGGCCTGGACCGACAGGCCGGCAGGCTGGCGCGCAGGGGGGGGTGCTTCTGCCGACGCCCCCCTCTGTCACCGAAAAATCGCCGCTATGATCTCTATTTGATGGTTGGTGTATCCGGACGCGGTCCCTTTCATTGACTCGGGGGTCGCAGCTAACCGCCGCACATCACAATTGATGGTAGGTGTGTCCCCTGATCCCAGCGCTGCCACTGACGACGCGGGCTCCAACTTAGCATCCCACATCCCGGCAATGCGCCGGAGCATGTGGATCTCTATTGATTGGACGGTGCCTCCGCCTCCGCAGAACTGACAGCACTGGGATGCACGAGCACCTGAACCCCAGAGGGCGGACCCGAGACCGAACGGCAGACGCCCCAGGGAGGACAGCGCCGGGATGCAAGAGCCCCAGGAGTACCCACCGGACACACACACACACACACACACACTCAGATCCCACTGCAGTCATAGATCACGTTGGCCACCTGCCGCCTTGCTGGGCGGGAAGGAGCTGCTGCCAGTGCCCACCCTTCACGCGCCTGCTCTCAGCGCTGCAACCGATGACAGTGGTCGCCGTGAAGACGAAGCGCGCACGGGGGGTGGCGAGGGATGGCCCTTGGCTGCCAGAGCTGGGGCGCGAGAGTGCCTTGGGCCCCCGTGGGAGGCCCCGGGCCAGTGGTTCAGGCAGGCCCCCGCGTGCGTCCAGGGTCGCTGTGTCCGGTTGCGGCCCCTTTCATTGACTCGGGGGTCGCAGCTAACCGCCGCACGTCAATTTGATGGTAGGTGTGTCCCCTGATCCCAGCGCTGCCGCGGACGACGCGGGCTCCAACTTAGCTCCCCACATCCCGGCAATGCGCCGGAGCATGTAGATCTCTAATGATTGGATGGTGCCTCCGCCTCCGCTGAACCGACAGCACCGGGATGCAAGAGTACCTGGGCCCCAGATGGCGGACCCGAGCCCGAACGGCTGACACCCCAGGGAGGACAGCGCCGGGATGCAAGAGCCCCAGGAGCACCCGCGGGACACACACTCAGATCCCACTGATGTCACAGATCACGTTGGCCACCTGCCGCCTTGCTGGGCGGGAAGGAGCTGCTGCCAGTGTCCACCCTTCACGCGCCTGCTCTCAACGCTGCAACTGATGACAGTGGGCCCCTTGAGGACGAAGCGTGCACGGGGGGGGGGCGAAGGGTGGCCCTTGGCTGCCAGGACTGGGATGCGAGAGTGCCTTGGGCCCCCGTGGGAGGCCCTGGGCCAGTGGTTCAGGCAGGCCCCCGCGTGCGTCCAGGGTCGCTGTGTCCGGCTGCGGTCCCTTTCATTGACTCGGGGGTCGCAGCTAACCGCCGCGCGTCAATTTGATGGTGGGTGTGTCCCCTGATCCCAGCGCTGCCACTGACGACGCGGGCTCCAACTTAGCTTCCCACATCCTGGCAATGCGCCAGAGCATGTGGATCTCTATCGATTGGATGGTGCCTCCGCCTCCGCAGAACCGACAGCACTGGGATGCAAGAGCACCAGAGCCCCAGAGGGCGGACCCGAGACCGAACGGCTGACACCCCAGGGAGGACAGCGCCGGGGTGCAAGAGCCCCAGGAGCACCCGCGGGACACACACTCAGGCCCCACTGCAGTCACAGATCACGTTGGGCCCCAGTGCCACCTGCCGCCTTGCTGGGTGGGAAGGAGCTGCTGCCACTGCCCACCCTTCACGCACCTGCTCTCAGCGCTGCAACTGATGACAGTGGGCGCCGCGAGGACGAAGCGTGCACGGGGGGGCGGCGATGGGCGGCCCTTCGCTGCCAGAACTGAAATGCAAGAGTGCCTTGGGCCCCCGTGGGAGGCCCTGGGCCCGTGGATCCGGCGGGCCCCCGCGCGCGTCCAGGGCCGCGGGGTGGCCCCCCGGGGTCGCAGCAGACCGTCGCTGATGTTTGTGCTCCAATCCTCGGGGGTCGCAGCTAATCGCCGCTGTGATCTCTATTTGACGGTCGGAATCCCCTACTATGGTCCTCCAGGGTCGCAGCAAGCCGCGGCCGATGTGAAACTGCAGTGTGACCAGACAGCGGGGGGGCGGGCATCGGGGGTCGCAGCTAATCGCCGCATGGGTCAGAAGATGGAGGAGCAGTGGAGGTGCCACTTTCCGCCTCCGCCACACGCGCTGCGACGCCTGCCTGGCCCACAAGGAAAGAGGCAGGGGGAAGCCGCCCCTCCCCTCGGTAGGCACCCCACCCGTGGGAAAGGTGGCGCACCCGTCGAGCGGGAACAGTGCTTGCTGCCATTGTCAGCCCTTCACGCACGCTCAGATCCCTCTGCTGTGAAAAACCACGTCGGTCCCCAATGCCGCAGGCCGCGTTTTGCTGGGCAGCGACGGGCCTGCTGCCAGTGACCACCCTCCTCGCATCTGATCCCCGCGCGTGCGATGCCGCGAAGTGGGGCAGCAGCGGCTGCTGTGGGGAGACGGCCCGCCACTGTTTTTTGCCCTTCCTGGGTGCCTGGGTGTTCGGGTGGCCCTTGCCGCGCGGTGATCCCTGCTCGCTCCGCCGCTCCGAACCGGGCGCCGATGCCGCAGCCGAGTCCAGTCGACGTCGAGGCCCAGCGCGTCGCTGACGACCCGTACGTCGCACTTGTGGCCGCGGAAGGATTCCAGGAAGAGGTGGCAGGTTTGCGGGTCGTGCCGAAGCGGGTCGAGCGCGCCTTTGCTGCCGGGCACGGTCTGCCGCTTGGCGAAAGCGTGCCAGGTGCCTGTGAACATTGTTCCCAGGGTGACTTGGAGCCGCCTCATCGCCTCGCCGGGTGTCACCCCAGGAAGGTCCCACTGGATGTTGTCGATTTTTGTTTTGTGCAGCTGCTGTCCCGTGTCGGGGTCCGAGGGCTCTGGCCATTGGCGCGGGTCAGGCCATAGGTGCTGCCGTGTATCCTGGCCGCGAGTCTCCGGCGTACCGGCCTCGCTGTCCTGGCCGGAGGGCTCGCGATCTGCTCGCGACAGTTCCGGCTGCACGCCTGGCGGGGCTCTGCGGGGAGAAGCGGGCCGCGCAATTGGCCGCCAAGCGGGGGTCGGATCGCATCCGGCAGCCAGGGCGGACGCTGCCCTGCGGCGTGCGGGGAGAAGCCCCTTTCGCTGGCGTTCGCGTTCGGGCCTGTGCCCGCTGTCGCTCCCGGGTGCGCCCCCTTCGGTCAACGCAAGGCTCTCGCCGGTCTCGGGGGCGCCGCTGGTTGTGCCAGGCGCGCGCACGCACGGCGACGCCGTTTCCGTTGCCAGAGCACAAGATTCTTTGTCAGTCGCGCCCTGGACGTCTGGAGGGAGCGCCCGGGGTTCGCCGCCCATTAGAATGGGTTCACTGGCAAGGGAAGGAGGGCGAATAGGCGCGAAGGGGTTTCTCCCGACGAGCCAGTGGATGGCTTCGCTGTCCTGCGTCTGGACGGTTGGTCCGTGGTCCCCCTGCTGGGTCTGCGGCGCCCCCAGAGGACTGCTGACGGTCTGATTGTTTCGAGGGGGGGGGGGGGTGGCGCGGTGTGGCAGGCGAGCCCCTGCTGTTCCGGGATCTCGCTTAGCTGACTGTCGCGGCTGCTGTCGGCACTTTCGGGGGCCAACCCCTGCCCGCCCGGTTCTAATCCAGAGACACGGATGAAGGCGCGTGCCTCTTCCGCACCTTCAGAGGCTTCCGCCGCTTCGGGCCCCCGATACTTCGCGGCCTCCGCAGCCTCCGCCGACTCCGCCGCGGCCTCCCTCGCCTTTTCTCTGCCCTGCTGCTGCTGCTGAGGGAGCAAGGGTACCTCTGAGTCTTCTCGTGGGTTCTGCTGGCTCCCAGAGGTGCCCAGGAGGCTGTCAGGGAGCAGGGGTGCCTCCCTCTGGTCGTCAGAGAGGGTTCTTTGAGGTCTCGCGGGTCTCTCGTCCCTGGGGTGGGTCTGCTGCTGTTGGGGCTGCTGTTGCTGCTGCTGCTGCAGCACCTGTTGCTGGTGGTGCGGCTGTGGTTGTGGGTGCTGCGGCGGTTGCTGTGGCTGCTGAGGGGGGTGTTGTTGCTGCTGCAGCTGCGGGGCGCTGTTGCTGCTGCTGCTGCTGCTGCTGCTGCTGCTGCTGCTGCTGCTGCTGCTGCTGCTGCTGCTGCTGCTGCTGCTACTGTAGCTGCTGCTGCTGTACACGCTTTGGGGGGTCTGCGGCTGCTGCTGCCGCGGCTGCTGCAGTTGCTGCTGCTGCTGCTGCTGCTGCTGCTGGTGCTGCTGCTGCTGCTGGTGCTGCTGCTGCTGCTGCTGCTGCTGCTGCTGTAGCTGCTGCTGCCGCTGCTGCTGCCGCTGCCGCAGGGGGCCGCCGAGGGCGCTGCCGCGGGGGGCCGCCGAGGGCGGCCGCGGCGGCCGCCGCCGCCGCCGCGCCAGCGGCCGCGGCGGCCGCGGCGGCGCCAGCCGCGGCGGGCCCGTGCGCGGCCGCGCGGGCCACGGCGGCGGCGGCACCTGGCGCGCAGCCCGCGGCCGCAGCGGCAGCGGCGGCCTCCGCCACGGCGGCGGCGGCGGCGGCGGCCGCGGCGGCGCCCGCGGCGCCTGCGGCCGCAGGGGCGGCGGCGGCGGGGCAGGTCCCCGGGCCCTCCGCCGCCGCCGCCACCGGCGAGGAGGCAGGAGCGGCGCCGGCGGGGCCAGCGGCCAGGGCGGCCGCAGAGGCCGCCTTGGCCGCGGCCGCGGAAGCGGCCGCGGCGGCGGCGCGCGCGCCCGCGGCGCGGCGGCGGCCGCGGCGGCGGCGCCGTCGCCAGCGGCCGCGGTCGCGGCGGCGCAAGCGGCAGCGCCCAGGGCCGCGCCGCAGGCGGCCGCGGCAGCGGCGGTCGGGCGTGAGGTCGCGGCGGCGCCCAGGGCCGCGCCACCGGCGGCGGCGGCGGCGGCGGCGGCTAGCCCGGGGGGCGGGCGGCGCGAGCGAGCGCTAGCCAGGCCAGCGCGAGCGGCCGCAGGGCCGGCGGCCCACTGAGCGGGCGGTCGGCTAGGGAGGGGCGCCGGTGCGGCGCGGGCGGCGGCGGCGGCGCGGCGCAGCCGGCGCCGCCGAGCAGAAAGCGGCTCCATCCGGCCGGCCCCGGAGGCAGCGGACCCAGGTCGCGCCGACCAACCTCGAGCCGACACGGCTTGAGCCAAGGCTTGAGCCAAGGTGGGCTACGGACGCTGATGGAGATACGCGACGCGTCAAGAATTCCAACATAACGACTGAACGCGGCGCTGTGTTGTTCATCGTCGTCCGCGCACATTGTTGTATGTAGCTATGGCAAATGTGCAGCCTGGGAAGTGGGTGCATTGCATGGTTGATATGTGAACCAGGTGTAATCGATTGCTAGTCGTTAGCACATGTTTGAATGCAGTTGCCGATGACGTATTACCAGGAACTGGTCTTAAGCCATTTGACTCCCATCCGAAGCAAACTGAACAATTGGCCCCAGTCCACGGGCGCCTGATCAATGCATAATTGATTGTCAAACGACTGACGCGCATTGACTTCTGTAAACATCGCTGTACATAGTGCGCGCGTGTTTGCTGTGCACAACTCACGTGATTTCCAAAGTTGTTACCGGGGTGGTCTAGGGCAGGATCCACTGTAACTTCGTAGCGTCCCGAGAATCCTGGGTATGGCGAAACGCACTTTATCCGACTTTATTGGGGAGCCTGTCTGGACAACGCAATCCTCCCGTCAAACCTGACCCTTGAAATTCCCTCTGCAGAATGGACCCCTTACCCGGAGAATGAAGAGGCCCCCCATCAAACGAATCGCCTCCAGGTGGCCTCCAGAAACTTTCAAGGACCAGCCACGCATACCAAACTATATCCTCGAAGGAGGGGGCGGGGAAGGAGGAGTTCCCAGCGGTCTCCAGATGTCTCTTGTCGTCCCCAGAAGCAAAACCAACAAAAACGCCACTGCATCCTCGAATAAGAGGGGGAGGTAGGTAGGGAAGAGACCAGGCTTCGGACGGCAAGGCCAAGCGTCACCACTCGCTAATGAAAAACCTGCTGGTAGTCCACCAGGAGGGACATCGTTAGCGCCGCCTTGGCAGAGAGGGCGAGAAGGAGAGAAGACGGAGGAGGAGGAGGAGGAGGAGGAGGAGGCAGACCAATGGAAACCAAATAGTCACAACAAATGTCGGAATAAATCCTCCCCCCAAGCTCCCTCTTCACAGGCCCCTATAACGGTTCCCTTCCACTGAGGGAACTGCCTCGTTGGAAGACAATCGTTTGAAGACCCTGAAGCATGCAAAAAAATGTTCTCCGAATCACAACGCCACTGATCAACCTGACTGTTGCGTCTTGACGATCTTGAACCATGCCAGAACACCATTCCTGCGAGTTCAACACCGCGAACCAATGTAACTGTTGCACCCTGGTAACCCTGACCCCTCCAACAGACCATTTCTGGTACGCTGACCATGGGAATCCGTGAAACGCATGCAACTGTCAAATGCGAATGCGCGCGGCGCTAGAGCGAGAACCACATTCGGAAAAGAAACCGCCCTCAATCCGTGAAACTTTTCATCTGTTGAAACGAATGTGCGCGGCGCTAAGGCGAGAACCAGTTTGAAAAGGAACCACCCTCAACCCGTGAAACCCTTTGCAACGTTTTAAAACGAATGTGCGTGGCGCTGAAGCGAGAATCACATTTTGAACACGAGCCGCCCTCAACCCGTGAAGCTTTTACACTTGTTGAAAACGGATGTGCGCGGCGCCAGGTCGAGAGCCACATTTTGGAAACGACCCGCCCTCCATCTGTGAAGCCGTTGTAACTGTTAATTAACACTTCAGAGTCATACGTGGTGGGGAAGTCTCAGGCGAAACGTTCGCCTTGCCCTAAAAACTGACCTCGGGTGCGTGCGACAGAGAGAAGTTACGTATATGGAAACGAATGGAGGACTGGAGTAGGAGCAGGAGGAGGAGAAGAGGAGGAGATGGAGGAGGAGATGGATGATGAGGAGGAGGAGGAGGAGGACGAAACGGAGGAGCAGGAAGGGGAGGACGAGGACGATGAGGAGGAGGAGGAGGAGGAGGAGGAGGAGGAGGAGGAGGAGGAGGAGGAGGAGGAGGGGAAGGAGGGGGAGGAGGGGGAGGAGGAGGAGGAGGAGGAGGAGGAGGAGGAGGAGGAGGAGGAGGAGGAGGCTCCCCACCCGATCTATTTTCCTGTCCAGGGCTGAAGCGTTTCTTGATGACGGCGCAGGCTGAGGCCGCCCGTCGGCTTCATCATCTGAGCCATTTACGCCGGCGAGTCTCCACCAATTGATGTACACGCAGGCTAGGAAAAGGAAGGGCGGTGGAGGGGACAGAGGACGGAAGCTTGAGCAAGAGCGATGGCAACGGCATCGCGTCGGCCAGACGAGCGAGCAGGAGCAATCACGTTTAGAAAACAAAACATGCTCCCCACCCGATCAATTTTCCTGTCCAGGGCTGAAGCGTTTCTTGATGACGGCGCAGGCTGAGGCCGCCCGCCGGCTTCATCATCTGAGACATTTACGCCGGCGAGTCTCCACCATTTCCCAGACTGGATGCCTGGCAGCCGGAACAGACCTGTAGAATTCAATCAAAAAACACTTGCAGACAATTGCGAGGCAACACTTAGCTGATCAGCTGCACGCATCTGGCGTGCTCGATACTGGCTGCACTTGAGAGCAGCCAACGGGCAATGGCACGAGAGACTGACTTAGAGTAGGGCTAAGCAAGCTGCGTCCATTTCATCCCGCCAGGCGCATTGCCCTGCAGGGTGATGTGTCTAAGGCCAGTCTTCGAACACAGCCCGTGGCGGCCGCAGCACCGCTTCTCTAGTGTCCAGGGAGCAGGAGAACAGTTCCAGGCACAGAACTTGGTGGATTTCCTCCATCGGGTCCCGTGCTGGCAATAGTCAATATTTGCCTGTACACATTTTGACATGGACATGAGGTGCGTCTGTACAGGTTCTTTCCACACGAGAGAAGTGAGAGGATTCTCCATGCAGACAGGCACGTGATACTTGAGGCAATGCATGATGATCTGTTGAGTGTGCTTAAGAATGATATTACCTACCTGCACTCGCTGAGATGCTTGCTCGTTCAAACCGGCTCTGCCGTAGATTGAACACTGATCACGATAAAAATAACCATGCGAGGCGTTGGACCAGGTGGAGCATGGGGGCGCCAGAAAAATCCCTCGGACCACACGACTGGAGATCCAACCTTTGATGACCCTGATCAGGGTCGGGTTGGTCATGTCGAAAGCTTCATTATCGACGAGGTCCAGAAAAACGACGCCCCATTCTCCCTGGCTCTCTAGCTCGCGAGACACACTCTTTGTCCCAGAGAAAATATAGAGAAAAACTTGTCCTGCTCGACGCCCTCGGCGCAGGGCTTCACGGAGAGCGCGCTGGCACTCGCAAAGAACGGCGGCGTGGCCCAGACGACGGACTGCCTGCCCGGCGTCGCCTGCTCGCCAAGCCGCCCCTGCGCTCAAGGGGCCGTTGCCTGAAGACTTGCGGGCAATGCCGGCTGGCACTTTCCCGCGATCACCTCCGCCAGCCTGTCGGCCACCTGCTGCCCGTGCACGAGGATGGGCATGGGGGCCGCGGCCAGCTCCGCCAGGTACCTGGCGTGCTTCGCGTACCTCTTGCTGGACCGGTCGGTGGAGTGCCGCAGGCGATGCTGGATGTCGGCCAGCCCGCGGAGGCCCTCCGCCATGTCGCAGCTCGCCGCCCCGTGCCGCACCTGGTAAGGGGTGGGCGCTGTCGTGGCCCAGGGCTCGGAAGAGCGCGCGGAACTGCCCGTTGAACTCGTGCGGCGACAGGGTCCACGCGCGCCCCTCGGGCCCGGCCTTGTCCTTGAGCTGCTGCAGGCGCCGGCCGATCACGGCCGACATCGCGGGGGCCAAGGCGACGCTCTCGTCGAGCTGCCCCACCTTGCTCCGCAGGGGCTGCTCCTCCGGGTAGAGAAGGAGAGCCCAAGCCCAAGCAGCTGGGAGAGCCTGTCCCCCCACCCTCACTGGCGGCACAAGGGGGGCCCCCGTGAGCTGCAGGAGGTCGCTGGGGAGGCGCAAGTAGGCGCCCCAGCTCAAGCACAACGCGGCGCCCACGTCGTGCCAGCCCCACCTCTCCGCCAGGCCGATCGCCGCGAAGACCAATGGCTTCGCCAGCGGGGCTCGGGTCCGCCCGCGCCCCAGGCGTCGGCACCCCTTCATGGCGGCCAGCGCGGCCTCCATCTTGCCGGGGTCGCCGAGGCCGGCCATCGGAAGGAAATACTTGACGGCGGCGTAGAGCTTGTCGGCACGATCGTGGCTGTACCCCGCGAAGAACAGCGCATCTAGGTAGAGGGGCATCATAGTGTTCACCTGCTCTGCAGTGGTTGGGGTAACTCCTCTTTTCTGGCACCACTGGCGGAACTCGCCCCACTCGCGCTGGAAGTTCCGCCTCGCGTGATGACCGACCTTCTCGAACTGCAGCACTGTGAGGCCCAGCTGGCCCGCCGCTCCCTTCTTGAAACCGTGAACCTTCTTGCGGTGGGCTGCTCGTGCCTCCAGCTTCGCCGTCGCTGACATCCGTGAGGCCACTGGCGTCGCTGCTGCTGCTGCTCGACGAAGATGAGGAGGAACTGTCACTCGAACTTCGGGCCGTCGTCGACCCTGGCGTGCCACTGATGCAGCGAAGCTCCCAATACATGGCATGGGCCTCACCGCCAGGAGCGGGGTCGTCGACGAGGTAGTCGCCGAGCCCGCTGAGGCCAGCGGCCGCGCTGTTGGCCCGCGCCCGCAGGAGGACCTGGTCAACCTCGGACCGCAGGGCCTCGGCGGGGCCCCACCGCCGGTGGCTCGGAGAGTAGTGAGCATGACGTGGATCGCCTCGAGGGTCTCTGACTTGAGCCAGAGCAATACGAGAGGGAGCGTCACCAGGCTGCCACTCCGACGGGATCCATCGCCCAATGAAAGAGGACCCCGTGAAGATAGACAAGGCAGCAAGGTGTCGAAGCTGACGATTGACACTGACTGATCAGTATCTCCCTTTTCTCATGGCGAGAACGAGGCCCAAATGGTCAATCAGCAAAAGGTGGCGCCGGTTGAAGCGCCCGACGGCCCGTAGACGATGCCGAGCCCCCATCAGCGCAGCACGCGCCTCCAGGGTCATGATGTTCTCAGCTCGTCTGAAGCGGCCGCTGAAAAAGAACCTTCCACGCACGCTTGTCCCCGATCATGTCCTGGGGGATAGCGGCAAAGTCGATCGTGCCACGACGAGCTCGGACAGCTGCAGCACTACGTCCTCCAACCTCTTCCCGAGGAACCTCCGTGCACCCGACCGTCACCGCGCTGCTCAGGTTTTCCGACGCTGCCCCTACGGCCCGACTGAACGGGAGCTCGTAATTAGAGTGGGATCGCGGCATGCCGTCTCTATGCGTGGCTTCGGTCGGCGGGGGCCCAAGGTGCAGGATGTCGTCGGGCAGGTCGGCGCCCGCGAGCTCCTCGAAAGCGCCGTCGCTCTCGGCGACGCGGAGCAGCCGCGGGCCCTCCAAGCCGAGGGCGGCTGCGCGCGCCGCGATGTCGGAGCTCACGCTGTACCTCCATCGTTCTCCCTGAGAGATCGCAAGCTCGACGGCAGTCGGATCCCTCTCCAGCTCAGCAACTCCAAAGCCACCGTAGTGTGTGAGGCCGGCCCCGGAGGCGTCCGTGGCAATGACCACGGGGTCGTCGCACCTCCGGCAGTCGGCGAAAGCGAAGGGGGGGAGAGAAGCCGCCTGTCGCAGCTCGGTCTCGACCTCACCCCACAAACGCCTCCTCGATGGGCCGGCCTTCTTCGTGAAGACGTAGGTCTGGTGCAAGATGCTGAGCATGCAACGGCGAAGCAGGGCGCACCAGGTGCAATGACCTACCAGGCGCGACAGCTCGTCGCCAGTAGCCCAACCACGATCTGCAATCCAGAGTAGGGCCAGCCTCGTCTTCCAAATTCGAGATGCAGTCAGAAGTATCTGAGCGGTCTTCCTGCAAAAAATCATTCCTGTAAAGACCTGTTCGTCGGAAGGCTCACTCACCCCCTTGCAAAGGAGACCAACGCTAGTCATCCGCTCAACAATCTGTTCGCATGTCCGAACAGCGAGGGCGAGGTCCTGGCTGACCACGGCAACGTTATCCACGTAGACGCCGATGCCGAGCGACTGGGAGTCAAGGTTCGGCGCCTGGTGGCGGTCGCGGATCAGCAGGTCCTCGGGGCACCCGGCATCAAGTGCGCATTGTTCCAGGAGCCGCTGGCAGACATGAAGTGACCAAGCCCACCCCATTGGGAGAACTGTCAGCAAAGGAGATATCAGCGCCCCCTCGGGCACGATGATGTCTGGCCCCAGGGCGGCGACGAGCTCGTTCCTGTGGACGGCCGGGGGGGCAAAGTGGTCGCACATGCCGACCGGCAAGCTGATCCGGTAGAACGCGTTGTCCACGTCCGCCTGGACCATGTGCAGCTCGGCGGTGGAGCCCACCTTCATAGAGCTCCAAGCTGAGGCCGTAGCAAATTGAGTGTACGCTGGCTCAACAAGCCTCGAGTTCACCCGTCGGGTGTCCAGGATCATCCGGAGCCGCGCCTTGTCGGACTTCCAGACAAAAAATACTCCCGCGGTGTGTGGGCGTCTCTTGCCAAGGCAAACCAGACCACGAGAGATCAAATCGGCGATGAAATTGGCGTAGCCGACGCGATCACGGATCAAAGTCTGGTCGCTGAAGGGCCTGATGTCTCCATCGCCGGGGTCTTGACGCAGGATGCGCTGCTGCCAATGTACCCATTGATCCAGCACGTCACCTCGAAGGACCTGATCTGGCTGGCAGCGTGGCCCAGGTGACGGAAGAGAAACTTTGTCTCGGTGATACGCAGCACGTAGCACTGGCTCGGTAGCATAGCCAGGCACACTCCCGCAAAGCTCACGATAGGCTTCCGCGGCGCTGCATGGGGGAGACCCCGCACGGCTGATGACTTCACGTAGATGACGTAGTCCCTCTGACTGCGCCGTCGACATGCCCGACTCGAACTTTGGAGCCGGCGCACCTGCCAAAAGGTTGAGGCTCTCGGACGCCTCGTGCATCCAATTGCTGATGAAGCCTTGCCGGCGGCCACGAGAACGCACCGCGCGGCAGGGGGCCGGGCCCGAAGGCTCGGCTGGCGCGCCTCGGGAGCCGTCCACGGGGAACAGCTCCCGAGGCAGAGGCATCTCGAAGCTAGCTGCCGCCCCCGGCCCCCTCTGAGCCGGAACCTCTGCCGCCGCCTCGGCCGCCTCCCTTGCCGCCCGCCGAAGCCGCCAAGCGCTTCAGCTCCGCCGCCTGCTGCTGCACCTTCTTCTGCAGCTCGGCCCTGCTGGAACCGCCGCCCCCGCCGCCGCCCCCGCCGCCGCCGCCTCGGGCCAAGGCCCGCTCCTCGCGGACTTTCCTTTTCTCCTTGAGGATGGCCGCCTCGCGGTGGAGCTCGCTGTTGATGTGCTCCTGCAGCTCGGGGGAGACCATGAGAAGTCCTCTGGTCTCCCCCGTACCCATGTACAAGAACTGGTCGTCGAAGAGCTCATCCTTCGAGCGGCCGATCACCCTGTCACGGTGACGCCACCCCGCCATCTGAGCCCGCCTGGCCAACAACTCGTATGCCGCATGCCCCGAGATGTTGGCCTGATCGAAGACGACCCCCATTTCGAACATTCGCATCGTAAGATCATGATCTTGCACTCCTTCGTCCCAAGGCTCAAGGCCCGCCTCGTGCACCCAGTTGGTGTGCCTCGCCCGAGGGTGTTGGTCCTGATGCGCCAGGAACTCCACGCACCACTTCACCGTACGTGGCCCCATGATGGGCCACCCCGCCCAGGCGGACTCCGTCAGCTGGAGGACGCCCCGCGAGAAGCTGAGGTGCTGCACGCCCTTGCTGTCGAGCATGAGCGGCAGCAGGCGGGGGTCGAGCTCGAAGTCGGAGCCCGGGGCAGCTGGGTCCACAGCGACTGCGATGATCAGACCGCCGTTGCGCCGCGCCAGCACGTAGTCGCCCATCCTCACGTACGTGTCGACCTTGGTGGAGGTCAGCTGCCGCTTGTCCGTGCTCCCGTCCGTGGAGGCCAAGCCGAACCACTCCAGGGGCGAGACATCGGGCAGCTCCTGACCTCCAGTGTCGACGTCAGCTGCTGGTGCTACTGTCGCCTGGGTGAGGGTCCCTGGGGTGGCCTGCTTGCCTTTCAGGCGTCGCCGCCCCCCATATCGGTCACGGTGTCCTCGGGCTGGACGAACTCCAGCGCCTCCGTCACCTCGAGGGGAGAGGGCACCCAGTCGGCGCCGCATGCCGCACTCCGAGCTGACCACTTCTTCCCCTCGTTCGAATCGGGGATGATGGAATCGTCGTTCTTGAACGCTACGAGGCCCGCGATCCCGCCGTCCATCAGTCCATCACCTCCAACACGTGAGGGTAGATGTCGAGGTCTGGGGTGAGGGCGTACCAGATCCGCCCCGCTGCTTCCTGTGCTGGAGTCGCCGCGGCTCCGCCTTCGGACTCGGCCTCGGCGGCGGTGCACCTCATGATCAGGATACGGTGCTCCCACGAGCCCCGGATACGCCACTGCACTGCGATGCGGCGCCCCGGGCGGAACACACCAGCCATAGCAGCACACCGCCAGCCCGAGACCTGCGAAGATGCCCAGCAAGAAACTCAAGAGGAGCCCCAGCCAGGCGTACTCCACAATCTGACTCTGGAAGAAGCAGCTCTTAGCGGCGTCCAGCGCCGGCAGTATCTGAGCTCTCACGGAGCTAAAAGCAAAGAGTGGTGAAAGGTTGCTGATCACTGTCAGCGCTGACTGGGGAAACATACAGGTATCTGGAGGTGGCCGCCTTTGAAAGCTTGAGCAAGAGCGATGGCAACGGCATCGCGTCGGCCAGACGAGCGAGCAGGAGCAATCACGTTTAGAAAACAAAGCAGGAGGAGGAGGAAGAAGAGGAGGATGAGGAGGATGAGGAGGAGAAAGAGAAGGAGAAGGAGGAGGAGGAAGAGGAGGAGGCGGAGGAGGAGGAGGAAGATGAGGAGGAGGAGGATGAGGAAGAGGAGAAGGAGGAGAAGGAGGAGGAGAAGGAGGAGGAGGGGGGAGATGACGACGAAGAAGAGGACGAGGAGGAGGAAGGAGAGAGGAGGACGAGGACGGACGCAGGATGGAGGTGGCATGGAGGAAGAGGGAGGAGTGCGGAGGAGGAGGAGGAGGTGGAGGACCAGGAGGAGGAAGCGGAGGAGGAGGAAGAAGGAGATGAGGATGAGGAGGAGGAGGAGGAGGAGGAGGAGGAGGAGGAGAAGGAGGAGGAGGGAGGAGGAGGAGGGAGGAGGAAGAGGAAAAAGAGGAGGAGGAGGAGAACACGGAGGAAGACGGAGAGAGGAAGACGAGGACGGACGCAGGATGGAGGTGCCATGGACGAAGGGAGGGAGGAGGAGGAGGAGGAGGATATAGCAGGGACAGGGAGGTCAGCAGAGGGAAGGACGGACAAGGAGAGGAGGGAACGATAAGAGGAGGAGTAGGGAGAAAGAGGAGGAGAAGGCGGAGGAAGAGGAGGAGGAGGAGGAGGAAGAGTGGGAGGAGGAGAGGAACTGGAGGAGGAACTGTAGGAGGAACAGGAGAAGGAGGAGGAGGAGGAACAGGAAGAGGAAGAACAGGAGGAAGCGGAGGGAAGAATAAGGGAAGAAGAGGAGGGAGGAAAAGGAACAGGAGGAGTGAAGATAGGGGGAGAAGGAGGAGCACGAGGAGTAGGGAGGAAGGACGAAGAGGGAGGCTAGAGGAAGGAAGGGGGGTGATGATGAAGATGATGAGAAGGTGAAGGAGGAGGTAGAAAAGGAGGGGGAATACTGAGGAGGCAGGAAGGGGGAGAAGGATAACGATAAGGGGGAAGGATACAGCAGGAAAAGGAAGGGGGAGTAGGGAGGGGGACAAGGCAAGGGGATGCCAGATGTTTGCTGATGCTCGATGTTCTGTATGGCCAAGGCAAAGAGATGTCGGATGCTTGCTGATGCTCAGCGTCCTTCTTTGCAGCTATGCTGCGGGTACCCTGCGTGCTGCTCGGAGCCGAAGCGCACTGAACGCACCACTCGTCCCCACGACCAAAAAATATGCTTCTCAGATGATTGCAGCTCCTGGGTGCATGGCTGCGCCACGAGCGGTACTGGCCGTTCCCATCGTACTGGTGAGCGGCGGTGATGGATACGATCAGGCTAGGCTGCTGCGAGCGCGAACCCCGTCGCACTGGGCACGAAGGCGGTGTTGAAATCGCACGTTATGGTACGCCGTGCCCTGGCAGTGTCATCCTGCAGACAGAGGAGCCGCAAAATGCGCTGATGGTGCAGCGAGTGGAACCGTACATCGGCAAAATGTTGCACCACTTTTGCCGCGCATTGTCAACTATACTGCATTGCTCCTCCCCCCATCGCCCCCGATCTTAATAGTGGGCACGTGGCGAAGAGCCATTGGCCCTCCGAGGGCCTCTCGGCAAAATGTTGCACCACCGAGCTGCTTCGATGAATCCGGACCGCAGCCAAGATTCAGATTTGGGGGGATGGGGGCTAGAAGCGAACATCCAGTGCAAAAAAGGCGTGCACTCTTGAGGACACCAGGTGGTGCCACATTGTGTCGGTGTACCGTAAATTGAAGCAAAACCTACTGAAAAAATGCTGCTGCTGGATGCGATGGTGGTGTTGTGAATGGCACTGCTGGGGTCCACCGTGGGATAAACAGTGGCAAACAGCAATGATGGTGCTGAGTGCGCGGAGGATGCTGCGAGTGGGATGCTGTTCCAATCGCGTGCGCTGCTAGAGGAGGCTGTGGGGTGGCGAGTGGTGCTGCCGATCCCAGTCGTGCTGGAGCTGCTGGATGTGCTGGCACTGCTTCAGCAGGGTCTCTCCAATTCCCTCATGCTGGTGCCAATGGTGATGCTGAGTGTGTGTGTGGTGGTGCTGCTGCGAGTGGTATGGCGAATCCTGTCGAATTAGCCGCAATGGTGCTGCAGGATGCGTTGTTGGTACTGCGAGCGGTACTGTTGCTTCCCATCGCGCTGGAGCAGCATTTTGTCCAGATGCGATGTTGCTGCTGAGAGTTGTGCTGATGGTGCCCATCGTACTGCATACATCAATGCTGTCAACACTTTTCCCCGTCGTGCCGGAAAGACTGTGGCTGCTGGATGCGCTGATGGAGCGGCCACCAGCGCTGACCAGGACCATCGTATTGTAAACCACTATGACGATGCTGAATACGCTGAGGGCGCTGCGAGTCGAATGCTGACTCCAGACGTGGCGGGAACATGTGTGCTGCTGATTGTGCTGCTGGATGCGGTGGTAGTGCTGTGAGCTGTTGATGCACGCCGTGCTGGAGCTGCTACCAGGCGACGAAGCCGACGCTAATGGACACGCAAATGAAGAACCCGAGAAACTCAGAAGGCGCTGTCAGGGTAGCGGACAGGGCCGAGAACGATGGAGTCGGAGTTCGGGTAGGCAGAAGACGCAGGGACAACAATATAGCCACGACCGCCAGCGGCTCAGCAGAAGCGAATCTCAGCGAAGCCAGCGTCGGACTCGACGGTAAGCACCATCACCTTCACGCTCGCGACAGTGCGGGTAGGCGACGCCATCACCGCTGCAGACGTGCCGAAGTCGGGCGCACGCCCTGCAATCCTCGTGGAGCAAGTGGCTCATAGATTGACGTATGAGTGACAGCGGGGAGCCGATGTCCAGGAAACTGCGCAGGCGCACCACGTTGACCGCACAGCAGAGCACGCACGTGGATGCCGCTTGCCTGCACAGGGTCGCGTCGTCCATGCTGACGCTCAGCATGCCGTTGGCCATGCCGTAGCGCTGATTGCCTACCAGACCACCCCGACCAGAAGACCCAGGTTTCGGTTTGGGGGGGTACAGGTTCTATATGTGTTTGTTGAATGTTCGCTGACCCCTCCCAACTGGAAATGGAGGGTCAATTTGGGCCTTCGGGTTGGGCTGGGGTGGTTTGGTGGTTTGGTGGTTAGTGTGAAACGCGAGATCGGCTGTCCCAAGCGCCCTCCCTGCCATCAGACCGGCGGCGGAAGTAAGGCTCGATCGAGTCGCACGCCGTCGCACGGCACCCGAGGACGCACGGGCTGCGCATGCGACGGTCCGTTGTCCATCTGTAGAAGATCGTGCGCATCGTTGCCGCGCATACAGCCGAAAATATGATAAAGAAAATGAGCATGTAAGGAAGCTGGGCCAGCTTCCTGGAAGTTTTGTAGCACAATCCTGTGCAGCTTTCTGTTGTTAACGCTGTAGGGCGAACGCGCCCAAGAAACCGGGCCAGCTTTCCGGCAAGTTGGTGACGACACGCTGGTCCAACTGTTCGGGAGGAAATGTCTTAAGCATATGCTCGACTGTAACCTGGCTGGGGCCATCTGGCGCAAACGCCCCAATTGACAAGCGACCCGTTTAGCCGTCCTGCCTGGGCAGTCCAGAAGCTGCCAGCGCGCCAGTCTCGTGCGGAGGCGCCACTCCACGCCGCAGTGATTCTGCTCCAGCATCAGCTCGGTGAACCACCGCTGCGTCCCCATTCGAATCGCTGCTCTGCCTGGAGCGCGAGCAGGCCTGGAGGAGGAGAAGGATGAGGAAGAGTAGGAGGAGGAGGAGGAGGAGGAGGAGGAGGAAGCGGAAGAGGATGAACAGAAGGGAGGACGGCGCTCGGAGCGCCAGGAAGAGCATGAAGACGAAGCCGATGCAGCACAGGAAGCGGAGCAAGATCCTCACCTTGGGACGTGGCGGAGAGGGAGGGGAAGAGGAGGAGGGGGAGCATGAACGAG
>CAUYUJ010009802.1:300466-315466 GCA_963575745.1 Prorocentrum cordatum
TGCCGATGGCTGCGCGCGGTGGCCCGAGCCTGGGGCCCAGGCGGCGCCGGATGTCCGCCAGGTCGGCGCTCCTGCGCGCCGTCGTCAGCGATGGCCGCCCTGTGGGCTGCACCCCGGGGCGCGACGCCCGCGGTGCGCCGAGAGCGACAGCTCCGCCCGAGTCCTTCGGCTGCTCTCTGTTTTGCGCTGGCTTTTCCGTGCAGGATCGCCTGCCCGGAACCGCGCGCGGCAAGTTTCAGGAGGAGGAGGAGGAGCGGGAGGAGGGTGAGGCGGAGGGGGAGCTGGATGATAATCATGAAGATGATGACGATGATGATGATGGTGATGATGATGCTGATGCTGATGATGCTGACGACGATGATGATGATGATGATGATGATGATGATGATGATGATGATGAAGATGATGATGATGATGATAATGATGATGATGATGCTGATGATGATGATGATGAGGATGAGGATGATGATGATGATGATGATGATGATGATGATGATGATGATGATGATGACGATGACGATGACGGTGATGATGGTGATGATGATGATGCTGATGATGATGACGATGGTTGTGATGATGGTGATGATGATGACGACGATGATGAGGACGAGGTGGAGGAGGTGGAGGAGGAGGAGGAGAGGGAGGAGAGGGAGGAGGACGAGGAGGAGGAGGAGGAGGAAGAGGAGGAGGGAGCAGAAGGGCAGAGAGGTGGATGAGGTAACTACAGGGTTGCATGGGTGGATGGGGAGGGGAAGGGGAAAGGGAGGCGGAGGATAAGGAGCAGCAGCATCAGGTCGAGCGTGCCCCAAAAGGGCTCGAACTGCAGCAAACATTATGGGACAGATGGTCCACTGCCCATAGTCTGTGTATTGAGCCAACGCACACCACCATATGTACATAAGAGGTGGAAGACCGCGCCGAGGCAGCTGCGGCCTCCTCCTCCTCTCCTCCTCCTCCTCCTCCTCCTCCTCCTCCTCCTCGGACACGTCGGAAACAGCAGATCCACGCATGCATGCACACGGGCCTGCACATAGAAACGATACCTCAGCTGGGCCGTACGCACGCTGCAGGGGCTGGAGATCACGCGAGAGAGTGATGCAAGAATTCTGGTGGGCATCAAGGCCTTGCCCTGCCGCTACGCCTGCTGCTCCCGCTCTTTCTCGCAGGCAGGCCATGTGGGCGTCTCTCTCGTAGCATCAGACTTTTTCGGCTCCTCGTCCTCCTCCACCTCCTCATTCCCCTCCGCCCCTGAAAGATCATCCCCATCTTACCCTCTGGGGTGTGCTCAAGCCACAAACTCGAGGCGGATCTGGCAGCGGCGACGGAGAAGCCTCCTGGAGGCCAAAAAAAGGAGAACCTCGAACCTCGATCCCTACTCAGGGGGGCCGCGACAACGAGGCGGCGACGAGCAGCGATCCTCTCAACGGCGACCACGACGACGATGACGGCGACGGCGGCGGCGATAGGCAGCCACGACGACGGCGACCACGACGATGGCGACCACGACGACGGCGGCGGCGACAAATAGCAGACCCATTCAGCGCGACCATGACAATGGCGGCCACGACGACGACCACGGGGGCGACGAATAGCCGACCCCCTCAACGCGACCGCGACGGCGGCCACGACGACGACCACGGGGGCGACGACTAGCTGATCCCCTCAGCGAGACCACGACGACGACGACCGCGAAGACGACGACGACGACGGAGGCGTCGAGCTGTGGATCACGAGCAGCGATCGTCCTGAAAGGTTATTCGGCCCTTTGGCTCGCGGAACTGCTCGGACTCCTCCTCTTGGGGGAAGGCGCCAGCGATGTCCCCCGCCCAGCGCCGCCCGAGGGCGGGCGACGCCCGGGCTCTGCTCGCCATCTCTTTCCCCCCTCCTCCCCTTCGGCTTTTCCTTCCTCCCCTCCCCTCCTCTCATCCCCCTCCACCTCTCCTCCCCCTCCCCTCCCCCTCTCTCTTCTGCCAGCTCCTCCCTGCTCCTCCCCCTCCACTGATTCCCCCTCCTCACCTGTAGATGGCTGGCGACTGGCCCGCCACGCTCCACGTTTTCTACACCGGTTGTCATTATTGAGTTTCTCCGTTGCTTTTTTCAATCGGAGCGTTTTCGGTGTCTCAAAACGGTGATGCGGCTGCAGCGTTGGCCAGCGTTGGCCTCCTTTGGGATCGGCGCTTGGCCCCCGTCGTTCAGAATGGCGCTCGCACCCCGGCGCGGGCCAGTTTTCTGGCTCCGAGTCCTTCCTCATGATTGTCGCCCCCCTCCTTTCCCCTCATCCGCCTTCCCCTGGTCTTCCTGCTCCTCCCGCTTCTTCCACTCCAGTTCCCGCTGCTGCTGTTCGTCCTCGTCCTCCTCCTTCCTCATTCTCCTCCTCCTCCAACTACTACTACTACTACTACTACTACTACTACTACTACTACTACTACTACTACTACTACTACTACTACTACTACTACTACTACTACTACTACTACTACTACGACTACTACTACTACTACTACTACTACTACTACTACTACTACTGCTACTTTACTCCTCACTTCCTACTACTACTACTACCTACTACTACTACTAACTACTAACTAACTACTACTACTACTACGACTACGACTACTACGACTACGACTACGACTACGACTACGGACTACTACGACTACTACGACTACTCCGACTACGACTACGACTACGACTACGACTACGACTACGACTACTACTACTACTACTACTACGACTACTACTACTACTACTACTACTACTACTACTACTACTACTACTACTACTACTACCACTACGACTACTACCTCTACTACTACTACTACTACTACTTTAACTACTACTACTACTACTACTACTACTACTACTACTACTACTACTACTACTACTACTACGACTACGACTACGACTACGACTACTACGACTACGACTAGGACTACGACTACGACTACGACTACTACGACTACTACTACTACTACTACTACTACTACTACTACTACTACTACTACTACTACTACTACTACTACTACTACTACGGCTACTACTACTACTACTACGACTCGACTACGACTACGACTACGACTACGACTACGACTACGACTACGACTACGACTACGACTACGACTACGACTACGACTACGACTACGACTACGACTACGACTACGACTACGACTACGACTACTACTACTACTACTACTACTACTACTACTACTACTACTACTACTACTACTACTACTACGACGACTACGACTACGACTACCGACTACGACTACGACTACGACTACTACTACTACTACTACTACTACTACTACTACTACTACTACTACTACTACTACTACTACTACTACTACTACTACTACTACTACTACTCTACTACTAGGACTACGACACGACTACGACTACGACTACTACGACTTACGGACTACGACTACGACTACGACTACGACTACGACTACGACTACGACTACGACTACGACTACGACTACGACTACGACTACGACTACGACTACGACTACGACTACGACTACGACTACGACTACGACTACTACTACTACTACTACTACTACTACTACTACTACTACTACTACTACTACTACTACTACTACTACTACTACTACTACTACTACTCCTGCTCATCCTCCTGCTCATCAGCCAGCTCCTCCTCCTTCTCCTCATCCTCCTCCTCTATACGCAGCTCCCCTTTTTGCGATTGTGCATGCCACGATGAAGTCGTTTTGGGAGTTCCAGGCCCGCTATGACGCGCGTCCGCGGATGGAGAACATCAGCGCAATGGGAGGAGAGGGGTGGAAGGGGTAGGACGCCAGATATGGCGCGAGCGCACCTGCCTCGTTCCCCTCCTCTCTCCTCCCCCTCCTCCCCCCTCTCCAAAGTTCTCCACCCTTCCTTGACTCACATCTGCTCCTCTCTCCTCCCCCTTGAGCCCCATCTCCCCCCCTGCCCTGACCACCCCCTTCATCTCCTCTGCTCCACCCTCCCTGAGCCCCCCCTTCCTCCCCCTCCAGCCACACGCAGAGATGGCCCTGGGCCAGAGTGACCTTCGGCGCGCGGCTCCGACGGAGGGGTCTAATCCGAGCGCGCAGGCCAATGCCGGAGGGGCCCGCATGGTCGACTCCAGAAGCTCTCAATCCGAGCGAATGGCGCATCTTCTGCTTCCGCCGCGTTCCGTCGAACTTCCGCCGGCGGAGCTGTACGTCAAAGCAGACGGACGGCGTTGGCCCCGTGTGCCGAGCTGGCTCCCGTCAGCGCTTCCAGCGCATTCGTCACCTCTCGGAGGCGCCCCCCCCTAAAAAAAACACACGCATGCACAGAGATGCCATGTCCGAGGCTACAGAGGCCTGTCCCCAACAGCCTCTGTGGAGCCCCCGGGCGGGGAAGACGGGGCCCTGTGCCGTCGGGCTGCGGGAGCGGCGAAGACAGCCGCAGGATGCACCGCGGCAAGCGCCCGGAGCTGCACGTGCTCTCGCGCGCTGGCGAGGCCTCACGCCCACCTCGAGACGCCTCGAGCCCGCCTCGGGGAGAGACAACGGCACCGCCACGACTGAAACACGGGCGCCGAGTGCGACCGAAGCCCTGCCACAGGGAGCCCTGGACGGGGAGAGCAGCCGCGTTCTGACCCCGGCCGCGCCCGGGCGTGCGAAGAGCGCCCCGAGGAGAGGCACCGCGGAGGGGCCCGAGGCACTGCGGCCCCCCCCCACGGGGGCCAACGCCACCCTGGAGGCGGGCGCGGCCCGCGGGCCGGCCCAGGCCGCGGGGGCGCGAAGCGGCCCTGTAATTTCGCGCCCCAGCGGGTGGCCCCACGTGGGAGGCCTGGAGGTGAGCACCGAGACCAACACGGGGGGGGGGCCTCCACCAGGGGAGCATGATCCCGGATGTTGGTGCTGGTGGTCCTCTTGCGGCCACCTGGGCAGCCCGAGGACTGCCACCATCACCGAGAAAAGGGGGGTCCTCTTCCCTCGGCGGAGGCACGCCGCCGATGTCGGTGTCGGCTTGAACCTCCGGGCCTCCGACCAGAGGGCCTCGCCCCAAAGCCGTGCGCTCGGCGTCGATCCCCGGGCCCCTCCTGCGGTCCTGCCTGGCCCCGTGGGCCCCTCCTGCGGTCCTTCGAGCCGCGCCCAGCCGTGGGCACCAGCGGCCTCCGTGGAGGCCCCCCCAAGTGCAGGAGCGCAGATCCCCTCGATCCATAAGAGGACCGGAGAAACAGCGATAGGCAGATGGATCGATCGACGATGGAGCACAAAGACCCTCGGCACTGCAGAAACGACAAAGACATGAACATGAACTGTCGGAGGTGCACGCGGGCCTCTTGTGTCGCCGCTGGACCCCCCTCTCCTGGCCCGCGAGGTCTTCGAGCGGAGGAGTGCACGTATGTAGCCCGCCCAAACTGCTAGCGGACGAACAGCGGTACAACATAAACTGTTCCGCCATCGGGAACACCTGCCCTAGAGCGGCTGGGAAGCTTCTACCCAGATGTACCATCGTGGTGGCATAACTTTTAACATGTCCAGCCGCCCTGGGATAGCGTCCCGGATGGTGGACAAGGTCATGGTACAACGGTCTTTGTCCGCTAAAATGGGGCCATTGCAAATGGGGCCCGATAATCTCACCGCATCGCCGATGCATCGGCGATCCATCGGCGACGTCGGGACGGAACAAATTGTGCTCCGCATCTCCAATGCAGCAATAACGGGGCGATCCTCCGACCCCATCTGCTCCGGCCCCACATGGGCGGCCTGGAGCTGGACCCCCCTACTGTGGCGCGTGAGGTATCCGCAAGGAAGAGGAAGAGGAGGAGGAGGAGGAGGAGGAGCAGGAGGAGTAGGAGGACGTTCAGCTCCAGGCGTTGAGGGTGCTCGACTGGGGGGAACCGGTCATGAGCCACGCTGGTGTTCCTGGGGGGGACGGGAACGCCTAATTTACGCCTCTTTTCTCGACCTGCCCCGTTTGCTTAGGATAGGCGACAACCTTCAAAGCCCCCATTGACAGTGCTACTAGTGCCAGAGGAGGAGGAGGAGGTGGAGGAGGAGGAGGAGGAGAAGGAGGAGGAGGAGGAGGAGGAGGAGGAGGAGGAGGTGTGCACCCAGGATGGGGGGGCAAGAGGCAAGTCGCACCCCCCCCACAATGGGGCACCAAGCTTTGGCCGCCAACCCCGCGCGGCCGTCGGCTGCGTGCCGTCGGAGTGCTTGACCTGCCGAGCGAGGGAGAAACGGGGCCTCCTCCTCCTCCTCCTCCTCCTCCTCTCTCCTCCTCCTCCTCCTCCTCCTCCTCCTCCTCCTCCTCCTCCTCCTCCTCCTTCTCTTCCTCACACTCATACCCCTACGCCTCGTCATCGTCGTCCTCCTCCTCCTCCTCATTCCTGCTGCACCTCGTCCTCCTTCTCCTCCTCCTCCTCGTCCTCGTCCTCTACCTCCTCCTCTTCCTCCTCCTCACAATGCTCCTCCGTCGCTTCTCCACCCTCCCTTCCGTCAGGAGGGGGGGAATATGTCTGTATGCATGCATACATGCATGTGTATGGATGTACGGATGCATTCTACCATGAGAGGCGCAAGGGCCCGACACCAACATCAGTGCGGAAAACTTCGCCGAAACAACACTCCAGGAAAGTAGGTTATGCTGCTTTCCAGCCGCGGCGGCCTTGCGCCACTTTGTCCAATCGAACCCCCGTTCGGAAACGAACAACATACCTATACGACCACCCTTCGGGTGGAAAGAAGGTTGTGCGTGGGGGAGCAACTGACGACAACTGCGATGATGGTGATGGTGTCGATGCTGGTGATGGTATCGATGCAGTCGATGCTGGTGATTGTGATGCTGCCGATGACGGCAATCGGCAAAAAGGCGCGAATGGTGGAGTCGGCCGAAAGCTCCTGCGGAGTGCTTGAGTCAGACTGCTGTGATGATGGTGATGGTGATGATGGTACTGCTGTTCCGCATCTGCCATGCCAGGAAGATGACGAGGATTGTGACGGTGATGGTGATGGTGATGGTGATGGTGATGGTCGTGATGATGATGCTGATGATGATGATGATGATGATGATGGTGATAATGATAATGATAATGATGGTGGTGATGATGATGCTGATGATGATGATGATGCGGATGATGATGCGGATGATGATGATGCTTATTATGATGATGATGATGATGATGATGATGATGATGATGATGATGATGATGATGATGATGATGATGATGATGATGATGATGATGATGATGACGACGATGATGATGATGATGATGATGATGATGATGATGATGATGATGATGATGGTAGTGATGGTAGTGATGGTAGTGATGGTAGTGATGCTGATGGTGATGATGGTGACATTGAGAACCCTCAGACAACCACCTGGACACCAGCGAGACAACAGCGGGAAACCACAGGACCATTGAGAGACCGTTGGGACACCATTGGTGCCCCTCGGGACACCACTGAAACACCATCGGGATGAGCACATGAAGACACTGCGGAGACAAACAAATGACACCATCGGGACAGCATCGGGACAGCATCGGGACAACATGTGGACATCATCGGAACACGAAGTGGACACCCTCGAAGCATCGCCATGAAAATCTGGTTATCGATCTCACGATTGATCTCATTATCGGCCACCCTATCAATATATCAATCACACAATCAATCAGTCTCGACATCCGTGCCACAATCGATCCGACTATGTATCTACCTATCGACATCGGTCGATCGGTCTCACTATCCATCGATCGGCGGCGGCGGCGGCCTCGACGGCACGCTATGGCTTGCGAGCGGATAGCCCGTCGCTCCGCTCCGTGGGGCGGGAGGCGGGGCGAAGCTCGGGATATTGACGCTTGGGGTTTGGGAAGTGGCTGGCGTGTCGCCCCAAAGGTGGTGGGCAAGCTGGCGGCGCGACACGCTAAGCAAACGTTCCTGACTGTAGTCGTATCTACAATCTCTCTCGGGGGGTGTCGAAGCCAATGCATCCTTTAGGGGGTGTGGACCTCAGCTCCCCAAGATGTGGCTGGTCGGATCCAGCCGTGGCGACGAGAAGCCCCCAAGAAGCAAAAACATGCCCCCCAAAACACCCGGAAACCTCGACCGTGCATCGGCCAGAAACTTCCAGAAACGCCCCGTCTCGGCGATGCGTCGGCGACGTCGGGGTGCAGAGAGAAGATCGGGCTCCACATCGCGCCGCATCGCCAATGCATCGGCAATGCGTCGCAATCCTCTGACCCCATCTACTCGGAGTCGCTCTCGACCCTCGTCCTCGTCCTCGTCCTCGACGGCGACGACTACGACTACGACTACGACGACTACGACGACGACGACGACGACGCCGACGACGACGACGACGACGACGACGACGACGACGACGACGACGACGACGACGATGGGGCGGCTGGAGGAGGAGGGCGAAGAGGAGGAGGACCTGGAGGAAGAGAAGGAGGAGGAGGAGGAGGAGGAGGAGGAGGAGGAGGAGGAGGAGGAGGAGAGGAGTAGGAAGAGGAGGAGGAAGAGGAGGACGAGGAGGAGGGAGGAGGAAGCCGGAGGGAGACGAGGGAGGGAGAGAGCGGAAGAGGGAGGGAGGGAAGGGACGAAGTGAGTCAAGTGAGGGCGGATGGCGGAGCAGGAGGGAGGGACGGAGTGGGAGTCAAATGAGCCAGGCTGAACGAGCTAGCGACGACAACTACGACGTTTTGCTCCCAGGCCTGGCCTCCACCGACAGGGCCAGCCGCGCCGGCTTCGGAGGCCCCCGCTCCCCGCCGGCCTGCCAGCGTCGCCGGTAGCGGTTGCAGCAGAGCGCCGGCGCTTGCCTCCTCACGAGCCTGGTCCAGCACATGGGAGGGCTGCCTTCGTCCTCCTCCTCCTGCTCCTCCTCCTGCTCCTCCTCCTGCTCCTCCTGTTCCTCCTCGTCCTCGTCTTCGTCCTCGTCCTCCTCCTCTTCCTCCTGCTCCAGCTCCTGCTCCTGCTCCTGCTCCTGCTCCTCCTCCTCCTCCTCCTCCTCCTCCTCCTCCTCCTCCTCCTCCTCCTCCTCCTCCTCCTCCTCCAAGTCTCCTCCCGGTCCTCCTCCAGGTCCTCCTCTAGGTCCTCATCCAGGTCCCTCTCCAGCTCCCTCTCCAGCTCCCCCTCCAGGTCCTCCTCCAGGTCCTCCTCCAGGTCATCCTCCAGGTCATCCTCAAGGTCCTCCAGGCCCTCCTCCTCCTCCTCCTCCTCCTCCTCCTCCGCCTCCTCCTCCTCCTTCGGGCATCCAGCTCAACAATGTGCTGTTAACCGAGCCTGCAGAGTGGGCCCCCTCTTTCTGTGCACTTCAGCTGTGGGTACGCTTCGAAGCACAGTCGGGACAGCTCGTTCGAGTCGGCTTTTTCTACTCGCACTGGTGCCTCCCTCCCGCATCGGGCATTCAGAAGCAATACCTCTGGAGATCTCTCAAGGGAACTCCGATGACCTCTCTGGAGACTCCTGGAGTCCGCAGGAGACGTCCTCCTCCTCCTCCTCCTCCTCCCGCTCCTCCACCCCCTCCCTCCTCCTCCTCCTCCTCTTCCTCCTCCTTCTCCTCCTCCTCTTCCTCATCGTCCTTCGCCTGGCAAATTCGACCCTCTCGGACCTCTCTCGGGGTGCGTTTTGGCCAGAATTTCAAAGTAAATCCAGCCGCGGAGAGGAGCAGAGGCCATGAGTCTCCCAAAAATGCGAAAACGCCAATAAATCTCGATCCTCGTTTCTTTTCCTGTGTAAATCGTGCCTCGGGTGGCTGCGGGGCGGGTAGAGGGGCCTCGGGAAGGACTCTCGAAGCCTTCAGGCGGCCTCTTGAGCTGTCTTGGGGCGGAGCTGGGCCGCCCAGCGCGTTCGGGAAGGAATGATACGGGAGAAAGTGGTCCCGAAGACTGTGTCCCGAGGCCCCAAGAGACAGTCCGAGAGGAGGGGCGGGGGGGTGCAGCAGGGCGTCGTGTAGATTCCCGCGTTGTCCGTTTCCCGCTTGAGGTTGGGATTGGGCCGCTCAGGCCTATTCTGGCGACTCGTGGAGAAGGCAGCAGAGGTCCCGAAAACTTGTTCACGATGCCCCAAGAGACCTTCAGAGAGGGGAGGAGATTGAAATAGGGGGCATTCTGAAAGCCATCCTGCGACGTAATGTCAGAACAGCGCGAGGCGGCCGTCTTTGGACGGTATCGGGGCCATCTTGGGGCCCTTTGGGGCAGTCTGCGGGATCTGTTGAGGGCCTCCTGGGGCTTCCTGTGGGCATCCTTGGGGCTTCTTGGGGCCTCTTGGGGGCTTATTTGGGGAATTGGGGTCTCCTGTTTTTTTTTTGCACGGAGCCCTCGAAATATCGGTTCGCACTCCCCCTTCTGGGGCCCTCGTTGGGGCGTTCCTGGGACCTTCTTGGACTGTCTTGAGGGCATCTTGAATCATCTTGGGGCAGTCTTGGGAGCCGTTGGGGCCGTCTGGACGGTCTCTTGGGGGCATTTGAGGCTGTCTTGCGACCTTCGGGGCCTCTTGGGAAGCCGACACAGGGGGAACCCAAAAACATTCAAAACACACAGGACAATGAATGGGGCCTTCTTGGGGCTTTCCTTGGGGGGCTTCTTGGAAGCCTCTTGGGGCGTCTTCAGGGCATCCTGGGCCGTCATGAGGCCATCTGGGGCGTCTTGGACCGATCTTTCGGCGACTCTCTGCCCTCTTGGATCATCCTGGGGCCGTCAAAACCGGCCGAAGACGCGCCGGCGCTCCGCTGGCCAAGGCCAGATGCAGAAAGGTATCTCCCCAAAGACCCCCGCTAGAGTACTAAACGGGAATTCCTTCCCAAGGTTGGGGACAACTCGAACAACTCGCCCCTCGACCCTCAAGGAGGTCACCTCCTCCTGCTCATCCTGCTCCCCGAACGCTCAAACGCTCCACAGGCCCAGGTTGACCAGCAGCCCTACCTGAACGGAGAATCCCACACCTCAGCACGGACCCTCCTGGGGACGTCGTTGCGTCTTCAAGAGCCAATGAATCTTGGAAGGCGTGAGGGTGAAAGTACGATTGGGAACTGAGAGCGAGAAGAAGGACCAAGGGTCAGACAACTGCTGCTAGTTCCCCGACGGTCCCCGTCAGAGAGTTTCTGCCCAGTTCTCCCTGGGAGGACCCCGTTCCACAACTTCTTCAGGTCCGACTTGGAAGCAGTGGCCCCTGCTGCCCCTCCTCTTCCCTCGCAACACCCCCGCGGCGCCTGCCGCAGCGCTGGGGGCAGCAGCGGCAGTGCCGCTCCCAAAACCTCACGAGGCCCTCGCTGGTTAGGCGGTCCTTGGAGAAAGGGGGAGGAGGAGGAGGAGGAGGAGGAGGAGGAGGAGGAGGAGGAGGAGGAGGAGGAGGAGGAGGAGAGGAGGAGGGGGGGGAGGAGGTGGAGGTGGAGGAGGAGGAGGAGGAGGAGGAGGAGGAGGAGGAGGAGAGAGGAGCAGGAGGAGGAGGAGGAGGAGGAGGATAAGGATGAGGATGAGGATGAGGTGGAGGTGGATGAGGAGGAGGCGGAGGAGGAGGAGGAGGACGAGGGAGGGAGGAGGAGGAGGACCAGTGTAAATCCAAGAGTCACCAACGATGTTGGAGTAAACCCTCCCTCCAAGCTCCCTCGTCATAGGCCCCATACAACGGTTCATTTCCATTGATGGAACTGCCTCGTTGGAAGACACCCGTTGGAAAATCCTAGAGCATGCCAAAACATAATTCTCGGGATTCCAACGCCACGGATCAACTGACTGTTCCGTCTTGACGATCCTGAATCGTGCCAGAACGCCATTCCTAGGACTTCAACACAGAGAATCAGCATAACGGTTGCCCCCGTATAAGCCTGAATCCTTCCAGAACGCCGCTTGTGGTACGCTGATGATGGGAAACCGGGAAATTCTTGACAATGTTGTAAACAAATGTGCGCGGCGCTAAGGCGAGAGCCACATTCGGGGAGACGTGAGACTCGGGTACAGGAGACTCGGATTGGCCCGACGAGGGCCATCATAATAATGACGCGACCCAATCTGCAATTTGACGCGGGCTCCCGCTGCAGACATCCCACGAAAACGGGACCGTCAAAATCCAGGACGCGCTCGTCAAAACAACTCGGCAACCCCGAGCTCCAGCTTACTCGAGTCTTACGCTTCCCTGACACATGTTGAAAACGAACCGCCCTCAATCCGTGAAGCTATTGCAATTAAAAAACCATGTGCGCCGCGCGAGAGCCACATTTTGAAAACCACTCGCCCTCAATCCGTGAAGCTCCTTGCACATTCCAAACAAGAGAACATGCGCGGCGCTAAAGTGAGGGCCACATTTTGACAACCACCCGCCTGCAATCCGTGAGTCTCTTGCAAATTAGAAAAATGCGCGCGGCGTTACAGCGAAAGCTACATTTTGAAAACGACCCGCCTTCAATCCGTCAAACTCTTGCAATTTTCTATAATGACTGTGCGCGGCGCTAAGGCGAGAGCCACATGTTGAAGACGACCCGCCCTCCATCTGCGAAGTTGTTGCCAATTTTTCAGCTTCAACGCGAAACGCCTGCCACGACAGGGAGAAGTTATTTATAAGGAAAACGAATAGAGGAGAAGGAGGAGGAGGAAAAACAGGACCAGTGCGCACCCATGAATCATCAACGATATTGCATAAACCCCTCCCTCCACGTTCCCTCTTCATAGGCCTTTAAATAAGTTACTTTTCACTGAGTGGAATGCCCTGGCTGGAAGCAATCATTTGAAACTCCTGAACAGTTGAAAGCAATCGTTGCACCGTCGATGCGGTGTGTGGATGTACCTCTCCTGAGTCACGCTCGTAGCACGTCGCGTCTACTCTGATCTCCATGTCTCGCTCGTATCCTGTGAGTCGACCATCAGACCACAGCTTGTTTGAAACAGCCACACTATCAAAGTCGCCGTCGACAAAAGACTCGGAATTTGTCACCTCGCTCGTCCTGTTACACTGGTTTGCTCGCCGCGCGCGGATAGTTGCCCAAACCGCACTGATCGACATCATCGTCGATCGATAACCCGAAGCACTTGTCCAACCGTCGACGGGTGCAGGAGGTAGACGCGACCACAACTGACGCTCGCCTTTGCTGGCAAATGGGACCGCACTGGTCTGCCGCCACCCCCGCCGATCATAATCAGCTTCGGGTCGAGCTCATCGGAATCCGAGTGCCAAACTGCACTTTGACCTGCGGGCCCACCACCGCTTGGCAATGGCAAACCGCCCCTTCAACGATGGGCTTCCCTCTACTTCGAGGCAGCACCAGGAACATCCACCGCGTCCCAGCGCTGCTCGTCAGAGACCTCGTGGCCGAAAGTGTCATTGGTCGCGCGCGACTTCTCATTCGGGCTGCACGTCTTGCAGACGTCGCGCTCCTGCAGCGAGCCCTGGATGCTGTTCCAACTCTCTTCTCGGTATGCTCCGCGCACTCGCTGAACGGCGCTAGCGCATTGCTCGTCGGAAGCTCGAGGTCCGTGATCTCCCACCTGTCTTAGGATCGGTCAGGCTCGCATGCCAACCGACGGGCGTCTTGTCCATGCGGCCCCGCACGTCTTTGCCTCCGCCCTCGACTTCCGAGGCGGGCAGCAACGGGTGACCCGATCGTGAGAGCTGAAGATCGAAAGCCAGAGCCCCAAGAGGTGGAGCCGCATCATAGATACAGCCGCTTGTCGACCATGTCCAACGCCGCCCGATTCGTGGACATGCTGCACTGCCCCCACGGCGCAGGTCTGTCGGGGCCAGGAACGACCGGCGCCAAGTAAGAGATCTGGCGCACATGGCCTCGAGTGTCTCTCGAAGCTCCGGGCTGAAGCCAGCTGCGCGCGCGATCGTCCTGCCGCAACGCCCATTGATCACCCGCCGTGATGTCATATGTTCCAGGACTGATCAGCAAACACTCCAAGTCGTTAACCCTGGTTGCCTCCAGAAGCATCGGACCATTGGAACCGCCACTTTCGCAGACAGGCCCATCACATCATCGTGCAGCTTCAGGGATATCGCCCTCATTCCCCTCGTCAATCTCGCCAGCCTGCCCGGTGCTAGTTGACGAGGTGGACTCCACGAGCTGCTGCTTGTGATCCAAGATCAGCTTCCTCGTCTGCGTCTCAATCTCACCGATCTGGTCAGCCAGCGGCGCGAGAGGCCCCCGCGTGGCTGTCGAAGCTCCTGCGCGGCGGGCAGGACCCTTGCCTGGCCGTAAAGGCGATTCGTACAAGCGCGAGACATCCTGCGAGGGCCCCTGAACATCGTCGGGGAAGTAGTCCTGATCGTGCGCGTCGAAGCGCAGGGTTTCCGCATCAAGAGAGAACATGTGGAGTGCCCGACTCCTGCGCTTCGTCCTGGCCGGTCAGAAGACGGCAACGCTGAAGCGCGTTGGACTCTGGAGGTGCCGAAAATGCTGCAGGCAACGCCAGAGCACCAGGAGGTTGCTGTGGTAGGCTCCGCCATGTTGAAACCCTGCTTGCCTTTTTGCATTTGGGTTCCGCGCTTCGCTCGAATCGCAGCTGCTGCGGGCGCGTCGCATTTGCTCCACAGATGGGCGCTTCAGGAACTGGCCGTTGGCTCCTCGAGGGTTGCGTCGGCGATCTTCTGCATCGCGGTCCTGGCCTTTGCCTAAATCGTACTCTTGGCTCCACTGTGAAGGCGGGATCCAAGGCGCGTTCGAAATCATCCGAAACAGGCTGGGCAACCCCATGTTGAAATTGCCCAGTAGCTGCGCCTGGAACTGGAGCCACTCAATCCTTGCCAATGCTTCATCGAATGGTTTCCCGTGGTGCCTCTTGACCGCAACGAATTTCGCCATGCTGTTGAAAGCCGTGTCGACCGAGAGAGAGGAAAACGCACGCTGCAGGCTCTGAGTGAGAAGGTCGAGACCGCTGCGGTACACATGCCCAAATCCGTCGATGAGGTCCACCATTGCTCCCTGCGACAGCTGTTCTGTCGGTATTGTTCTCGCCATTTTTTGTGCCCAACCCCTTTCACCGAAGTGCGACAACAAGTGCATGCTGTCGCGGCGGAA
>CAUYUJ010009802.1:320466-322966 GCA_963575745.1 Prorocentrum cordatum
ATCAGCGGGCCGCCAATGGACGGGAGGTCATGCCACTCCCCCTCGCCAAGGAAGCTGCCTGGCAGACGCAGCAGGCGTGCCAGCAGCCCCCGCTCCAAGCGCTTGAGGGCCTCCGGAGCCTCCAGGAGCTGCGCCTTGTAGGCCAGCACGGGCACGCAGCGCTCCTGGTAGAGGTGGGCCGCCGCGTGCGTGCCGGCACGATTCCGCGAGATCTCCCCGACACGGTCGGCGTACTTCCGCATCGGGGCCTGCCACTGCGCCTCCAGCGTCGCGCCAGGGCCCATCAGCACGCCCATGTACTCGAGGGTGTCGACAATGGGGAAGGCCTCCCATGCAGGATCGGCGGCCGTCAGGGCCTCCCGCGCCCTCCGAAGCACATCAGGCGCCTGCGGGTCGCCGAGGGGGATGGCGAAGCACTTCGCAGCTTGATCATCAGGCCAGCCAGGATCCGCGCACCGCTGAAGACGCGAGCCAGCGTCGCCAGTCCGCGGCTAGCCATCACCGCCGCACCGAGGTCGTCGGCGCACCACCTCGAGAGCCCACGCCGCTTGGCGTCAAGGTGGGTCTTCAGGTCCTGGCCGAAGGGGTGGGCGGCAAGGACGAACAGCGTGCCGCTGGCGGGGTCGCACTGGAGGGTGCCCGAGCGCACCGCGTAGAGCACCGCCCAATCGCGTGACGCCGCGAGGGAGACGACGCCATCGTAGTTGACCCCCAGCGCGTCCTGGAGGCCCCGCGGCGCGTCCATGGCACGCAGCGCGCCGAAGAGCCAGTCCTGCGCGGTGCTCGGGAAGGCCTGGCCCCAGTCGAAAGAGATGAGGAACGGGAAGACGCCCTCGGAGGCCGCCGTGGACAGCACGCGGGCGTGCATGTCGAGCTCCACGATGTTGTCGCAGAAGTCGCGCCCACGGATGAAGCCGCGTTGCGTGTCAACGCGGTGCCGCTCCGCCGCCCGCTTCATACAGGCGTTGAGGGACCACGTGATGGCCTTCTTGGAAGTGTTCTCCAGCGCCAGAGGGCGTGTCTCACCTGCGCGTCGTAGGACCTCCTGCGGGTCGTCGGCGCGCGACCCCTTGGCGGGGAAGACAGCGATGGAGAAGTTCAAGTCCTGGCGCATGGGCAGGCCGTCGAGCTGCCACGCCAACGCCTCAGCCAGCGCGTCAACGCCCAGCGGGGAGGCGAGCCAAGCCTTGGCGCTCAGGCCGTCAGGGCCAGGCGCAGACTTGCGCGCCCTGCGCAGGGCGGTGGCGATGGTGCTCGCCGAGGGGTGCTCCAGTGAGGCCCAGTCAACGCCCTGGATGCCGTAGCAGCGGAGGTATCCATCCTGCAGCTCCCGCCGACGTCGGCCAGCACGGGGAGCAGAACGAGGCAGGGGCGCCAAGACGCCATTCTTGAAAGTCATGGGCGGGCCCATGTTCCGGAAACGCCGTTCTGGGACATGGAGGTCGCGCATCATGTCATCTGCAAGCTGCTGCCTCTTGGCCACGTCGTCGCCGAAGACCCCGCGCCAGTAGCCTGCCAGGGCGCGCTGGACGTCCTGCCCCGACCTGGCGACGGCGCCGCCATCGAGCTCGATGCCGCCAAGGAATCGCCGCGCCGAGGATGGGGCCCACAAGGCCGCACGGCGCCGCAGCGCTCTCTGTTGCCTCATCATGGCTGCCTTGGTGGATTCCCGCTGCTCGTCGTCGATGTCCTGCTGTCGCTGCCTCAGCTGCGCCTGCGCCTCTCGGTGCTGCGCCAGCCTGTAGCGCCGCGAGAACTCCTGCGGCTACAGCAACAGCACGTGTCGCCCAGCCCCGCCTGGTCGCTCCCGCAGGTCGATCAGCTGGCGCGCCCACTCATGGGCGCGGAGGGGGGCCTCGGTCACCGGGATGTTCTGCCGCCAAACCGCTCTGCCAAGCTGCCGCCGGATGAGGGCCGCCAGAGCCTTCTGGCCAGGTTCGCCTCGAACGATGGCATCCCTGGCTGCAGCAGCAGCCGTCTGCAAGGGCTTCGTGTAGTAGTGCACGCGATCAGGAGGAAAAAGACCAGAGAGAGGGACGGCGAGCTCGCATGACTTGATCATCTCGACAAGCTTCGGGCTCTCGGAGACGAAGGAGGGGGCGGGGTTGATGACGCCCGCGGTGGGCCGCTTACGCGGCGGGCGAGGCGCCCAGGAGACCGAGAACATCGCATGGTCCGAAAGGCCACGGAGGTGTAGCTCATGTGGTTCACCATGCACTTGCCCATGCTGATGCGTCTGTCCGTGGCGGCTGCCAGCGCCTGGGTCCAAGCACGACCTCGAGGGTGGATGGCTGCTCGGCGTCCTCCGCCTGGTGCCAGAGGGCCCTCCACCTCCACGTGCTCGCCGTAATTGAAATCGCCCACGACCACCACGCAGCAACGTCTTGGATTCAGCTCCATGTCACGGAGGTCGCTCTTGATGGCTGCCGCAACTCTCGCCGCCTGTTCCCGCGATAGAGCATGGTCATGAATGTTCCAGTGCCTCAGCGAGTAGCCCTGG